>CM034233.1:18272435-18872435 GCA_019916065.1 Vitellaria paradoxa | reverse complement strand
CTTCGCTCGGAGGATAGGGAGTTGTTTGGGTGACACAACTGGACATCCCATCCGAGGCCTGCCTCTGGAGAAACGAGTTGGAGTTGGAGTTGAAGCTCTCTATCTCGAACAAATCAGAACTCGCATCGCTTGCAGTGTCATTAACGTACATCCCTGGAATTTCGGCTTCTTCCAACATGGTGAATCTCCTCTCCTGGCTCAAGGACTTCTTTTTCTTCTGCAGGACAGGGGAGCCGAACACCTCCAGCGACTTCCTCTGCTTATCATCGTCATTCTCCTTCTCTTCTAAACGTACTTTGACCGCCAGATTCCCCAGCTTTGAATTCAAGATTGGGAAGCTAAAATAGTCCTCTCTCTTTAACCCCAACCCCACCTCATCAATCTTTCTGCAGTTCATCTCCTCCGCGGCCCAAGGATTATCCAACCGGGATTTATTCGTTTGAGCAACATCAACTGTGTCCAGGCCATTCTGGACAGGTTCTTTTGTGACCACTGTTTGCATTCGAACGTCTCCACAGCTAGAACTTCCCTTGGAATTTTGGTATCCGACTTGCTCATCGATATCGGCAGAGTTCTTGTCAAGACAAGAGCAATTGCAGCCGAGACTGGCGAGGAGATTCCTGCCCTGCCTCTTGTTAGTCTTTCTCCGGGGTGGATTTCTCAGGGCGTTCAGCAGTAACGCGCTTTGGCTGTTCCAGCTCGACGCGGAATGAACACTTGGAGTTCTCCCTTGAATTTTCGGTTTCGCTGGCCCTGCGTGATCACCCCGTTCATCATCCTTCCCATGGTGGGAATTGATTTCACCTTTTGTTCCGATTCTGGGATTTTCCTCATCCATTCTCCCACTGAAGTACTTTTCCGCCCCAAACACACCGATCTCTCCGTCTTCTACTTTGTTTCTTCCCAGGCGCAGGTGGTGGTGTTGCATGGTGATGGTGGAAACTGGGCTTCGGCTCTCCTCCGCGGGTTTAAGAACAAACCTTTCCTCAGAACAATTGATGTAAGAAGAAAGGAGATGGTTGTTGTTTTGTGAGGACAAGGCTCCCGAGAGGTGGTCTGATGTTAACGTAGCCATAGCCATGGAGATTTGTAATTTTAGAGGAAATCTCTGGCTAGTGCAAAAACAAAAGGATAGGGGGGAAGAGAAAACGACCCAAACAGAACAATTTTGTTTTCGGAGGCTTCAGAAAACTCAACAACAAGCACAAAACTACAAAAGCAAAATGAAGAAGAGACCAAAGCAAGAAACTAGCTTGGGAAGGAAAGTTAGATGAGAAGGATCTTCTCGGTGCCACGAAGCCCGAGATTCAGCAAGAGAGACTTCTGAAACTACCAATGAACCATTTCTTCTTAAGTAGACTTAAGAATGCTATTAGTCAACAGGCTCTGATGAACTGTGCTTATGATGCATATGGCTGCATTTACAGCAAGTCAATTATTTATTTATTTATTTACTTTTTACACCGGTGGATGAGCTTTTCAACATTATCTGGCGACAGGCAATAAGATATATGACATTGAATATGCCCAACCGTACGCAATCCAATTCCTCCCCTTATTTCCCCCCCCCCTCTCTGTGCACAAGCATAGCCTACAATTAATCATTTCTCATCATTAGGCGGTGATTTATATATCCAAAAGGACTGACATATCTTTTGGGACGACCTCATTGTTGTTAGCTCTACCTCGTCGACTTTCCTCCTCTTTATGTACAGCTTAAGCTAAAGATTAAAAGGTGAAAATAAAAACAATTTACCCTCAGATATCAGTCTTTGTCCACGGAAGTGGTTTACATTTTAAGCTAGTTGAGAATTACCAATTTTGGATTGATTACAACACTTTGAAAAAGGCTTGCTAATTCTTTTTAACCCTTATTCTGGGGGGTCTGATGGCTTTGACCGTAAGCAGCAATATTGCTACTTCCAAAACATGAACGATCCACGAAACTGGAGTCTCAGACCACCATCTTTGTTTTGTTGTGTGAAAATGAGCACTGGATCGATCATTGGAAGGATTCGTTGTCTGTTTGGCGGAGAATAATTCTTTTGGTTGCCAGTTGGTGGGAGAAATGAATTCCTTTTTTTGTTGAACTTATGGGATGGGATGGATATTGAAAAGGAAATTTCTTGAAGAAAAAAAAATAAAAAAAAAAGAAGGAAATACTTGAGGTTGGGAATCTGGGGGCACATGTCATGCTGGCTGGGGTATTCTGTCCTCTTACCAATATTCGTCAATCGTCATCACAAACTATAACACAGAACTACCCTTTTTCCTTTTTTTTTTTTTTTTGGTGGTGTTTGGCCCAGAAGAATCATCAATCAGCCAGACAAGATTCAGAATTTCCAATACATCAGAAAATAGATTTTGCGTCGTCCACCGTCTTGTGGCACGCATTCACCTTGCTTCTGAGTTACAATACTTGCCACCTGATCATAGCAGCTGCTGTTAAGTAAAATAAAATGGGCTTCGACAAAAAAATAAAAATAAAACTTTTTGATTGGGAGGAGATAGTACGTACTCATTTCTATCATAATATACACAAAATAAAATTATGATCAATAAAATTCGCCTGTAATGCATTTACATTACTCCTTGTAACGCCCATACTTGATCCAACGGGCCACAGGGTCGCTACAAGGTCAGTAATGAAAATGCTCTATAGACTCCTGCCCCTACACCACGCTGCTGCCGCCGCCGCCGCCGCTGCCAGAGTTCCATCCTTTCCTTCTGTGGCTTTCACCGCGAGGACGTGGAATTGTGTTCCCCAACAACCCAATACTGTTTGACGGCAACGAGTATTTTCTCAGAAAGAAGGGGACCGTCCTCGTGATCCATCATTTTAGTATCCCACCTCATGCCCCCTACCATCTTCTTCACCTTAACAAGCACATCAACTTGGTCGCGTAATATGACTGCACCCTCTGGTCGCAAAATTCGATCCATCTCTAGAAGAATGTCCTCAAATGCACATCTGTGTGATTTGGTGAGGACAAATACATCAGCCGTTTTATCTGTCTCCACTTTGATTAGATTATCTGAGTTGAAGAAAAAGGAAAAACAGAAGAGAGAAAATATAGCATAGACCACGATTCTAAATTAACAATTCAAAAACAGGATCTAAAATAAAGTTTGGCCACCAACTGAATCTGCACAAATCTTGCAAACGTTGAGATACAAAAATTAGCAAGACAATCCAAAGTCAATGCAGACTTCCAAGGCAGTTGGATTTCCCGGGCAAATTCATTGCATGAAAAATCAGTGTTATGCACTGGCATTTCATGCCGAAGCTACCACACAACCGTACTGAGAAGCCTTTGATGAATAAAAAAATATATATATACCATGAAACACAGGGAGAGGCTTGGTTGAGCATTCTATTAGTTAAACAAGTGATAACAAACTCATAATGGAGGTTTGTGCAGTTCCAGTAGCATGAACACTAAAGAAAGTATGCCCGAGAAAACATTTCACAAGAATACTTGTTGCATAAGATGGTGAAGGTGGATAAGAAACTAAAGGATATTTTAAGAATGTTGACTCGTCACTTAAATATGCACTGGTTAGTGCAGCACTAGAAACTCTATGATTAGACATTGCATCAAAAAATTGTTTCATGGTTAGTGCATCTCTTGGCTTTGAATTTACTCGTGAATCACACACTAACCGATAACTCTTACTACTGCAACTTCTATTTCTATGAAAATCAAAACGCAGGTTGGATAAATCTATTAGTTTGGGTGATCAAGAATTTTTTGTAAGCACAAGAAGAGAATAAAAATTAAAAAGGTTACTGGTTAGAGCAAGGCATGCGGGTGTAGCATACAGAGGATCATGATAAGCATCAGTTGCAAGGAGACACTTTGTAGGGATTCAACCCACCCATAAAACGGCAGCACAATCATAAGCACAAAACAAAGAGATACAGGAACACTGAGAGAATTTTTAGGTGCAATCATATCAGCACTAATGTACCAAATCCCATAAGAATTCTGCAGTTAATCATTTTTAGACGAGAGTAGTACTAAAATGGATGACAGTGGGAATTCCATGTGCCCTTTTTTAAGCCTTGTGCGCTTGCCTCCCCCCCCCCCCCTTTTTTTAACATCAACTTGCTCACATTCAGTGGGGAGAAAATAATTCCACTGTCACAATGGAGTACAAACTCGACTCCGTTCTCACTACAAACCATCCCAACTGACTGAATCCCTTCTAGAATTCTCACAAGTTTCATATTTATGAATGGACAGAGAAACTCAATTTCCATACAACTAGGACAACCTACATATATTGAAAAACTAGTAGGCCAAAGACACCCACATCAAACCCAAATACACATATAACATCAAAATTATATGGGCCTTCAAAATATAAAATATAAACCCAACAATTTCTACCTTAACCTGAATTCTACAAACTACCTTGAACATAGCTTCAATTGATGTCGATTTTGTCACTCATCATAGATCCGCCATACTCAAAACTGGTATAGAATGCACCTTTGCATCGAGGTGCTCGCACCTCAAGAAGGGGTGTGCTATATAACTCACTGGTTTGCCATCTGATGTGACCCCACCTTTTTATGAATTTCCTCCCGCTTAAGCACAACTGGGGAGAGTTCCCCAGTAATCAAATCCATAGGGAAAGCGACTTGAGTTGTCTCTAGGACACTTACTTAATACATCAATTTTCTCACTCTTTCTAGAAAGAGCTTCCTTGTGAACATATTGTAATAGTTAATCATGCTTCTAACTAGAACTTGCATACTTCTCCGGTTTGCTCATTTGTGGACCTACATATAGCTTCTGCGTGCCCTTGTGTCTCCTACATGCCGGTCTCCACAACTGCTAATTATCATGTCCCTCCATATGCCACTCTTGTGAGACTCCTTTTCTTGTGCAGAAAAAAGTTTCTTGGTCACCCAAACCAAGAAAAACTTACAAAATTTTGTAACTTGGGCTCTGATAGGCCTTTGTAGGGATTCAACCCACCTATATAACAGAAGCAAAGCCACAAGCACAAACCAAAAAGGGGAAAAAAAATGGAATTTTCATGGTTTGGCACCAACTTTACTACATCTGCAAGTGAGAGTGAATAATTCCACTATCACAATGGAAGCATACAAACCCGACTTCCTTTACTCTACAAACCACCCTAACTCTCTAAATATCCTCCTATACAATTTCTATAATTTTTTTATTCATTGGTAAACCATGAAAACCATTAAGTGACAAATTTTATTAGATATGGCAATCCATGATCAAAGTAGAGTAAAGTTAGATGTAAGTTAAGGTGTCAAAGTTTAGGTTTAGAACGGACCGTGCTTTAAGCCTCAGAAGATACCTAAAAATCGTCACTTCACGGGAAGGCGCTGGAAACTCACTCTGAGTTGTGGGAAAATACTAAGAGGCATGCTTCTGGGACTAGGCTGCATGGGAAGTCCATTGGAGGAACACAGGTAAGCTGAGAGATTGTGCTGGAAGCCCCCGAGAAGACTGCTCCCACGAGCGTTTGCCTGGCAATTTTTTAAATTGCATTCGGAAGCCCTATTGGTCTTCATTTTCATGCCCTATATATTCTTGGATGTCTTTAGGATTTCCGTAATACAGAAATAATACCAAAAAGCAAAAAAGATTCAACAGCTCTGGTTTTTTCTCGTCTCTTAGCCACAATTTGTTCATTCATCGTGTTTGTGTGGTTCAAAGGAGTTAGTACCGTGCGTGTTGTGGATTCAGTGAATTGCCGAGAATTTAGATTGTCTTTGAGGATCCAAAGAGAGTGTCTTTCACTTGGAGAATGGTGCATCAAGTAATCAAGCAAAGGATTGATATCATAAGTTTGTGGATTCAAGTCTATTGAAAGGTTGTATTTTGTAACCAAGTTTGTTTACAGTGGAAGACTTAAGGTTTTTCCCGCTTTGGATTTCTCTCATAAAATCTTGTGCCTCCGTATTTTTAGATTTGCTTTATTATTTGTAATTAATTATGTGGATTGTGTTGGATATCTAGCATACAAAATTTTAATAAAAATATAAATGATAAAGTTATTGCATTTAAACTTTTAGGTGAGATGGTGGCAAATGCTATAACAGTGTCAAATTTGGGTTTGGGAGAACTCGATCCCCATAAGTTTTGAATCCGTCAATTGAATACATTTTAAACTTGGTACATCGGTCTAGCTCCCCACATGCAAGCGACAATTGCATGAGAAGGAGTGTGCTTGAATATATTCCATAGTACTAAAATCAAGCCTTCCAAACCAATATAAGATCTTAATGGGCCTCTCCACTACTCGTCAATTGGTTTTGAGCTGGAAGAGATCTCATAAATGCTATATTATCACATTGAAAAGGGTTTACTAATGTCTTAATCTCCCACAAATCAATTAACATGGTATCAGAGCAGACAAAGGTCTTAAATTTAAATCTCGTTGCCACCTGATAGTCAATTGTTGCACATGTTCAGCCTTGTCAAAAAGTAAGTTCAACCACAAATGATGGGGCATGTTAAGATTACAATTTAATAATATAAATGATAAAATTACTGTTTTCTCTAAGAACTTAAACTTTTAGATAAAATGGTGACTAATAGTCTAACGTATACCATATCTAACCACCACTGGAGCTCCCCCAAAACAACTAGCTAAGGAGTTGCCAGTTGAGAGTATTGCACCTACTTATATACTTATTACTCCCTGCTTACTCTTATGCTTCGGAAGTGGTACTCACACACTATATAAAGGTTGAGTCGTCAAAACTAATCCTCATAAAATTAGGAAAAGCCCTGCATACACTAGAAACCTTGTGGGTCAAGGGCTCTACATCAAACCCAAACACATTTATTGAACACAAAATTGTATAGACCAATAAAGCACAAGACATAAACCCAACAATTTCAAGTCATCACAAAATATATATGTATAAATAACTATTATCCTACCAATTGTAATATTCTTGCCATATCATTTTGTTGTTCTTTAGAATAATACCATTCCTCAAGGTGGATGTATGGCTTGAACACAACAATCATCATTGTCTCACCAAATGGATATAGAGAAAATAGCATTTTGCATTAAAACATACTTTAACGGTCTAAGAATTTTCAATACAATAAAGGCAATAACCATAATGGGGAAAAAAATACTTAAATCTATTCAACAAAAAACTGAAGGTACAATAGTACATAAATACTCACTTGTCCTTGTACAAACTGAAAACCCCATTGCCATGAATGAGGTCATATGTCCTTGGGTATGTGGAGAAAGCTTCACACCTGAACCCAAAAGCTTATAATTAGTAAAAAGTTAATTTGTTCATTTCTTTTTTATTTTTGTTAGTTTTCAGACAAGGAAAGGAAATGAATGATGTGAAAAAAGATAAACTTAGGCCAAACAGAATTTTCATCTAACAAGAAGTGAGTTTCTCATGTCAATTGGAGGCAAAGTCCAATCCTTGCCATCCCAAGTCATTGGTCAAAAAAAGTTTCATTATCCCAATAGACGATCTTCAAGCAGATGATAAAGATCACAGCTGAAGTGTAAGAACATCTATTCGTGCATGTACAATGTCTAACATAAACTACTAGGCAACCAATCCTCTATGTAATGTTTTAATTTATTTTCTTACACCATTCCTCTTTTTCCTCTATCTACATGACTAATCTGTTAGCAGCTCTTGCCCGGGATCTAGTCTAAGGGGCCCTGCACCTGGAAGTCCGCTGATAAATCAAATTCGAAGTCCTTCTGCCCTTCTTACCTATTTTGTAAGCAGTGAGGGCTCCTCAGAGAGAACCCTCCGATCTCTAGATTTTAAGAAAGTAAATTTAGAAACTCAACTTGTATTCTTTATTCCCTTCTCAATCTTTAAATAAAAATACATTTGAGTTTGAAATTCAAATTTAGACAACAGCTTCCTAATAATGTGGAAAACTAATTTTGAATCCTAACAACTTCCTAATAATCTGGAAAATCAAAGAGGAAAGCTAATAAATAACAAACTTGAATTCTAATAGCTTTTGAATTGTTCCACAGCAGCAAATCTAATCTTCAACAACTTCTTCAACACTGCTTCTCTTCTTGCCATGTGTAAATCTTTTATAAACCTTTTTGAAGGGAATAATTTTGACTGCATCCGAGTCCCAACAGCAGTAGCTGGTCTAGCGTCGACTGAAAGCATAACTAATCTTACATCCCATAATAGAAGCCACCCCTTTCAAGTCTTGGACCACTCCAACAGGAATCAATTCAAATTTACCCTAGTTCACCCCCAATCCCACCACTGCCTCAAAACACAACAAGACGAACCTGAAATGCCCCAAGATCAAAGGATATGCCCCACAAAATATAATTAAATCATTCTGAACAGGATATGTGATATCTCCAGCTCATGGATGCCCGACTCCCGTACCCTTAAACCCTCATGAAGCCCTCATGCCCTACCCTTAGTTATGAGACTATTCAAAACTTCCATGACAAGAATTAATAATAAAGGGGAAAAAGGACTTGTCTTACCCCTCTGTAAGACTTAAAAAAAAAAACCCTCATTGGAGTTTCATTAACCAACACAGGGAATCTGAAAGTCGAAATGCACCATTAGATCCAACTCCTTCATTTCAAGCCAAAACCCCTGCACTCTATAAAATAAAAAGCAAGAAGCCCTAATTAACACGATCATAAGCCTTCTCAATGTCCATTTTGCAAATCTGCCCAAGTTTGTCACTTTTAATCCTAGCATCAACAACCTCGTTCACAATTAAGGAGGCATCCAACATTTGGCGCCCCTCAACAAAAGCGATCTGAGACTCTGACACAATGCCCCCCACTGCCTTCTTCAACCTCTGAGCTAACAACTTTTCACGAAGGAAAGCGCGGTTGCTAATCCCTTTTTGTTTAACATGGCTCATTTGGGGGGAGAGGAACAGATGATGTTTTGTGAATGTGGTTTTTTAGGATATGGTAACCGGATTTGGCTTCTTTTTTGTCTTTCATTGAGTATATGGATATTACTTGATGTCTTTTTTTATAAATTATTTCTTATTCATCCAAAAAAGATGAAACCATAGCCATCGGATCAAATATTGAAATTCTCTACTAAAATAGTAGAATGATGCCTGAATGTGTGCATGTTTGTGGATGGGTCTGGGTATATGTTTTATATAAATAAAACAGCACGAATATAACATAGGCACAAATGCATATCCCCCCTGGTTAAAAATCACATAAAATAAATCAATTTCAGCTTGGCCTTGCAGGATGATATTGACCTTTCACAAAACAAATTCTCCTTAAATTCTAAAATGGATGAGTTCAAATCTCAGCATTTTGCATGATATAAACTAAAATATATTAACAATTTCAAACTAATTCTAGTAATTTCAGGACACTTGAGAAGTCCAAAATATTGCAACGCAAAATAATTGTCAAAAACCTTGAACCAAATTTAGCTTTGAACTTGAAGCACAGTCACTGACATGGAAACATGCTGATCCATAATCTAATATAGGAAGGACCCTTTAGAATGTTAGTAATAAAAATAAACAGTACCCCTTAGATAGTTCAAACTAATTGAAATGTCTATAACTCTCTCTCTCTCTCTCTCTCTCACACACACACACACACACACTCATTATTGCCATACAAAGTTTACTTGTGCAAGCTAAAACTATAGTTTGCTGGGTACTCCACATTCAACCAATATACTTGAAGAACTGGTTTTAAGGGAATTGTATCCAACAATTCTTAAAATGATAGTACAGTAACAATAGAAAGAAGATGTTGCACTATTTAAAATAGGTGAGTTAGTTATACCAGTTGTGGTAGATGCCAATCAATCCTCGCTCATATACGGCGCCCAGGGTATTTTTCTCTGCTATAGTTGGCACGACATTCATAACCCATGACTTGGGAGACTCAAGTGCTGCAGCAAGACCTCCCAATCCAGCACTCATATCCATAATGTTACGGTACCTTCCCGTATCAATAATTTTGATAATTTTCTTGTAAGCATTTACATGCTTTTTCCATATTTTATTATCCTCAAGGTATGTCTCAACAGAGACTCCAGGAACAGAACCACTGGCAATTCTGGGAGGGATAGCATAAAGCCTATCAGGAAATGGCTGGAGTTCCCCACCAGCGGCTGGTGTTACGCATGCCTCCATTTTCTTGTACCTAGTTAACACCAAAAAAATGATATAAAACAGATTAGGCATGCAATTTCCATCAGAAAAGCATATGAAGATAAGATACTTAGGGAGTGTTAGGTTTACCAAAACACACCAAAACCATTCAACTTTTACCAATTTTTTTTCAATTTCTTCTAATCAAATTTCACCACATATCACTTTTACATCAACTTTTTGTACTTTTCTTGTACTTTTTTGCCATTCAAACACCACCTTAGAGCAAGATTGGTTACAAGTCTTGTCAGAATATAGAATAGGCCTGGACCGAGGCTTCATTAAATTCAGTTACAATCTGGTCAACAGAACAGCTTGCCCCCATGACAATTTTCACCACATAATTGAAGTTTGCAGCTGGCATATTATTTAGTTATATCACAGTTTTTGGATAAGGTGCTCAAAACATTAACTTTCAATGCTTAATCAGAGCGATAACATTGGATCTCATGAATTCTTTTGAAGATCCAAACCATTCTACTTGCTCAGAAGCATGATACAATAAAATTTCTTGTGAAATCTAAAAAAAACAATAAAAAAAAATAATAATAATAAAACAAAAGTAAATAAAAGATAGAACAGCTTGCCCCCATGACAATTTTCACCACATAATTGAAGTTTGCAGCTGGCATATTATTTAGTTATATCACAGTTTTTGGATAAGGTGCTCAAAACATTAACTTTCAATGCTTAATCAGAGCGATAACATTGGATCTCATGAATTCTTTTGAAGATCCAAACCATTCTACTTGCTCAGAAGCATGATACAATAAAATTTCTTGTGAAATCTAAAAAAAACAATAAAAAAAAATAATAATAATAAAACAAAAGTAAATAAAAGATAGAAACAGGAAGTAGAAGACATCCTCCATGGTTTTTCCCATGATAAAATATGGCATCATTTTTGTCCCTTCCTATTTTTTGCTTGTTTCCCCTTCCTGATCCGGACTTGCATTATGGGATGTAAAGTATTGGACATGACAAACTTGCACAATTCTTGAATCATGTCTAGTACAGGGGATGTTCCTGAACAACAGCCTAACTTAGTTTATCATTTCATGTTATGCTAATATTGCATTTACATAAGACTGTTTGAGAGAGAATAAGTCAATATAAATAATAAACTAGCCCATCTCTATAATTGCTTAAGCTTTTAGATGAGAAGGTAAGTAAAAATTTAACAAGGTATTAGAGCAAACGATTTACCCATGAGCCTTTCCATTGAATTATGCTCAGGCAATAGACAACCTTTTTCTTTCTGTCACTGGTCGAATCCTCAATTTA
The DNA here is from genome assembly GCA_019916065.1 of Vitellaria paradoxa. Taxonomy (NCBI): domain Eukaryota; kingdom Viridiplantae; phylum Streptophyta; class Magnoliopsida; order Ericales; family Sapotaceae; genus Vitellaria; species Vitellaria paradoxa. The sequence goes on along the minus strand of CM034233.1, from coordinate 18,860,979 downwards.
CTCTCAATTTTTATACAAGTAGTCTCATTACATGGTCTTTTTACACATTTCTTTGCAAATTATAGGCTACTGTTTGTACAGTTTTGTAGTAGTTTCACGCTGCTGTCCCATGTGCTGTTTTCAATACATTTTGTTGTTGTCTTGAAAACGTTTTTGCAGTTGTTCCGCAACTATCTTGGAGCATTTCTTAATTTTGTTCTTGTTTAACACCTTGACTTTGAAGGGGAGAGTTAAGAATATTATGAAGACATTTTTTTTTTCCTATGCTTGATTCCTGCTCCTTTTCTAGTTTGTATAAGATTATATATTTTTCTCCCATTCCTATTTTGTACGGGTTCCTATTAGAATAAATATAAAAGCACATACAACCTTATTTGGGTGTCAAAACATTCATTTAATTCTAATATTTTAACATAGTATCAGAGTGTGTGAGTTTATACTTTACCGTCAAAAAAAAAAAAAAAAAGAACCCTTCCAAAATATCTATATATAGTGTCTATATTTCAAAAACAAAACAATGATCTAAGTCCATGGCATGATCAATGAATGAAGACTTATTAAGAAGTTGCCCTTACGACAACTGCAGGCACTCCAAGGACATCCTCCTTTTATTTTTTTTGGGAAAGTACTCCAAGGACTACCCGGGAATAATTCTAGATTCCACGATCTTCAAGTTAAAAGTTTAACAATAAAAGCTTATCCAAAAAATAAAAAATAAAAAATAACCCTCTAGCGTACCACTTTTTGTGTCTCAAAAGAAAAGAATTCAGTATTGCAACTGCTTATACATTTGCAATAGAAAAGCATGAGAAAAACTTTAAAATAAAATATAACAAAAAATGAAATGTAATTGATAACAATATAAACAAACATACGAGGGGAAAAAATCCAGCAGTATTCCAAATATCTTCAGAATTTGCAACCTGAGCTATAAATCTACTTTGTTATGGCATTTTAAAAATTTTACCGCAGAAATTTTATTCTGAATTCAATCATAAGAACAATAAATCTTCTTTCCATACAAAATAAAAACTCCCTCTCTTTACGTATAATATCCAAAAACTCCATCAGAACTTAATTGAACAAAAAATTCCCAAAAGATATTATTATCTTTTTTTTTTAAAAGAAAAAAAAAAAAAACTGCATGATACATAAATGAAAATCCCATTGGAATGTTGATAATTCAGAATAAAGAGAGTTTTATTATTATCACATGTAACTTGTCTATGCATAAATTCTGGCATGCCACATATAGATATATCACTAGCAATAGACCTTCTGAGTAGCTCATAGAGAATATCAGTCAACGCCATACCAGACATTGTCAGCATCAGCTGTTTTGCAAAATATGGCTTGAGAATTGTCTTGTCTGCGACGACATGACTCAACATTTTCGTTCTTCTTCCATATAGCCATCTCACCCTTCTCGTACTTCTTCTCCCAGCAAAGGAGTTTGGCAATCTCCTCAATCTTCCTCTGTTCCTCTTGGAGTTCTTCCTGGGGGCGCTGCCATGCTTTGTAGTTATTCTTCCAATTGATAGGAGGACCAGAAAGTACCCAATAGCCACCAGGTCTAAGAACTCGATCAACTTCCATCATGTAAATTCCATCTGCATAGAGGAGAAGACAGAAATACAAACTTACAGGAATGACAAAATGTAATGCTAACATCAAAAATAGAATCCAGAAAGGGGCAAATTTCCATTTTCTTTTTTCTTTTTTGGCGGAGGGCAGAGGAGGTTTGGGCATAGGCGAAGGGTATAGTGGTGTTGACAACATTGCAGAATATCAGAATAAGCATTGGAAGTTGCTTGGAAGTTTCTTCTACAGTGCAACCCTTGCAATATATGATGCTCACCATTGGCTCCCCATGGAATTAGGCAACGAGAACAGTGAGCCATATCAAAGGCTGAAGAAGGATAGGGCATTTTTATTGTTCCAAGAACACCAATAACAGCAGGTACTCCCCTTTCAAGGGCAAACTGAACCTGCGCTTCATGTGAATCTCTTGGAGCAAATGACATAGCTATAACATTTCTGTTCCAAAGGTAGGCACCCAAACTTGCAACCTAAAGAATACCCATCATTAGATTGTTAAACACCCAGAAAGAAAAAAAAAAAAAACAATCATGAATATAATCAAAAGAAAATTATAAATGCGTGGCAGCGAAGGACAAATAAAATTGACAAACCCAACATACCCCACAACCAGTGTCCAATGCAGTTCTGACGGTCCCATTTTTTATTGGTATTACAGAGGCAAGCTGATCAATATATGGATCTGCCCCTTGAGGAAACTGTGTTCCGCCACCAGGGAACCTAAATACATTGCCCTCGTATTGAATCCAGTTCTGAATAGCCTTCTCAACTGTTAAACTCTTGTATGGCACATTGGCATAGGGAACATAATCACGACTCTTTGGCCAAGGAAAGGGGGTCACATATCCTTTGGGTGCTGGAATAAGGCAATGTAACTTCTGATGCTCAGTAGGACAATGCCTTTCTCGATAAATCATGTTCTCCCTCGGGAAGGTCATTGCACGTTTTTTATCTTGGCAGGGTGTGTAATCAGTGTAACGCGGGCGGCATGGCCTATACACTTTAACTTCGGATTTAGAATCATCAATCACACCAGCTTCACCACTGTGATGCGTCTCAAAATTAAGATTCGAAAGTATATTGCAGCCTGCTCCACTCTTTGTTATCTCCAGAGCTATACTGTCTCCCTTTCCAAACCCACTTCTTTGCCATGCTCCCAATATATAAAAGAAGCAGCACAAACCAAACACTATAAAAAGATATACAGAACTTCTAGTCCTACTGTCACCTGGATTCAATTTTGTTGCCATTAACACACCTGAAATAGTTTCCAGATAACACCAGTAAACAGACAGTAAAAGCAAAGTAACAAGCACAGCATATACGTAGGTGGGCATTCACAATTAATGTCTTATAAACATAAAGATAACAAATCCAGTAGCTCAGTCACAATTTTTTTTTTTTTTCTTTCAAGTAAACAAAACTGACAATTCCTTATGCCAAGACCTGAACCTGAAGTGAGGTATACTACGTAAATTTGTCACAATAATATTAAATTGTGAAATATCCCCAACTAAATTATAACAATCTGGATGTTGACTATAAATACGGATAGGCCTGTGATTTTAAAAACTGATGTCTAAACTCAGAAACCCAGATTGTAGAAAGCAATAAGTTAGCATGAATAATTGCTAAAATAAACATACATAAATATTCCAAATATGAATAGTAAACTTGAAAACTATTCCAAATACGAGTAGAGACTGGTAGGTTATTTTTTCTCTTAAAAAAAAAAAAGAAAAGAAAAAATGCACTTCAAGTAGCTAATGTAACTCTGGAAATGCAAAACTGAAAAGCTGGAACGTTCACTGTAGTAGTGATCAACGAAGATCGAATCACCACTATGAAACAGCGGTTCTACGGAAGCAGGTTCGGTGTCAAAACGCCAAATTTCACAAATACAACAGATAAGTTTGCAACTGGAAGTGGAATTAACAACAGAAACAGATCAAAAGAAGCAAAATTGCACAGAGGGCATCTGATACCTATCGCATTAATCGGTGGAGCAGTGGTTGACGATCAATTTCTCTTGCTCAGTACCGACTGCCAATCTCGAAGCTCTTCACAGAGACTGACAACGGCGAAACAAACTAGGGTTCCAAACGCGTCACTGAAAACCCATCTTCTTCGAAATTAAAGCAAGGATACATAGATGCACATTGATTCATCGAACAGACACGTCTCCCCCAGTCTCCCTCGCTCTCCCTCTATCTCTCTCTCTCTCTCTCTCTCTCTATAGAAAATCTACGAATCGCACGACTGTAATCTTGGTTCCGGATTTAACAGACAATTAAATAATTAACCATCGTCAGATGGTACCCGCGCTGGCTATTTTGCGAGTTCTGCACAATGCGCACGGCCAACTCGTTTCGGTGACCCGGCCCGGTCGGGCCCAGTCTGCCCAAGGAGACACAAACTGACAGTTCGAGTCCGTGGGCCGACACTCGCAGTAGTTCTCTGACCTATGAAAGAAAACAATAAATAAATGAAAGTACTTCTCTTCTTCTCTATAGAATGAGAATAGTAAAAATAAGTATCTTTATTTTCTATTTATTTATTTTCTATTTTAGAGAAATTTATCTTAAATTTTTAAATATAAAGAGATGTATTAAAAGATACAAAGTTTGGGTTGAGATGTCGGCAAGCCAATGTATGGCTAGGCCAAACAGGCCCAATAAAATTGAATAGGTCCAAAAGCCCTTTGAAATTATTGGGCTTGGATCACATCAAAAAACAGTGTTCCACTGTGAAATGATTTATTGTGCCAATAGGAACATCAAGCGACATTACCGAGCTATCCCTGGCAAATATTTAGGAAGGCCTAACTACTAAAATATCAACCAAATTGGCACTTTGAAGGAAGTTCGATGAGCGTCCGAAGACAATGGCTCCACCGGTTCAAAGACCAATTGAGGGGACCAACCGAGTTGATGAAGTACCAAGAAAATGGTCGATGAATGACCTGACACATGTATTAATGGGACTCGAGATTGTTAGTGGCTTGGTAGATGGGGAGAGGGGATTTGCCGTGTGAAAATCACTTTACAAGTTGTTGGCATGTTTTCTTGTACTTAACAGGCTTGTTTTTAAATTTTTGATTGACGTGGAGAACAATTTCAGTAAAAAAATTTTTATTGTCGAACAACAAGTCGTTTGCATGTCATCTTGTGGAGACAATACCAAGACGGTTGCCTGGTATGATAGTCGGAGTAAGGCTTGTCTCTAGGTGATCCTCAGTTATATACTAGATAGTCCCTGAGACACTGGGCAGCTAGTAGATCATTTCCTAGCCTTCAAGGTACTAGGGTATGAGAAACCTGAAGGAGGCCACTGAGGAGGGATTCGATTCCGTCCACTCTCAGAAACATACCACATTCTTTTTTCACCTAGAAGCAAGCTAAGTTCGAGAAACCCTGAGAGCATGTGCAGCAGAATAAGTAAATAAGTATTTTATGTATTTTTGTTAGTAAATATGAAAAAAATCATCTGCACCAGACTCTCTATATCCATAACTATTTTTACTCCTGTTACAGTAACTCTTCATTTTTGTCGAGTTACTATTTACTAGTTAAATAATTGTTTATTATTTGTTGAATAAGACAATGGCTTTTATATTGAAGAAGACAATGGGCTCTAATTTTGAAAAATTAATTTTTTAATAGATAATTGATAAAATGTCTAGTATTGGTATGGCTTAAAAAAGAATAGGTATTAGTTAAACCCAAAATATATACTGTTTACAAGATAATTTGACTATTCATTAGTGCACTTGCTCTAAAATCCTTAGTTTGGCTTGCTCTCGGCATTGTCATTGCTTGGATTGAGGGTAGAACCCATGCAGTGTGCATCAGTTTATTTTCAACTGCAAAATTTGGGTAATTAAATTTTTTTAAACTCTTTCTTTTTTCTGACTTCTTTTTTCCACTCTCCCTCATTGATTCGCTTTCTATTTTGTTAACAATTAAAATTATTTTTCTAAATTATGATTTTTATTAATACAAATTCAAATGTTTTTTAAAAAAATAAAAATAATAAAAAAAACTAATGAGTAAAAATAATGAAAGATATAGTAAATTTTTCTCTTGTCAAATGGTGCCAAAAATAAGAGAGGGGACTGCAGTAGAGGGTTACTATAACGGCTACAATACCTCAAAACGATGTCGTTTCGACATTTTTTTTTCTCAAAACAATACTGTTTCACTTAAGTTCTCGTATTCGAATATGAAAACTTAAGTGAAACAGCGTCATTTTATAAAAAAAAAAAAGATCAAAATGATGTTGTTTTGGATTATTACGGCGACTGCAGTAATCTCTTACTACAGCCCCCGAGTCGCCCAAAAATATGCCAGTAACTCTTAGTGACCTGTCCAATGCTTAACACTTGTGTGATGGATGGAGATTGGTGGGGGAGGAATTCGTGCTTGTTTTATCATGTGATGTTTCTGTCTATATAGTTATATCTTCGTGTAAGGTCTCGTGTGTGTTCTATGTTATAGAGTTCACAGTAAGTCAGATATTTCTCTTGGGTCTTCTCTTCTGTTCTAGTTTGGTTTTTCACTGGCTGGCTAGGTTCGCGAAGTCAATCAGCGAAGTCAATCAGTTCATCTTCTACTTACATGTTTCTCCATTAATTGATGTCAAGATGATGTTCCTTTGCTTAGCTATTTTTCATAATGTTATGATTTTCCTCTGACTCTACTATATATACATATATATATCATATCACCCGTAAATAAATACGGGGAGATTTGGTGTGATAAATAACACTCTCCTTCTTCTAATGTTTGGTGATTAGTTGGGTGCTGGAATGGTGGTTTATTCCCATACCTAACTTGGCCTTGCTAATTAATTTGGTGTACCTCATTGATGTTCGCAGAGGTTGATGTTCACCCGGAGAAAGGTGCTGATGCTTGTATATCAAAGAGTTCGACCCCCCCCCCTTTTTTTTAAACCATGGTTGCCCGTTTGGGAAGCAGAACACTAGATTTTGGGGAGTTTAATTTGGAGTCCCCAAGTTTGGCATTTGACTCTCGGTGAGCTTCTCTTCTTTTCCATCTCAGCGTGCTGTTTGGACGGTAAAAATTTGATCAAAAAATACGATAAAAGTTTAATTAAAAAGTATAAAAAATATATAAAAATTTGATGTAAAAATAATATATAATAAATTTTAATTAAAAAAAATAAAAAAATTAATAAAAATTGATAAATTTTAATGATTTTGATCAATCGAACACACTCTCAATTGTCAGTGCTCCTCTTGCTGTCCACGGAATAGACACGGTTGGAAAACTCCCTATAAAACAAAAAAATAATTTAACCTCATACTTTTAGGGAACCATAAAACATGGTGCTGCCGCGTAGCCACGTATCTACTTTATCTTTTCATTTTTTAAAGTGTACTTAGATTTTTGTTTGATTGGACGAAAAATAAGAAAGAGGGAATGTGAATAATCACCCTTGAACTGAAGCCCTCACAACTTTTTTTTGAAAGGTGAACTCATTACTTCAAATTACTAACCATCTAAGGCACTGTTTGGTGTATAAATTTTAAACATAAAGTAACCTGCTTTTGCTTATTGAATATTTGACAAAATATTAATTTTTGTTATTTTTTTACTAGGATACAAAAACTTTTCAACTTAAATGTTACCAAAATTTTTATTAAATGTACAAAAAAATTATCAAAAATTATTAAAAATTAACAAAAATTTTACTAAATACTAAAAAAATTATTAGAATTTACTATAAATTCTTCTTGCGGTACGAAACAAACAAAAAAAATATTAAAAATTACTAAAAATTAAAATTACAAATGGACCTTAACAAAAACAGAGCAGTTCGCAACCAAAAAAAAAAAAAATAATTTATTTTTGTTGTAAGTTATTCAGGGGTTATTTAGAGTAAGAAAAAATGAAATAAATTATAATTTGGAGAGAGTTTGAAATACGTACAATGTGAAAAAAAAATTAATGTGATATAAAATTAATAAAAATTTATAAAAATTTTTAAAATTTTTTCTCAAACCAAACAACCCCTCAATTAATCCCTGACAACTTTAGCAGAGTTGGAAAGTGGACGAAGGACCTACTATTTTTTTATTCTTTCAAATTTAAAAGTAAAAGAGATTGAAAAAAAAAAAGGAAAGAGAAAATAATAAGAAAAATTAAAAAAAAAAAGTGCGATCCACTCGTTCCATACATAAATTTTAGTAAAAGAAAAAATTATAAAATATATACACATATCCAAATCCTAAAATAAAAATTTGAGTAAAGTTCAAAAATATAATTTACCTTACATGTATAAATAAATAAATAAATATATATATATATCCCTTCTTTCTTTCTCCATTTCTACGTAAAGATGCTTTTGAAAGAGGAAAAAGATAAAAATAAAAAATAAAAATCTGTTTTAATTTTTTCCTGGATGTTTTGTAACATTAAAAAGTAGTTAAAAATTTTTTTACTGAAGAATCAAAAATTATTTAGAATTCTTACCAACATATAAAAGCACTAAAAATTCCTATTTATTTTACTAAACACAGATCATAAACATTTCCCTTCCATACAGAGCCTAATCAAGCACGCTTAAAAAAGAACGTTTTTTATTCTATTTTTTTTTATCAGCTTTCCCACGTACCAAAGATAGCGCTAGAGAGAAAAATTGGAAAAAAAAAAAGAATATAAATGTGGATTTAATCGTTTCCTTCTACACTTTTTAACCTTTTAGAAGGGAAAAGGGGTGACTTTCAATATTTTACAAAAGACGAGGGGAAGCAAAATGAAATCCCAAAACGCCTTCATTTTCGTAATCTAAAAATATATACCCTCCCCTCCTAGGCTTCTACTTTTACTTAAAAGTCCCCCAATATTACCCTTTTTCCCTCTCTAACCCCAAGAACTACATGAACAGTTCAGACTGCATCAAAGTGTAGTAGTTGGCAGCCTCGTCTTCCAACTCCCACAAGCCATCACACAGCGCGAACGCATCCCCACCGTTGATCAACCCGTCGTCATCATTATCACCGCCGTCCACTCTGTGGGGTATTCCAAGCTCGTCATCAGACGCTTCAAGTAGATGTCTCATCACCCTCTCTCTCTCATCCTCTTCTTCGTCTCCTTTTAACCCACCACCATGCAAGCCTGGGCTGAGCTCTGAGCTCGGGCCTGCCGTCGGGTTTTCAGGGTCCCGCTCAGCGTCCGAGCGGTGCAGAAACAACGGGTCGTCGAATACGGTGAAGTCGCTGGAAAGCTCTCGTTGGAGAGTGGTGAGGATAGAAGAGAAGTCTTGGTTGGGTTCGTCTTCATCCTCTTCGAGGAGAGAGAGTATGTGGTGGGTATAGGATTTGTGGCGTTTTGATGAGTCTTCATCGTCTTCTGCAACATGGGTTTCTTCTCTCTGGCGCTTTGATGGTGTTTCCGCCATTGTAGAGAGAGAAGGAAAAAGTTTCACAAAGATAAAAGACGAGTGGAGAGAGAGGGAGGAAGGGGGAGAGAGAGAGCGTGTAAAAAGAGATGGGGATGAGATGAGAGAGAAGAGAGCTCACAGGTATATATAGAAGGAGTTGGAAACTGGGAATTGCTGTCGATAACCATCAATTTTTTTTTCTTTCACTACACGCATTACAAATTTTTAATTTATCTTATTTTTTCCATTTCAAACGCATGCAATGAGTGGAGATAAAAAAAAATATATTAAATGTATTAATAAAAAATTTTAATATTTAGGCCCGTTTGATTGAATCAAAAATACCAAAAATTATAAAAAAATTACAAATTTTTATCTATTTTTATTTTTTGGACATTTATTTTTAAATTTCAAATTTTATAAACTTTTACAAAAAATTATTTACTTTTTTTACATTTTTTAATTTTTTATATTAATTTTTAATCAAAATCGTCAGAATAACTTACTTTATATCGTTTCAACAAATTATTTAATCACTTTTAATTAATCTTTCAATTACTAAAAAATAACTGACATTTTTTACTTTTTTTTCTAATTTTTGCCATTTTTGGTGTGCATTTGATCTTCCAGCAAACTTTATAAAATAAAATAAATCTCTAACAACTTTTATAAATCACTTAAATTCTCACCTTTGCTTATTTCAAAAAAATTTAATATTTCGTTAAAAAAATAAAAAATTTAGAAGGAAATTAATTGAATGCATAAATTTTTTTTGACAATTATATTATTTGAATCGAATGTTTTCAAATAAGTACTATTATCGCTATTTTATTCAAATTTTTTTGAATCTGTGAGAACGAATTTGTAAAACTGTTTCCACAACTTTGATGCCATGCATATATAAAACAAAATATTGAGTGTTAACTTTTGAAATTTATGGGAATGGTTTTAGGACAACCATTCTTATAGTTTACTAATATTAATCTCTAAAAATAACACTACAATTAACCTAAAATTACATTTTATTTTAATTTATCTTATTTTTTTTACTACTCCAAACGCACCTTTATCGCCCAAACGGTACCTCTCCGAGAAAGTTGCTTCCGTCAAAGAAAAAAAAAAAAAGTTGATAAATGGCTCCGTTCGAGATTAAATAAAATAAAATAAAATTTTACAAAATTTTATAAATATAAATTACGAAATAATAAATTTAAATTTTTTACTTATTATACGAATTACGAAACATTTACTTTTATAATTTTATTTTATTTTATACATTTTTACACAACACTAAACACACCCATTAAACAAAAAAAAACAAAAAAAAGGGGGTTTGATGTGGGATGTGTTAGCTTTTGTGTCACGGGTTGGTAACTTATGGTGTGTGGACCGTTGATACAACTAGTGATGGAAACAGATGGGTTTTGGGAGAATTTCAGCCATTGATTGCAAAAGGATTGAGATATCCAAGAGTGGACACATCAACCTCCTGCAAAGATGGTGACAAAGTTAAGATAAATAAAAGGAAAGGAAAGCGCCAGAGGCCAGAGCCAGAAGTGTTTTTAAAGCTTTAAACAGATGCAGGGCGGTCAGTCCCGGATGTGGGTTGTATAGGCTACAATGCACAGGCATATATACTGTACAGACACACGTACACAGAGATAAAATATATATATATATATATATGTATATATACAGTACCGTTGCCTTCGAAAAACTTTTCTTCCGTAAATATTTACACTACTATGTTCACTTTTTTTACCCCATAATTGTTAATAAATATGTTTGAAGTTGTATAAAAATATATAAAATTATAAAAATTAATATCTCGTATTTTATATATTGAATAAAGAATTTAAATTTTATAATCTCGTAATTCTGTTTATAGAGTTTTGTATTTTTTTTTACTAACTTAAACAAGGCCATTTGCATTTGAATGCTCCGTTTAAAGTAAGAAAAAATAAGATAAAATGTGGTTTTGAGTAATTTTGGCATCGTTTTTTTTTTTAAGTCGCAAACCGTACCGTTCTCACGAATTTAAAAAAATTGACAAAAAATAGCCACAATGGTACTCGTTTGAAAACTTTCGATACGAAAAATATGATTGTATAAAAAATTTACACATTCAGTTAACCTATTTCTAGATTTTTTTATTTTTTTAGTGAAATATTGAAATTTTTTAAAATTAGTGATGGCGGAAAAATTAGATGTAAAGGGGTTGTTGGAGATTTATAGAGATTTTTAGAAGTTTATATTGATGCCAAACGGGGGCCGAAGTAAAATAAAGTGAATTGATTTGTAAATTTATAATGTGTACAATAAAATAAAAAAAATAAATTATTTATAAAAATTTTTACAAATTTTGAAATTTATTTTACAATTTTTAATAAATCATACACACCCTATATAAAAAAAGGGGGGTAACGTGAAATGGGAAATCTAACAGAGAATGTATTTATCATTTTGTTTTACTGTTCACAAAGATAAATCATGCGTTAAGGAAAAAAAAATTTATACAACTACTGAAAACAAAATGCCATTTTATAAAATTAAAAAAAAAAACATTTTTAAACTTAGTTTTCATTCTTTATACATTTGTTTGGAAACGAAAATGCTTACCTTTTAAAATGTGTGTGTGTGTTTTTTTTGGGATAAATATATTTTGCTTTAGAGAGTGTTTGCAGTGACAAAAAGTGAGATAAAATAAGATACATTGTAAGTTCGTAATTCGTATAGTGAGATAAAAATATATAATTTTTAGAAATGTTTAAATTTTTTTTTTATTTTTAACAAATCAAACACAACCTTATTCTTCAACCTTTATAAGTTATTTTAGTAGTTGGCATGAGTTTTAGATAAATATTTTCTCCAGTATTATCAATTATTGGATAGATATTTTTGGATAAATATATTTTTCAGCGTTGAATACATATTTTCAAAATGGTAAAGTTTAGATAAATAGTATTTTGAAAATGTATTTTTTTTAAAAAAAGACAGAATTTGCATTTTAAATATACTTCTTAATAATTTAGGTTTAGTTTGAAAAGAAAAAAATTATATTTTTTAATATTAAAAAAAAAGAAAAAATGTTAACTTTATAATAACTATATTTTTTTTAATTTTTTCAATCATTTAACGTATTTGTAAGCTTTTCAAACGAACCTTAAATTTTCAACTGCAGAATTAGAAAAAGGAAAAAAAAAAAAATTATTGTCTTCCAGCGGGTTTGATGCCACAACCCACAAGTGGTGCGCATCCCATTACATGTGTGGTGGGCAGAGGACCAAATCTTGCATCTCGAGAGATTCATCTCCCCGGGCCGGAGAACTTGGAAAATAAGTAGAAAGCAAAGGGTAAAATGGTCATTTCGGTGTGGCTTTAAATGGACAGGTTAGAGGGGGGAGGGTGGGGAGGGGAGGTGAGGAATCAATGTATCACAGGACCAGACCTAACCTATTTATCAACAGCCCTTCTGGGCGTTATGAGTAGTTTTGTTTGGAACGCAAGAGACAAGTCGGGGTTATTTTTGTCATTAAACATGGACAAAGCAGAAGGAGGGTTGGTTGAGGGGCGAGATATCCAGGGCGATGACTTGGTAGACCCCCATTGGATGGGGGAATGGGCGGTGGAGATATTTTCTTTTTCTGTTTGACAAACAAAACCTCATTTATTTATGCGAAGCTGTAGTAGGCCCCACCCCCCGGGGGGATTGTGGTCCCTAGTTTTGATATTATAACCCCACATGAATGATATATTTTATTAAAAACTAGCAATTACCCGTGCCTGAAGGCATAAAAATATAATTTAACGTGTAGTTAATTTAAATTTAAATTTATAAATTTATAAAAAAAAGTGTAAAATAATCTATAAAAATAAAAATCATTAATCAAAAGAGATTAAACTATAAAATTTTATTATTTATTACAAATATTATCACATTTTTTAAAATATTAATTTAAAATATTTTATATAAAAATATTAAAAAATATATGAGAAGAGGGAGAGAAAAAAATAATTCTGACCATCTAACAAATTCAACAGTTGAAAATATCTCAAATTTAAAATTTTAAACTTTTTTATTATATAAATAACATTTTTATATAAAAAGTATTAAAAAAATATGGAAAGAGTAAGAGAAAAAAAATAATTCTAACCATTTAACAAATTTAATAGTAGAAAATTTTAAATTTTCTTATTATATGAATGACATATAGTGTAAAAGTGTATGTATTTAAAATTTAAGTTTTAAGAACATTTGAATATGACGTTCATGTGCGTGTCGAGCAGGCATGCTGCAGTTTTGAAATATATTAATCACAAATATTATTTATTACAAATATTGTTTCATATTGGTTTATTTTATGAATTCAAAAAAATTTTAAATTTTTAAAAATTTAATAAAAAATATACAAAATTAAAAATAAAAAAATAAAAATAAGTTTGTAATCACATTTTAAAAAATTTTAATATAAAATGATCAAAAAAACAATTAAAGTGGGAAGAAAAAGAAAAATTTTGTCAATTTTGACATGGTAAAATTTTAACGATGATTGGAACAAATATAAAATCATGAGTTATTTAGCGTGTAAATAACTCCGTTTTGAATTCATAAAATATTATTTTGTCTGCCTTGAAACCCCAACCTCTCCCCATTTTTTTCCCTTTCCTGCACAGAAATATAAATTTATAAAGTAAACGTACATAAAAAAAAATTGTATAAATAACATGTAAAAATAAAAATTATTAATTAAAAGATATCACATTTTTAATAAATAATATTTGTAATAAATAATAAAATTTTACACCCTTTATTATTAGTGATTTTTATTTTTATAAGTTATTTTTAGAAAAAATAAATTTTATATCTTTATAAGTCAAATATATAAAAAACAAATTAAAAAATGAGAGAGAGAAATTTAAAAAATAAATTTACATTTGAATTATTTATAAGTCATATATATAATTTTATATCTTTATTTAAAGTCAAAATATTATTTGTGTGTCTTAAAACTCTCTTATTTTTGTGCCTAAAAACCCCACCCATCCCAACCCAACCCAACCCAACCCCCCCAACCCACCCCCATTTCTCTCTCACTCTCTCTCTCTCTCCCCCTGCCCCGCGGGCCCCACCCCCTCTCCCTTCCCCATCTCCCTCTCTCTCACACTCACTCTCTCTCCCCTGCACCCGCCCCACTCCCTCTCTCTCCCCCGTCTTCCTTTTTCTCTTACTCAATCCTAATCCCCCTTTTTCTCTCTCTCTTTCCCAGCAAACTACCCTCCCATCCCCTCTTTCTCTCTCTGTCTCTCTCCCCGGCAAACCCACCAAATGTTGACACGTATATAAATGTCACTTCAAAACACTGATCTATACCTATTTTTAAAGATATAAAAATATATTTTAATATACAAATTACTTAAATTTATATTTATAAAATAAACTTACATGATAAAGTATAAAAATAATTTATAAAAATAAAAATTACTTATTAAAAGATAATAAGGTAATGACAAAACAAATAACTAAAGTGAAAAAAAATAAAAATATTTCTAACCATTGATCAAATTCAATAGTTGAAAATATTCATAATTTAAAATTTTTAGCAAATTCAAAGAGTGTAAAAGTGTATGTAATTAAAACACATTAAAATTAAAATTCTAAGTAAAAAAAAAAACTCTGAAAATACACAGAAATATAATTTGACGTGTAAGGATGTGTTTAAATCTAAAAAACTCCAAAAAAATTTCAAAATTTTTCACTTTTTTCAAACTCCAAGAAAGTTAAACTTAAAAAAAGAAAAATCTATCAAAATTTGTTGAAACTAATTTTGATAGGTGCTTGAAGCTAAAAAAAATCCAAAAAATTTTTAAAAATTTTCACCTTTTTCAAACTTAACTTTAAGAAAGTTAAATATTTAAAAAAATTTATCAAAATGGAATGAATTTTGACAAATTTTTTTAAAAAGTTAGATTGATATTTATAATAAAAAAATTTCATAAAACTTCAAAAAATTTTTAAAATTCTCAACTAAAATTTTATTACATGTCACTTTTATATAGACATTTAACTATTATTTCAAAATAATATTTTATACTTCAAATTTCAAAAAGAATTACTTTTCTTAATTTATAATTTTTTTAACATCATTTCAAATTTCAAATTCCAAAATTTCAAAATCACAGCACCTCTCCCTCGCACACACGCGCTCGGCCTCGACCCTCCCCCCAACTTCAAACTGAGCCTCCCCCCAACTTCAAACTGAGCCTCCCCTTCCGCGTATTCAACTGTGCCATCAAACCATCCTCCCCTTATTATATAGATAATTATTCCATTAATAATGGCCCCTCACAAACCAAAAGTCTCTCCGTTAACAACGACCCGTTTCACAAATAAAAAATTAAATTTTCTCTTTCTTAAGATAAACCCACAGATCACTCGGGTCTCCCCTTCCTCTACCTCACTCTAAGATTTCCTTTTCCTAAATTATTATTTATTACTAGAGTGTTTGGTAGTTCAAAAAAATTTAAATTTTGGTAATTTTTTGAGTATTTTTTTTTGCACTTTTTTGTGTGTTAGTTGAACTAAGTGAAATTTTTAGTATTTTTTAGTAACTTTTGAGTGTTTGATAAATTTTTTACTGTAGCAAAGTAAAAAAATGGTAACTTTTTAGTGTTTGGTATGTTTTTTTACAATAACAAATCAAAAAAGTGAAAGATTTTGAGATTTTATCAAACACACCAAAAGTAACTTTTAGTATTTTTTTACTAATTTTTGAGTTGCCAAACGAGCTCTACCTTTTCATATTTTTCTTTATACACTCTATATTCTTATTATTTTTTTATCTTCCCTTACTTGCTTCTCTTTTCCTTGTCTTTTTTATTTTTTCTCCTCCCCAGGTGTTCCTTATTTCATTCTCCCTTGTATACTATATATTTCTATTATTTTTATATTCTCTTACTTGTTTCACTCTTCGCTATTTTTTTCTTTAAAAGTGTTTCCTATCTCACTTTTTACAAATAATTTTTCTCAAAACAGAATCATGAAATCATTTTTCTCAAAACAAAATCATGAAAAAAGTTCGGAGCTTAAACTACTAACGAGATAACAGAGTAGAAAAATTTTACAGGCGGCAATCATAGCACTTAGAAAAATTTTTCAAGTTTCAATGGAAGTAAATATTGAATAAAAGGTTAGTGTTCTTTGATCAATAGTTATAATTTTACTATAAATTTTTTAGCCCCCATTATAAAATCAGCCCCCATTATGAAATCTTAGTTTCATCCCTATTTATATATATTATCCCAACTATTACCTAGTACATAGAGTGTTTGGTTTATTAAAACTAACTAAAATTCATTAACTTTTATCAATTTTTTATTATTTTATTTAATTAAAATTTATCACATATTATTTTTAAATTAAGCCTCCAATTAGAGTGACAAAAATTTTTAAAAATAATAAAAAATATTAAAAAATTCTAAAAGTTATTCATTTTTTATCTTACTGTATGAATTACAAACTTACAACTTATTTCATTTTATCTCATTTAATCTTATTTTTTATCACTTCAAATGCACTCTAAATCTACGTACTTTTATTATACTTTTTTGCCATCCAAACTTTTAAGTACGATCTACCAATTCCGTCTACCTTTCCTATATACTTATTAATATTTTTTGTCAAATCTTTAAACACATTTCTAACATGCCAGTTATATAAGTCTGGATTCGTCAAATAATCTACTAATAATACGTTTTGAAAAAAAATATGATAAGAAAATTTTATCAAAATGATAGGGTAGTGTCAATTGTGTAAATAAATTATATATTTATGAAATTTTATTTTGAAATAATATATTTGTACTTATGCATATAGTTATGGCTAAACTTTTTAATATATGTATTTTTTATTACATAACATTATTATGAAAAAATTATTTAATATTTTCTATTGTTCTAATTAAAATTAAATGAATAAGTACGGAGGATAGTTTCTTATGTATTAAATATAAATTGAAAGCCGGCACGCATTCAGTTTGATGGCTTGGCTAATTGATGCCACCACTCGGGCTGTTTTGTGCGATAAATTTTTTATAAAAACTTACAAACTTTTACAAGTTTTTGGTTATTCTTATTTTTTGTGTATTTATTTAAAAAAATTTTTAATTCCATAAAATTTTATTAATTTTTTCATATTTTTATTAATTTTTTAATAAATTTTCTGATCAAAATTGTCTTATAGTTCAAAAATTTGACACAACATATAAAATTCGTTCAAAATGATCATCTGTCTTGGGTTATGTCAAGAATTTTAAATTTGTTCTTCAAATGTTAAAAAATAACTGACACAATAATAATAATATATATATTTTATAATTTAAGATGCGTTTAACGCATTAAAAAACGATGAATAATTTTAAAATTTTTTTAAAATTATCGGGAATTACGTCCTCACAAATTATCTCACTTTTTATCGTTTTAAATGCCCTCTTAATCATTCAAATAGGGTTAAAAATGAGTTAACAGATAACTAATCAAATTTAAAAATGAGTTAGCGGATAACAAATTAGATGACTCATCAATTAAAAACCCGACCTTATGCACACCTCTAGTCACTAAATGGAGAAAAAGAGTAATGCTATGTTTACTATTTTTTTTTTTAATATTGTTTTACAACATCCAAAATGAACTGATTATGATGGGTCATAATCAGTATAGTGTAAAAATACACTGGTCTGTCATGACTAGTATAGTGTAAAAAATATGTCAGAGAAATGGTATAAGAATCTCGAGTGGCGTGATACATTGGTCCGAAATGGATTTCAAGGGGCTATAGTAGAAAAATCCACTGCAGGGACTGCAGTAGGTAAATCAATGGTCAGGATGTGATTATATTAAAATAAGATGTGTCTTTTCATATTCCTTATTAATTATGTTCCAATCAAATTTTGTCTTACTTTTATTTTTATTTTGAATTTAATTTTATGATAATAAATTAAGATAATTAGATTTAATGCAATCACATCCTGATTATTGATTTACTCACTGTAATCCTTGCAGTGGATTTTTCACTGCAGTCTCTAAAACCCAATCCACCCCAAGGGGTTAGATGGAATGGTCTTGGACTGGGACTTAGGGGCTTACCACCCCAAGGTCTCAAGTTCAAGTCTCCTCTCTAGCAAAAACTTGGGGCCAGCCTCCCGGGCGCAAAGCGTAGTAAAGGTTGGTAGGACGGGCCTCCTTGGCTGGACGAACCGTATCCAGTTCTTGGGTGTGGGTCCGACTCCCCGCCGCTACGCGAGTTCGCGATTGACCGCTATACATGTTGAGGGGCCGGTATGTTTGGCACAAACCAAAAGATATTCACTCTCTAGGGGTTTGGCCTAGGGAGTGAATCTCTCGAGGTTAAATCCTCTAGAACCCAATCCAAAATGATGTCGTTTTTAATGTTGTAAAATAATATTAGGAAAAAATGTTGTAAATATAGCCTTTTTCGGAGAAAGTTTATTACATACTCCATAAGCACGTGCTCTTGGCGACTAATGCGGGTCACACGAGCACAACAATAATAAAATACGCTCCAGTGTGCTTATGTGGCACACATTGACCAACGCAAGGATGCATGCTCAGAGCATGGAATAATCTCTCCTGGGCCCGGTGGCCATTTATGAATGTTACATACCACTGACGCAAGTTCAACTATGGGGAAAAGAATATGACTCCGTTTGGAGGGATAAAATCAGCGGAAAATTATTAAAAATTATTTTTTAGATGTTTGGTAAATATTAACTTTTGTTATTTTTTTTAATTACAATAGCTTGTTCAACTCTAATTAAAAATTATTAAAAATTGATAAAAGTTGTCAATAAATTTACCGACAAGGTTCTTTTGTTTGAGGGTACTTATGGAAACAGATCCAGTGAAAATAGAGTGGGGCTTGTACCTCAGAGGATTAGAGCACATGACTATAAACTACGATGTCGAGGGTTTGAATCCCTCATCGCCCACAACCGGCCCAAAAGGGAAGGACCTTTCCCCCCTAGGGGTAGAAAAATCATGATTGGGATAGCAGACCAAAAGTTATGAAACTTGGGTGTGGGTTTTTTATCAGAATGGAATAGTCATACTTTTTCTTTTTATTTATTATTTATTGTTAATGGTAGAATCATTACATGTAGTATGCCCTGCCCATTAAAACTCCAGTCATAGTATTTATTTTTGAATGGAGAATAGAGATATTGTTAATATTTGTAATAAAAAAAGTAATCAACTATATAAATAGAATAAGTTATCATTCTAATGAGTTAGAGTCTATTATAATGAATTATACCATAATTATAGTATCGTAGTTATAAAGTTAAATTTTTGTTCTATAAATTAGAATTATAATGAATAATGATGAGTCGCCTCTTGAATTACTAAATACCTCTACTTTCCATTATACCAATCAAATTCATTATAAAAATTAAAAATTAGTAAACAAAAGAAAAAGTAAAAGTAAGTGAACCTGACTCAAAAGTTACAAAAAATTTAAAACTTACAAAAAGATTACTATTTATTTTTTCAAACGTACCAAAACTTACAACTAGTAATTTTTGACTAAAAAATAAAAAAAAATTACTAAAATTTGAATTTTCAAACGGTAACTAAAGGATAATCTTTTTTTTTTTTTTTGAGTTTGAAAACACGATTTCCAACATTTGATAGTCAGATAGGTATTTACTAATTGAAATATAAATTAAACTACTTTGTAAATAAATTAAATCTAATTAAAAATAGTTTTAGAAGGGAGTATTCAATAAAAAGATTCGTGCAACTTTGACATAAGTGATGACATGAGTTCAGCATGATTGAAAAAAATATATCTAACAACTTTTATAAAATAAAAGAATTGAGTGAATAAAAAAATTAAGAAAACAATTATCCACGCAAACTTTATTAGGGCATCCCAGCAGATTTACTAAACGGATTGTTCAAAATATATTAAAAATATATATATATTTTTCATTCTATAGTTTTTCTACTTAGGATTCATTTGGTGAAATGGAAAATTCTAAAAATCTTTGAAAATTTTTAAAAGTTATTTATTTTTTATTTTACGTTACAAATTACTAACTCACAAATTATTTCAAATTATCTCACTTTTTGTCACTCCAAGCACTCTTGATATTTCAAAAGTTTTCTTAAACTATTCCTTATTGTATTAAAATATTATTTTTAAAATCTTTTTTTGATATTTTTATTTCCAAAAAATTTCCTCTCCAATGACTTTATTTAAATGAAAAATAAAAATATTAAAACAATACTTTAGAGAAGTTAGAGTCATTTATAAATATATATATATATACAAGAATTTATTTTAGTTGATCCCAATTTAAGAAAATAAATAAAAAATTTACTGAAAGTAAAAAAAAAAAAGTAATAATTTCCTTATTTACTATAAAAATTCCCTAAATAGGAAGCCCTTAGAGGAGATATATAAACAGATAGGAAGATGTGTGGAGTTTTGAATTGAGATTATTTCCTTTCCCTTTCCCTTTTTCTTTTAGTCATCAATTGAGAGCAAAAAAATGAGTGGACTTCCGCGTGCGCGCGGATTGTTGTTAGTGATGGTAAATGCCCTTCAGAAAGGAGGGGCAAAAATTGAAAAAGGACGGTAAAATTGAGGTGCGGTAAAACTATCAAAGATAAAAATTTATATAATAAAATAAAATAATTTTTTTAAATATTTTTTGTATAAATTAAGATTTAATAATTAAGAATTATTTTTTATTTCATTCAACTGTTGAGATCATTTTTTATATTTTTAACTTCCTGCGTAATTCTTATTTTAATATACCCCACTATTATCTATTTCACAAAATAGCTTGGGTATTTTAAATTTTATCATCTTTTAAGGGTGGAGATCATTTGTAAATCAAAACTACAAACTTAAATTCCACTCAATTATGATTTCTAAGAAATTGAACTTTCTAAATTAAAGTACTATAATTTATGTTTTCTTTTACAGTGTTTATTAAAAATTAATAAGAGAAAAAGAGACCAAAATACATGTATTAACTGATAGAGTCTAAAGTTAAAAAAAATAAAACCCATAAATTATTATAATTTGTTCGATTTGAATTTTTTATTTAAAATTTTAATTATATAAGAAACTTAATATTAATTTTATTTAAAGTATCATAAGTACATATTATTACTATTGCATATACATCATATGACATAGAGGGTGAAAATGTAGTTTTCTATTCTAATTTTCCTTTTTCTCGAACTTTTACTAATAATTTATACCATTTCGTTGTTGTCTGTTAGGGTTTCTGAGTCAACATTGCTGGAGTAGCATTGGTTAAGTTAATTTGTTTATTAAAGCTGATAAGTTAAAATAATTATCGATGGAGGTTACTATTCTTGAGTCTAATGCAACTTAACTTTGGACGAAATTATTGGACTGCCCCAATATTTTAAACAAAACCGCAGGCAGCACTGCAATTCTCTAATTATTATGATTATTATGTGAAAGGAGCACTTCCCCCAATGAACTTTATCAAAAGTTTGACTTTAATTAATGAGGTCCAAATATGCATATTTTTAATAAATTAAAAAGACATTTTGTTTGTTAAAAACTCTGAAAAAATAAAATTTTTTTAAGAATTATTTACTTTTTATCTCATTACATGACTTATAAACTAACAAATTATTTCACTTTATCTCATTTTTTGTCACTTTAAATGCACCTTAAAAGAGATTATTTTACTTGAGTGCATTTAAAGTAACAAAAAATATAAAATTTAATAAAAATTATAAATTCATAGAAATTTGTATAGTAAAATAAAAAATAAATAATTTTTAAAAATTTTTAATATTTTTATCACTACAAACGAGGTAGTTCTCGACGAGTTCCATTCAAGCGGGCAAATTCCCACGGCCCGCGGTAATCGAAATCCCTCCAGATTCTTACTTGCATTTTTATCGGTGCCTCTCTCTCTCTAATATTGAGTCTGCTAATCAGATGTAAATTTAAAATTTAGAGTTCGTCTAAACTAAACAAAAATTTTAAGAATACAGTAAATTGAATTGTAAAAAAAATTTATACTAAACAAAGAGTTTAATGATAAACTAAGTTGGATTATAAAAATTTAAAGTAATTAAATTTAAAAAAAATAATTTTTAAACTAAAATAAAAAATTTGAACTAAACTGCTCGAGTTACAAATCGAGACAACCTTTGTCTTTGATTTGCCACGTTGTCGACATATGAAATTGTATAACATTTTACATGAAAAAAAATTTTAAAAATATAATGTTAACTCGTGCAAGATATAAAATTGTATAAAAGTTTATGCTGATTAAAACTTAATTTTAAAATATATTTCAAATATTTTAATAAAATTGTATAGTTACGTAAATTAACTATTGAGTTTTTTTTTTTATATTTCTATTTTTTTTTTATTTGCGTCAATTTCACTGCATAGATGGAATTGATCAAAAGTCATTAAAGTCAACTTCTATGTGTTTTGTTTTAAAAATTTATATTCTATCCAATCTTAATTTGACCTAATGATTCACACGTGCCTAACAACGACTTTGACTCTAGAATTTGTATTCAATCAAAAACTTACCTTACCACGTATTGACAAAAAAAAAAAAAAAAAATAACATAAATTAGGGTCCGTTTGGTTTGTAAAAATTTGCTGAAAATCTCAAAAAATCTCTATAAATCTCTGTTAATTTTATATCACATCAATTTTTTTCTCTCACTGCACGCATTACGAACTCCCCCAAACCACAATTTATCTCAATTTATCTCATTTTTTCTTACTCCAAACAAACCCTATATGATATGACATATAAGCTCCATTTGGAGCTCTACCAAATAAAATAAAATTTTATAAATTTTTACAAATATGAATTACAAGACAACAAAATTTAAATTTTTTACTCACTATACGAATTACGAGACATTTACTTTTATAATTTTATTTTATTTTATACACTTTTATACAATTCCAAACACACCCATAATACGATACGAAAACAATTCCCACTTCAACAATAAAATAAATTTAATATATAAAAGATATTTTATTTATTATATATGAAGCATAAATACTAAATATAGGCTTTGTTTGGAGTAATTTTTTTCAAATCTTTTTAAAATTAAAATTTTTTATTTAGAGTATAAATTACGAAATTACAACTTTTATAAATTTAAATAAACTTAAACAACTCTACCCATCACTATAATTATATATATATATGTATATATATATTAAACTTTAGCCAAGTTAGGTTAAATTTAGGTAGATATTTACATAAACTCAAATTCATACCAAGACAAAAATCAGCCCGATATTTTTATATTTAAAATTTTTAAAAATTAAGTTTTAAAGTAACTATTTTACCAAGTTAAATACACTTTTTTATTTGAAAAAATTTGTCCATTTTAAGCTTAATTTTCTAATTAAATGGTTCAAACTCTCCGTTAACCTTTTAAACTTTTATATTTTAAATGTATGGGTGCTATTTAAGATTTGGACGATTAAGGAAAAAAGAGAGATTTTATTCACAAATTTGTTTATTTGAAAATATTTATCCATTTTAAACTTAAATTTCTAATTAAAAGTTTCAAACTCCGTTAAATTTTTAAACTTTTAGATTTTAAATGTATGGGTGCTGTATAAGATTTGGACGATTAAAGGAGAGAGAGAGAGAGATTTAATTCACAAATTTGTAAAAAAAAAAATTGAAAAATATAATATAGAGCAAAAAGAAAACTCGAACTATGAGTCTCATAGTTTTATTATATTTTATTTATTACATAATATTTTAATAATATTTTATTTGGCACCAACAAATGGCTCTCCAGATCTCCATTATATTTTATTTGGCACCAATAAATAATTTTTATAATATTTTATTTATTATATTTTAAATTAAAATGACATCATCTTAATTTATTTGATTTATTAATTAATCGAACTAGAGTCTAAATTATTTTATATTGAACTGAACTCAAACTCGTACAAAAGTTCAATTGATTCGAAACTCAAATTCAATATGAATAGCTCAAGTCGCGTTAATTTAAAACTCAATTCAACTTAACACGGCTCAACTCGTTCGACCCCTAGTTGACTCTGAAGGCACGAACAAGTGGCTCTCCAGATCTCCGTTAAGGCTGCCTTTGGCATGTGAATTCTAATTTATCGGGGTGGAATGCGTCGAGGAAAAAAGTTTTGATTTGAGCTATCCTTTTCTTTAATCCAATAGCTAGCTCAACCAAAAAATTAGTTCACGCTCCTAAAATATGGTGTTTAAGGCTACTAAATATATCACATTAGTACATTTCATTAAGGCGTACGCACTTGGTATATTTCTAGTGGACTAGAGCACACTATTTGTACGTTCAGAGTGACAAAAATTGAAATAAAATAAGATAAATTGAGATAAGTTGTGAATTCGTAATTTGTACAATAAGATAAAAAGTGAATAAGTTTTAGAATTTTTTAGTATTTTTACTTTTTTTTAAGAGTTTTTTTTATCTCCAAACGGACCCTATGTGTGCTTATTTGACACTCTTTGAGTGCCTAGAATAGTATATTAATGTGGCACATATTTAATGACTTATATTACCATACTTCAGTAACACTGAATAATTGTTTTAACTCAATTCAGTTCATGCAAAGGAAGAGTTAGAAATTTTTTTCACTCTAAATTATGAGTTAAGTATTAAATCGGGTTATAGTTAGACATTAAACTAGATTATGAATTTTTTTTTTGCATTGGGTTATAAGTTGAGCATTAAGCTGAGCTTTCATTTAATATTAAATTTGGTTATAGATAATTAGATTAAAATATTATATATTATTTTACTAAAAAAAGTTTTAGGTCAAAATTTTAAATTCTATCCGAATCACAGCCCACCCAAATCTCTACGTAACTCGCCGCTAAATCCGTGTGTATCTCTATTTGTCAAATATAGTCTAAATATAAAGGTTGGTGCTGCATAATAATAACAATAATAATAGTAATAATAATATCTATTAAAAAAATAATCTGGAATAAAGTGAAAAATTGTAT
This sequence comes from Vitellaria paradoxa, assembly GCA_019916065.1. Classification (NCBI taxonomy): domain Eukaryota; kingdom Viridiplantae; phylum Streptophyta; class Magnoliopsida; order Ericales; family Sapotaceae; genus Vitellaria; species Vitellaria paradoxa. Next base: position 18,835,903 of record CM034233.1, on the reverse strand, counting down.
GTGCGCACCTATCCCTTTAAAACGTTAACCTATCAAAGTATATTTAATTATATTAATGTTATTACCATCTTATTCTTTTTGTACTTTTTAATACATACATACATATATATACATATATTGGGTAGAATATTAGCATTTCCCAGTAAATGCTTATACATTCATGATAAATATTGAGGTTCATTAGTTCAAACTTACGGTCATGTCCTGTAAATATCTCTATTTACATAATGAATACTTGGGTCTAGTACATGTAAAGGCAATCAACCATAGTTAATGGGTTTTGTTTGGGACCCAAAAACACAATCTCAAGAAAAGGACTTTGTCAAGATCTGCAATCAACTCATTTGGGACAGAACATTGCTTCTGTAAGTTTTTTTTCTGCATAAAGAGAAGAAATTAAGGTGCAACCATCCATGTGCAGAGATATACCTAACTTGATGAGTATCCCATGTAGTGGTGTCTGAAAGAGCCATGCACATGGTAAAGTGAACCTAATCTCAACTGATCTTACAACTAAGCAAGCATACTTTCGATTATATATATATATATATATATATTACCCACCAAATAAATACAAATAAAATAAAAAGGAATGAAGGAAGGAAGAACTAAAAGTTAATTAAAGCATGGACTTTCAGATATGTAAGTTTCCATAATGTTTGGGTCTCAACCACCAGGTAGATGGACCATTCTGTCATCTTTGGTCGCAGGGGCTAATTCAGAGTACTTCGATCATGTTAGTTGCCTACGCTCAGACTTAGGGAGTGTCTGGTTTATTCAAAAAAATGACCAAAAAAATAATAATAATAATAACTTTTCTCAATCAAAATTTTTGATGTATTACTTTTACAAAATTTTTTTAATTTTCTTTTTCTTTTTTTCCCCCAATCCAAACACCACCTTAATTGAGTGAGGTATAATTAGGATTGTTTTAAGAGGTTCATCGAAGTAGTTTTGTTCAAGACGAAGATATTTGTTTTGACATGAAGAAATTACTTGAAGAAGCAATAGAGTTTGGGGAGCTGTTTTTGGGTCGAGCTCAATTTGCGACTTTTGACTAGTCAAATTTAAATTTTCTCTCTTAGTTAATTTAAAAATCCAACTAAAATTAAGTAAATAGGTGTTTGGCCCGAAAGTTTATAAACTAATTCGAAAAAAGTAATATAAACACAAATGTATTATAATAAATTAAATTAAAATAAAATGTTGTCATTTTAATTTAGTAAAAATCTTACTTTGGTTATAACATTTTTTTTTTTACTTTGGTTATAACATTTTAAATTAAAACGATTTTATTTTAGTTAAATTATTCACGAATCAAATTCGATCTGAAATTATTTTTTACCAAACCAATTAAATTCAAATCCACACAAAATCTCAAGCTCGAACCCACTTTTTTTTTTAATTAAACTCAAATAAATTAAAGTTTAACTACACTTCATTCCCTTCCCCCACTTGTGAAGCAGACACAAGGAAACCCTAGAAATACCTTTCAGATAAAAAATAAAAGTAAAAAAATAAGAAGCATTAGAACTCATTTTTATTCTTGAAGTAACTACCATAAAAGTAAAACTTCAGTTACTTTATAAGAACTAAGGTTACATTTAATTTACTAAAAATTGTTGAAAAATTTTAAAAATTTTTAAAAATTATTTACTTCTTATCTCATTATACGAATTACAAATTCATAAATTATTTTATTTTATGTCAATTTTTCTAACCCTAGGCGCACTCTAAATAGATGATTTTTTTTTTTTTTTTAGTAAAATTATAGGACACCTTAGACTTCAGTGCAAGTTGGGACGTTGATGCATGAAGAAGCCACCGCGGTAACGGTTGGTTCAACGAATAAATATTTCTTGACCGCAAATAGAAAGAAATATTCTATAAAAGTAGTCCCTCATGCCTTCAATTTATGTGATAAGTAATTTTTAATCATATTACACTTAATTTCAATGTTGAGTATGCAGTTAAAATTGATTTTGACAAGATTTTTAAATTTAAAATTTCAGATTTTTAAAAATATATTAAATATTATTTATCACGTTAACTGATAACGCAATAAAATATACTAATTAAATAATTTCTAGCGTAGATATGTCAATTTGTTTAACTGCTTGGTAATCCAACTCGCATGCGAGTTCTATTGGAGTGATTGGTTTACCCGACTAAAAAAAAATTAATTTTTATTACTTTCTTTCAATTTACTCTAATAAAATTTCATTACAAATTATTTTTACATAACCTTTTGTAAAATCTGTCATCTAAACGCTTAGGTGATATTTGGTTTGTATTTCAATTTTTTAATTTTTAATTTTTATTTTTATTTTTTAATTTTTTATTTTATGTTTTGAAAATATCAAAATAAGAAAAATAAAAAATACATTTAGTTTGATGTTTTTTATTCTAGGTATTTTGAGATTTTCCTTATTTTAGCTTGAAAACATTTTTGTCATTTTATATGTAAAACTATTTTCTATTTTATAAAATAAATTTTAAAAATACAAGTGATCAGGGCCTCGTTAGGAGGCTCAAAAACTAGTAAAAAAATATCAAAAGTTACATTTTGTAACTTTTGGTGCGTTTGGTAGAACTATAATTTTTTTCACTTTTTTGATTTGTTATAGTAAAAAATAAAATAAAAAATTACCACTTTTTTGATTTGTTACAGTAATAAACAAACCAAATATACAAAAAGCTACTACTTTTTTTATTTGTTACAGTAAAAAATTTACCAAACACCTAAAAGTTGAAAAAAAATGCTAAAAAATACGCTTTATTCCACCAAACACGTAAAAGAATGTAACTAAGAAAACACACAAAAAACTACTAAGGCCCCGTTTGGTAACATTTCTGTTTTCTGTTTTTCTGTTTATGTTTACAAAATTTTATAAACTCGCAACAGAAACATGTTTGATAAACTTGTTTCCGTTTTTTTGTTTTCAAAAAAAAATGAAAACATAAATAGAAAAACGTAAACAGAAAAAAGGTATTTTCACTCTGTTTTTCTTTTTTGTTGCCAATATTTTGTCAATTTTAAAACTTTGTCTATTTTTGTTACATTAATAAAAAATAAATTATTTTATTCAAATATTTTATTAAAATAATTTTTTATTAAATAATATAATTAAATTCAATAAATTAAATAAATTATATAAATTATTTTTAATAAAAAAATAAAACCAAATTAATTTAATTTAATAATTAATTATTGTTAAATTATCTAAAATAAATATCATAATTAATTTATTTAATTTAATAATTAAATTAATTTGTATAAAATAATTAATAATTAAATTACATTAATTTTTAATTTAATTTAATAATTATTATTAAATTATTTTAAATAAATATCATAATTAAATTAAATTATGTATGATTTAATTAATTTAATTTATAAAAAATATATTTTATTAAATTATTTTAATAAATAATTAAATGAATTTAATCAATTTAAAAATAAATAATTTAATTTAATAATTAATCTAATTTAATTATTTACTTAATATGAAATATATTTTATTAAATTATTGTTAATAAATAATATAATTTAATATATTTTATATTTATTGAATTAAATGGTTTTAATAAAAAATTTATTGAATTAATTTAATTAATTATATTAATTAAATTAAATTAATATAAAATATATTTTATTAAGTTCTATTAATTTTTTTAAAACTAATAAAATTAAATATTTTTCAAAATAAAAAATTAATAATTATAAACAAATTTACATTTCCAAACGCAGTTTTAGTTTTCATTTAAAAAAAAATAAACGGTAATAGAAAACAAAAAACAAAAAACGGCAACAGAAAAATAACAACAAAAAAACGACAGCGTTGTCAAACGGGCCCTAAAAATTTCACTTTATTTTTTGTTTTTAAATCTCCAAACGATCTCAGAATACATTTTGAACTATTTTCCTTATTTTTAAAATTACAAAATAAAAGACAGTTTCGAAGCAAGTATAAAAAATCGCATCTTATATATCATACAAACTCGTGTATATATATATATATATATATATATATAGTACACACCAATAATTTGGTTTGATGTTGTATGAAATGATCAACTTCACATGTTGTGACGAAATATTACCAATTAATAAATGATTACGATTAAGTCATCTACCACTACAATAATTAACAATAAAGTATGACGCGTTGCGCATGCAATCTTTATGATTTTCGATCTTTTCTTTTTTTTTTTTATTATTTAGTTATTTATTTAGCTTGGGTAGATATATTTCTTAGGATTCGTTTGGTTATTAAAAAAATATATTTTTATTTTTTTGACTTTTTTCCTCTTATTCAACTTTTTTAATTAAAATTTTTTTAGAAACAGTACTTTTTAGACGTGTTAATCGTATTGATAAAAAAAATAATTTTTTTATTATTTTTTTACTCAGTGAATATTTTTTACACAAATGAATGTAAATTCTTTTAATTTTTTTTATAAATGTAATTAATACGCTTAAAAGCCACAATTTGATAAAAATGTCATATAAGGTGAAAAAAATTGAAAAAAAAAATATCTTTTTTTAACCAAAACAAATCTTAGTTTAAATATAACAACCCCCAAAAAAAATTGATTATTGTTAGATAATTATTCTTAATCGTATCCATTTGAAATGATTGTTACCTACTAATCCCATTGAGAAGATTGATTGATTAAGCATGAAAAAGATCCGATTTAGTCCCATTGAGAAGACTAATTGATTAAGCATAAAAAAAGATCCGATTATGTTATGAAAAAGTGTCACAAGATCACCAAGCAAGATCAATAATTATCATATATATATATACTTATTGTACAATTATGTTGTTTCTTAATCTTAATTTAATAATAAGATTCGGAATCAACCAATACTGAGAATTAACTTCACTCCATCAAATCTACTAATTAATCGGCCTATCAATCAAAGGTCCACAAATGTTCATATTATGGCATATAGCAAAGCACATACGAAGGATTAGATTAGTTGTCTTGACGGGTTTGGACCGTCCACTTTGAGCACATGTATATATACACCTCTTTATGTTTGTTTTCTGCTCCGATTTACTTCTAGAAAAGAGTTCAATCTATATATAGCTTGTTTTATGGATGGTGGTTGCTTAAGAGTACTAAGCATCCACTGGTCGTATCTTCCAAGATCTCAAATTAAAGCCTCAAGTGGAAAAAGATTAAATATTTTATATTATTCTATATATACACATGAATTATGATAAAAAAAAAAAAGAAGAAATTGAAACCCAAATGGTGAGATAATAATAGTATTATAATTAAAATAGATTTTTATTATTAATTTATTATTATTCACAAATATCTACTTCACTCTAATTACGATTACTTTTAATTTTTTCTGTTTAGCTAATATGAATTTATACTATTATATAAAGGGAACACTGGGAATAATGATGAAACTTAAAAATTCATGAAAGTTTAATTTGGGTAAAATTTTTTTAGTCTCCTGAAATATTTTTCAATTTCTTATTAAATTTAAATTTTGAATCAAACAATTTCTAATAACTATCATATCATTTTACTTTTATCCCTCTAATTAAATTACAAAAAATAATAATTATGTATATTGTGTGCATGTCTAGTATTATAATAAATTAATTTAAGATTCTTAGACAACTCTTTAGTTTTGTGGACAAGTTAAATGAATTAAAAGCATTTACCTCAAAAAACAAACAAATAAATAAATAAATAAAAACTTACCCAAAAAAAAAAAAAAATCAAAAGCATCCATTTCTCAAAAAAGGGATTATGTGGTTTCCAATGTTAGGGGCTTAAGTTTAAAGGGGAAAAGGGGGTCTTGAAAAGAATAAGTAGAGAGAGAGAGAGAGAATATATCGAACGAAACTAACTATAAACAAAGATTGAGATAAAGGCGAAGTTGAAGAAAAAATGGGTTTTCAATTGGTTCTTTTTCTCATTTAGTTAATGTTGTTTTGATGGCTTTGCGTAGGACTATCAAAAGAGAAAAAATGAAATCAACTTTATTTTATTTTATTTTTTTTATAGATCGCATCGATGGAAATGAAAGCCATAGTTAAGACATCAAAAGGATGTTTAATCCACTACTCTCCACCACCGATCTGGAAGCCTTTTGTTCACTTTATGGGGGATTTATGGGCCATCCACCTACTTAATGCTTTCCGAGCAGTGATTACCACTGATTGCTTGATTTAAAGTCCCCTCACGATTTAATTTTTTTTATGTTTTGATAAAAGATTTGTCTAATAAAAGGAAAAAGAGATAGAAATTGAAAAGTTGTTCCCTTCCTCATGTTGTGATAAAAAATAACAAAGAAAAGGAGCCACGGAATTTGAGAAATTAAAAATAATATATTACTTAATGTTTTCTATTTTATTAAATTTTAAATTCATTCAAATAAAGATATATATTTAAAATTTTATGTTTCATTTTTTCTTTTATTTTTTGACTTCATTAAAAAAACGAACAAAGACGACCACCACCGTAACAATTCCCTTAATAGTGGACCTAAAGGTTATTACTCACTACGGAATGTTTGGTTTGAGTCATAGTTATCGACAATTATAAATTCAGAGATTAACCCCCTCCCCCGAAACACACACACATATACACACAAAATTTCAAAAAAAAATTCTAAGATGCCTTATTATGAAATGTTTATTGAGAATAGGCCGACCCTTGAGTAAGACCCAAAAGGTTTGGGCCTAGAGCCCAAAAAAAAAAAGTCTCATATTAGTTTTTATAGTTAGGATGAGATAAAGAGTCTTTTTTTAACCTAAATATGACTATCTAGTGCCTTTTAAGGATCAAAAAATAATTAATTCATTAGACCCACTAATTTTCTACAAAATTTGTTGACAGTGAGTATATTTTATAGTTTTTCCTTCTCCTATTGTGATTGCTTATTATGTTGTTTTTGGTAAAAATTTTCCAGTAAAGATCCCATTTTAGGATTAGTCTTGAGTCTTCAAAACCTTAGGGGGCGAGTTTAATTGAGAATGGTCATAAAAATCCTTACTCATTACAGAATGTTTGGTAGTGGTCATAAATGTTCTTATTCACTATGAAATGTTTATTTTGAATCACAATTATTGGCAACGATGAATCCAGCCCTCCCTCTAAAAACACACACATCTTCAGAAAATTTTAAGAGGTTTAGTGTAATATTAGCAAAATTTTTAAATACTTTTAAGGCTACCCCCTCCCTCGGGAAAATTTTAAGATATCTAGTTTAATTGCAGCAAAAGTTTTGAATACCTTTAATCCCCCAAATAAAAAATATATATATATATATATTGAAAACCCCTAAATTCCAACTATTCACTGCCATTGAATTCCAACTAACTAAAGAGGCCCCTGTTGACCATCTGATTACAGACTGAAAATCGAACTCGGTAATTTATAAGAGAGAGAATGGAGTTTCACCTCACTCCCTTGCCGTTTGGCTACCATCTCTGGTGGTAAGCTGCCTTGGATACGAGGAATTCATTTAAATGAAAAAAAAAAAAAAAAAAAAAAAGAGACCAAGTCCGGTATTTGACGAGGATCTTTTCCTTGCTTTTTGTCCTCCTTTTTCTCTCACTTTTCATTTTACTTAACAGACCCTCAACCCAAGCACATCAAAAATGACTAAGTGATTGGCGGATGGCACTCTTATTTTCCTGATTAAACGTTTCAAGTAGTTGAGCTTATTTGTTCGATGGGACACCCCATCGGTGCCATTGCTCTCTTCAAGTTTTTTCAACTTAGTGAAATCTTGTCAACTAGAGCCTTGTTTTTTTTTTTTTTTTTTTGGTTTTTTTTTTAAAGATTTATTTTTATTTTCAAGGGGGGCAAGTAAGATGAATGTCAAATATTTAGGATTGTTTGGTTGGTCAAAAAATATAGTAAAAGTACAAAAATTTAATGTAAAAATGATAAACCAAACCAAACCAAGTCTTTTCCCACTAGGTGGGGTCGGCTATATGAATTTGTCGACGCCAATTTGATCTGTTTAGGGGCATGTCCTCCGATAAATCTAGGTAGGTTAGGTCATGTTTAATGGTTTCTTTCCAGCTTCTCTTGGGTCTTCCTCTATCTCTCTTACTCCTGACAATCTCCATACTTTCACACCTTCTAACAGGAGCATCTGCTGCACGCCTTCTAACATGGCCAAACCATCTTAATCGATTTTCTCTCATTTTATCTTCAATCGGTGCTATGAGAAAATGATATATGAGAAAATTTAATTGAAAGAAAATATAAAAAATTAATAAAAATTGGTAAATTTTGATTGATTTTGATAAACTAAACACCTCCTCAAACACTTAGCTAAGAAACGAACCCTTGCTTTTAGATAGGTAATAATGTTGCTTTTAACTTAAAGCTAATCCCATCTTATCAAAATTCTTCCAAAAATTTTTAATTTTTTCTAATCTGGACGAATTTTGTTATGTGTTACTTTTATATTAATTTTTTATTTTTTTAAACCTTTTCAAAGCTCTAAACCTAAGACTTATTTTTTTTAATAACATACAACATGGTGGTGATTCGGAAGACTAGCGTCGTAATTTAAATCTAATACCGCTTGAGACAACATGATTTTTAAACAGCCACAGCCAGTACAACAGTGCACAGGAAAGAAACAGGTGTAACAAAAGTGTAGCCCAAAAAAAAAAAAAAAAAAAAAAGGAGAGGACATTTAACAAGAACAAACAGTTCTACGAACGTTACGTAACGATAATAAGCGATATTTAAAACCATAACCGACCAGCGCTCCATGGTGCTAAGAGTTGAGATCAATGATATCCTTGTAGTAGCTTGGGTGCTTGTAATCCATCGGAGGCCTAGCCAGTTAGTACTCCACGTTCAAGGAATACAAAACCGTATCTCGGCTCTTTAGATTTGCATGAAAGACCAGAAAAACCAAAACAATTTCTTGGAAGCTGTCATCAACCCCAGCGAGGGAGAGAAAAATCTGATTACAACAAACCCTTTCCAGGATTAAAATCTGATTTCCAAGTGGCATAATATTGTTCCCAACTCTTAACACTACTCCTATGCAAATTCTGTTGGCCTTTTGTCAGAAATTTGGTGCTCCGAGTAAACAGGGCAATAATTGACCTCTCTATCCCGGCACCAAAAGCCATCAGTTATATTCACTTAAGGGCTGTTTCGTAAACTCCCAACTTATTTTGTCCACCAAAATCTGTCTCTCTCTCTCTCTCTCTCTCTCTCTCTCTCTCACACACACACACACACACACACAGTTACCCCACAAAAAACCAAAAAAATCTATCAAACAAACACACAAACACACACACACATACACAAAGTCACCCCACAAAAAACCAAAAACTTTTATTTAATTTTCTCCAACATACTCCAATTTTTCTTTTAACTTCTATAAATTTTTACCAAATATATAACAATTACTGAAAAGTAACACCGAGGCAAGGGTTGCCAGAGGCTGGCAAAAATTAGTTTGCCAAACGAGAAAGAGTCATGCAGGAAGGTGGCCCGAATCAAATTTGGGTTGTTTCTGACAATGCAAAAACTGAGAGAACTACCACAAAGAGAAGAGAGGGTGTGACTGTAGATTTCCATTTTTAAGGTATTTGCCACCTAAAATTGCTCTGGCAGCATCCACCGCCGCCGCCGCCGCCGCCCTGCTGTGACAGCCGCGGCCATCATTTAACCGCCACCTAAACTACCACAAATGTTGACCATGACTGCTTTGCCACCATTTATTGAATCATCACTTTACCATTGTAGCTAAATTAGCTAGCAAACAAAAATGCAACTCCAAAAGCCTGTAGCTAAATTCACCCAGCAAAGAAAGCAACACGATTACATGATTTAGTATTTCAGAGATTTCGACATCAAAGTTCACATGCAGCAGAGCTCAACCCTGTTAAAAAAGTTACCAACTTCACTAATCCTATAGGAGGACGTGTGGCAAATAAGCCTATAGACCAACATAATCCGACAACGGCTCAGTGTCAAAGCCCTCTTCTAACTGGCTGTTGTTTTACCAGTACACCCCATGATAGTGGAATGGTACTCCTAATATAATTCTCGCAGTTCATATTTGTTCCAGTATAATCTGTTCCTAACAAGAAGTCTGAATAATGTAATCGATGACCACAACACTAGAAGCTAATCCATTAATGTGAGCTTTCTAAATATGGTTGGTTAGGATCAACATTGAGATGCAGAAACAAAATTCGTCTAATGCGTTTATAAAACAAAAATGTATCAGGCACACCCGCAAAAACATAAACATCCTTGGGAAACTTTCACCCTCCCCCTTAAGCCAAGGCTTGTTTGTTTGGTTTGGAGGGAAGAACCAGAAAAGAAAAGAAAAAGAAAATGCAGGGAAAATAAATAGTAAGTGGAGAATATATGGGGTAAATTTAACTTATAATTCTCATTCCCTTCTCCCCAAACTCAACAGCAAAACAAGATCTTTTCCAACCCTCTTGTTCTCAAACCAAACAAAGGGTAGACAACAAATATCAAATAACTTTATATACAAAGCAAACGCCAGGATTCAGATCTACCTTACAAGAGAAAAAAGGGGGGGGGGGAGGGAAAGAACCAAAAAAATGCAAATAGTAATTCACTTGAACTAAAAAAAAAAAATTAATTAAATAAAATTAATACAATCAGTAAAGGCAATTAACATTCTAGACTTAGCCTGCAACCATGGCTAAAAAGGATATACGGACAGTACACATGCACATTTATGCATCCATAACTAAGTTATACTATGAGGTCAAAGAAACCCAAAGAAAAATGAAACTCCCAGTACACTAGCTTTGCAATTAATAAATACATAACCCCCCCCCCTCCCAAGAAAAAAAAAAAAAATCATTTGGACAATCATTAGCAATGAATCAATCATTTAACAAAAAAATTCAGTTCTCCATAGAAAATATGTATGTATATATACAATCGAGAATACACTTAAAAAGGTAACCAAATTGAACTTTTTCCCCCCCTTCCCTTTGCATCCCCTAATGCATTCGAAGAAACAAATGACAGCTAGAATCATTTCATTTCTAAAATGACCATCTTTCGATTGTTTGGTTTGAAAACAATAACAATCTTGCACCCAATGTGACAAACGAATGGTACCACACTACTATTATCAGAAAACACATGAACACAATTGGGTGTGGAGTGGTTTTAATCAAAGTTTCTCCTCAAGTCATGACTATTTTTTTTTTTTTGATAAATAAATATAAAAGACAACTTTCACAATACATAGCTACATACATAACACTGTACCAAAAAAGAAGCTAAATACCTGATAGAGGTACACACGGTATAACCAAAATCAAGGTTGGATAACTTCTTAAGAGAGAAGATGATTTGCGCACGCACATATCTATATAATCTTGTGTCTCCTGCCTAACAGAGTAAAAAGGTCTGAAATGATCTTGACAAAGACGAATGTGGGAGTATAAAGCCACTCTCCTGTTCAATCACTTAGATGAGACCTATAAATGATCCAACTTTAAATGACATGTCGAAAATTAGATATAGTCTAGTGCACATAAATAGCGATCTTCAAGGAAAATATTCTAAGAAACTTTCCTAACCAAAGGATAAGAATGTCACAGCCAAGTAACTTCACGCCCACATTACCCTAGTATAATTAGTACTTAAACCTTTTGGAAACAAAATCCATAAGCAATGACCTAACTCTAAAAAAAATAAAAATAAAAATAAAAAATAACAAGAGCTAAAACTTAAATGTGTTAAATTAAAATCAATCAGCCCACCACCACCCTTCTGTTTTGAAGCCTAATGAGCCAAGGTTGTAAGTCAACTCCTAGATCTTGCGTACATAAAAAAATGCAAGTGCACAGAGAAAACAAGAGTTCGCTGTTTTTCAAACAGAAGAAAGTAGGCATAAAACCACTCCCTTATTCAATCACTTAGATGAGGCCTAACTGATCAGCTTTCAACCACATTCTCCAATGTCAAGCAACAAACAACAATAAAAGCTCACAGATTGCAGCTGAAAATTTCAATACAGAAGAATGTGGAAGTGCATAGCCAATCTCACAAATTAACCCAAGTGAGTTACAATTTTGCTCACCATTTTTTCTTCTAATTTTTTTTTTTAAATCCACCATCTATCTTTGTCTTGTTTCTGCAAACATGATCCTATCTGATTTTTTCCCCAAAGTTTAAACAAGAAAACAAAGTGCAAACATGGTATGACACCTGAACCTTTTTCCCAAAAATGAAAAGGAAAACAAAGTCACTGGTTGGTTCAGCCTCCACAAGCAACAACAAAAAGCATCAGAATTTTTCACCATTGAAAGTCACTTCTATCTCTTCAACAACCTTTTTATCCTTTTCGTTTGAGAAACCTACGAGCAGTATATTCAACTTTTATACTAATTCATATCATTTTATGTATACTTGTTATCTCACATGGCATTATTTGGCTATTCCAACATGCAGTCATCTGTTTCTGGAAAACGAAAAGCAGCAATGATATGAAGTGGAACTTAAAGTACCAATCCAAGAAGAAACACAAGAACAAATGAGCTTCACACATTTGATTACTTATCATACACAATTGCATGACTGCTTTCCATAATTGAAATTGCCATCAGGAAGCCCATCAACCATAGATTATAATAACTTAAAAAGTGATCAAAATCATTAAATTTTCAACTTCCGTACCCTTGACTAACCTCACAAAAATATGGGAGGAAAAAAAAAATGGAACCAAAATGCATTCAGTAACTAGGATTAAAGAAAAAGCTTAGAACCAACAAGTTAACTATTGAAAAGCAACCTGTTTCGACACTAATAGTCGAAACATAACAATCTAGATCTATTTAACAAGAAAATAGAAATATAAATAAAGAAAAAGGTTATATTGATACATGTGAAATGGAAAAGCAACAGCTCGACATAGACCATGAATTGAAGGAATAAATGTACTCAGTACATCAGCAATGTTCCAGTAGAACAAACTCAAAGAGCTTATTTCTCTCATCAAGAAAACGCCAGGAAAATTAAGGACTATAATACCCATGTGAGTAATTCTATGATTCTTAAAAAGCCTTCAGCAAACATAAAAACAACCTCCCACTGTATTGGAACTTCAAATTATTAAACCTATTTCTGTGTTACCTGATGCCCACTTTTGAAATTCTCAAGTCATTGAACCTGGGAAGATAAATCCAATGGAGAAGAAAACAGAAATAAAAATTTTGAAAAAATACAACTCAAGACCTCCTTCCGGTAAAACATTTTGACAATCTTGAGTAAAATCTGATATTCCTTCCCATCCTCCCCCACTCAAAACAAAAAAAAAAAAAAAAAAAAAGAGAGAGAGAGAGAATAAAAAGGTAAAACAGGGGGAAAAGGTTGGGATAAATTACCCATTAGCAAGAATCCTATGCTGATGGAAAAAGCAATTTTTCAGATTCCATCCAGCAAAGCCACCATTTCATGCATGTGGTGCCGTCAAAACCCAAACCTTCAGCAACCCATTACTGCACAATTATAGACAAAGCTAGCAGATTGTTTTCTGTCAAGCAAGTTCCATTCTGGGGGGCCTTCACTTGGAATCCATGAGTTGACTTCTATAAATCCTTCTCCTGCAGACCTAGGTCCACCAATACAAATAAGCCGGTGTCCACATGCTCTGAATGCCAAGCCCCAACCATTCACGGAGACTGCCCTTTCTGGTAATCTGCCGACAGTAATCCACTCTCTCCCCTCCTTGTCATATTTCCTAACCTCCATACTTGCATGATCAGCTGCGTACAATTCATTATCTACTACAGCAACCAAAGGGGGTGCCTCTGCCGTAGCAGGCACCTCATTTTCCCTGGCACCACTCCGCACAGGGGACATGTTAGAGATTTCAGTCCAAGTTTTTGTTTCCAAGTCATATTCCTCTCCACATGTAAGAAGGTTTGATCCACTTCCGACTCCCCCAATCACGTAAAACTTTCCATCCATAAAGACCCCAGAACACATCTTCCGTGCCTTATTCATAGGCGATAGTACATCCCAATTTCCAGTCTCGGAATTGTACAGCTCAGCGGAGTCCAAAGCATTGCCCTGCGAATCACAACCACCAGCTATAATAGCAATCTCACCAAGACTTGCAGACCCAAACAAACATCTTGGAGCATGCATCCTCATTCCAGATGACCAGTTGTTTGTCAATAAACTATACTTGTAGATGACATTGTCCATCACCCCCTTTCCAAATACAAGTAGCTCAGTTCCAACAGCCAAGGACTCCTTATCCGAGAAAACAAAGCACTCGTTGGAATGCATCATTGGCAAACGCATCCAATGGCGGCGGTTTGGATCAAAAGCTTCCCACTCCAAAAGGTTGCATGAGATATAAACCCAATGTTCAATCATACCATACTTCCGCCTCAATCTGTAGAGCACACCGCTCCGAACTAGAGAGCGGAAGCTCCGATTCAAGGATGCAATAGAACCATAATCAGCCCTTGAACAATGAATGAGACAACTTATTGAGTTGTCTCTACCAATCCCATGGATAAGGGAATCCGAATCTGAATTATCCCCAGCATGACGCCGGTTACCAGATTGGTCTTCCGGCAACACAGACACAGATTGGTCTTCAGGCACAGATTGGTCTTCTGGCAACACAGACACAGATTGCTCTTCCGGAGACACAGACACCTCATGCAATGGTAGAGTTGAATCAACCCTCTCCCGAGCATCAGATTGCTTGGAGGACTTTCTTACACCACCGTCTTCTTCCCCATCATTGTCTTCCAATGGTCGCTTGCTATTCTCTAGCCGGCAATTCATGTAAGGCGACCAGCTGTTTTCGCTTTCGCAGGTTCTCGGATAACCCCTGGAAACCAAGCAGGAACGATCTTCCAACATATCTTGGTAATATAAACCCAAGGAAACCACCAATTACGAATCCAAAAATCTCCTCTTTTCCTCACCAGACCGAAAGTCCACAACTGGAAAAGGGTAAAGGAAGCCCAAAATCCCCCAACAGTTTGTCAATCAGAGAAACAAATTATTATGAAAATAGAAAAAAAAAAATCGATCTTCTACAGAAGCTTATCTGAAAATCTTAAAGCCCAACATGTTGTTCATCAATTTTCAATATCTAAACAAATCCTGGGATCGTAACGACGAGAATTATGAAGAAACCTAAAATTTAGCCTATATCTGTAACGCTCACCGATCTGAATCCAAAGAGATCGAATGAGTTTTAATGAAAATTCAAACTTTCAATTATTATTTCAATGCTAGAAGTCAAAACGCCTCCCAAAACCATCAAAATCGTCAATAATGAGACTAAACCAGAATTTAAAACACCAGAAAACAAAGGTTTTGATCAAATAAATGCAATGAAAATCGCCAAACGCCGAGTTTAGCCTCACCAGATCTCTGAATATCTGATCAGATTCAAAACAGTAATACAAATTTCCCAAATATATAATCGACCAAAACTCATTAAAAAAAAAGAGAGATAAAATTAACAGTGATTCTCTGGTTTTGCAAATAATTCGAATAATCAGATTAGATCTGTTTGTAGCAATGATGTCACCGGTGGGGATGAGATAAATGTTTCAACTATTTATTTTCTCACCGGAGAAAATGAAAGAAAAACAAACAAACAGAAGAAAGTGAGTAATGATACAGGGGACTTACGGGATTGGATGAGAAGAAAGAGAAGGACTTGATTGGAATTATGTAAATAAAACAATCTCTTCTCTCTCCCTCTATATATATCAATACATGTTTATGACTGTCACTCTCTCCCTCTCTATCTCTCTGCTGTGCACAGTTTCCGTTCTTCGCGTTCTGGCTCAAAAACGTCCTTTGGATTTTCTCTGCAAATCAAGCAGGCTTTGGTGTGGGCTTTGGGGCAAAATCTTAGGGGGTCCTTTATCTCTCTCTTCAAATTATTTATTGCATAAATATATGTATATACACAGTTGTGCGTATGTAAATTTTTTGTGCGTATATACTTTGTACTGTTGTTAATATTGAAAGCGGAACAGGAGGTGGGCGGTGGTGGCGGAGGAGGAGGAGGGGCGGATGCGGTGGTGGGTCCCAAAAACAGCTAATGTAGACTTTGGAGGTTCGCACGCAGCTGGGTAGACGATTCTATGGGTGACCGGGAAACTGGCAGTTGCCGGTGATGACACGTGTTTACGTGCGAAAATAAAATAGGTGAAAAATTAGTTAAACCCCTGAAGTTTAGGCTTTTAAAAGTTAGACCCCTCACGTTTTTAAAATCAACACTTAAAATTTTAGAGTAATTCCAAATCACTGATTTTTTTTTCCTTTTTTTTTATTGGAACCACGAAATGTAATTTTTCTATACATATTTGATAAATATTAGTTATGATATTTATATTTAAATTAATATATAATAAATTAATATATTATTTTTATTTAAATATAAATAACATGCCTAAAAGTCGTGAAACGAAAAAAAAGTAAATTCAATTGCTTAATCATTATTTTTACATAATGTAACCAAATTCACCACTGGTAGATAAGTAACCATACTAAACTTTTGAATTTTGATGGTTCTCTTCAAAAATTAAGTTTTGACCATATTAAATTGCCGATGCCCTGTAATTTAGAAAAAAAAAAGAAATTAATTAAGAGGGGTTTTATCAATTTTTAGGGATTGGAGAAGGGTATATTTTTAATTTCCAGGGTGAAACGGAAGGTATGGAAGAATGCTACTCCCGCAGGCGTCCTAATGGATTCCACATTTCCAAAATGTGAAAATGGGGATATGTATTGGATTCTATATTCCCCAAATGGGAACTTAGAAATCCGGGGATTGATTTAAGTCCCCGCCGCCTTCGTTGGTTATCCAGTGATTCCGCTCTTCCCTTTTTTTATAGAGGCAATAAGCAATGCCAAAATGTGTAACATTAATCTTTAATTAGACATATTTTTTCTTTTGATATATGTGGACTACATGTGACACATATGGCTATAATGTTTTTCCATTCCTATTTATTTGTTTATTTTTTATTTTTTATTTTTAGTTTTTGTTTTATGTTGTCGATTGTTTCCTGAAATTAAAACTAAAATTGCATTTATGAATATAATTTTACTCACAGTAATTAAAATTTATTTTAAAAAATATCTAATTTCATTAATTTTTAAAAAATTAATTAGATTTAATAAAATATATTTCATATCAAGTTGATAATTAATTAAATTAGTTAATATGAATGAAATACATTAAATTATGTTAATTATATTATTTATTAAAAAATTATAATAGAAATAAAATACAATAAATATAATTTAACTATAATGTTTATCAAAAAATAATTTTAACAAAATATATTTCATATCAATTTAACAAAGTCAATCATAAATTTTAATTTTTAAAATAATTAAAATAATTATATTGTTTATTAAAAATAATTTAATAAAATATATTTCATGTATAATTTAATTATTTAAATTAAAATGAATTAGTGATTAAATTAATAATGCGAGGGGATGATTTAGACACGTGACAAACATCTCTAGCTCGTTAGTAATGGTGAGCATGGGCAGGGGGTTGCCTTACCCCTTATATCTCTGCCTATCTTGCAATGCCACTCCCCGTCTTCGAACGTGATTTGACCATTTGGGGTGATAGACACAGGTCTTTGCTCGTACCTGTATAAACCAGATGACACACATAGAGAAAGGTTAGACACTACTTACCTTACTGAAATTTTGTCTCTTTACTTCATGAGCCCTCTCTCATTCTCTCTTTTAGTACTAACTTGACCATCGAATATGTATTCACACACACCCTGCTTGGTTGGCAACCTTTTTCACAGTAAGGAGACAGGGATTACAGTAAGCTATTGTTCACAAGATCATCAGCTAGCAGCAATATTTCATCAAGAAGTGTTGATTGGACGGCTCATTAGAAAAAATTATCGATTTTTGACACTCCAATAATAATTATTTTATTTAAATAATTCAATTATTTATTTATTTTTTAATTTATATTATTATTTATTAAAAATAATTTTGATTTAATAAAATATTTGAGTAAAATAGTTTATTTTAATGTGATGCAACAAAATGGACAATAATACGTTAAAATTGACAAATTGTTTTTGTAACAGAAAAAAATATCGAGAGTGAAAAAACTTTTTTTTTTTTGGTTTACCTTTTCCATTTAACTTTTTATTTTTTGAAAATAAAAAATAAAAATAAAATTACCAAATTCAAAAATTGATAAATATAAACAAAAAACAGTAAACATAAGGGTTAGAAAATAATAGAGATAAAACGTCACATAACGTGTATTTTTAAACTTAAGTAGAACCGATAATTTCATTTTAACCTTAGTCCAAATCCCACCGAACTCTAATAATTTTTACATATTGCTTCTCATTAAGATAAAATCAGAGATCATATTAACTATTTTACATTCATTACGATAAAATCCAATGATATTATCTTTACACGCATTGATCTCTATATATGTATAATTATCGTTTGTCACAAACAGAAAAGCAGAGAGACCCCAATTAACTATCCATGGGTTACCTATTATCCTTTAATAATCATTTCAACTATTAATTATATATAACCATATGTTTTTATACGTAGGTCTAAGGGTTGATTCGGAGCTTAATTTCTTGCCGATCACCATGAGAATAATCATCACCACCTCTGCCTACCCTCCTGTCTTTTTGTTTATCTCTTCCTTTTTTGTCAAACGCATTAACAAAAGGGAGAGGGAGAGGGGGAGAGAGAGAGAGAGAGAGAGAGAGAGAGAGATAGATTGGCACGATCCAAAACATTGGTCAATCACCAAACAAAAAGCTACAACCATTTGATGAGTTTTGGTCTAATCCGTTTATTGTTATTGACCTCTGATGTGATCTCCCTTGTTGGCAATATTAGGCGTCTCGGTTTGAACATCCAAAATTACCCTTGTTATTGGGTTTGTCGACACCACTTGGTTCTTGGGTTTGAAGGGCAGAATCGTCCTTCCGATTGCCCGTTCTTTTTGACCATTCGGGAGGATTGGGATTGATTAGTCTAACAGATCCTGTTTAGGATTCTTGAGAGCAATGTTAATCTCATGGAATGTGTTGTGTTTGATGAGATGACAGCGACGGTGACTCTTATCCAACTTTTCACTGGTTGTTTTCTACCAATTGCCAAACCAACAAGAAAAGATCTGTGGAGATAGAGAAGTAGATGTAGATGTCTATTGTGGACAAACTTTGGTAGGAAGCTTGCACAAACAATTATGGCTTTTGATTTTTATTATCATGTGATGACGATCATTTTCGTATGCACATTTTGATTCTTATTATTATGTGATGACGATTTTATCTACACATCGTAAGCTTTCTGGATAGATATCGTCTGTTTATTTTTATTATTATGTGATGATCCATTTTCGTTAGTATACCGTAAGCTTTTTTGGTAAATATTGTCCGTTTTAGACTTATTATTATGTCATGGTGATCCATTTTCGTCTGCATAATCGTAAGCTTTCCTGATAAATATTGTCTACTTTAGGCTTGGCTGGTGGTCACCCATCCTAGTACCGCTCCTACTAAAGCACGCTCAACCCTGAAGTTCCCATTGAATCCAGTGCTCTTACAGTTTTAAAACGTTTTGTGTTGGGAGGAGAGGTAGAGATGCTTATAAGCTACTTCAGTCCTCGATTTCTTTCCGATGCAAGACAGTTGTGGTATCATTAGAACCCCCAATTGAGGACCGAGGGACTTGGAATGACGGGTTTGTGACCCTTTCGATCCCACAAACGGTGCCAACTGATAATAATCTATTTTCGTCCGCATATCGTAGGCCCTCTTACCAAATATTGTCCGCTTTAGGCTTGGCTAGCTGCTTCTCAAGGGGATTATCTATCTGGGTACTACTATCACTGGAGCATACTTTGCCCTGGAGTTCTCACTGAATCTAGCGCCTTCACAGCTTTAAAACGCGTTGCACCAGGGGGAGAGGTAGAGGTGTTTATAAACTATCCCAGTCCTCGACTCCTTTTCGATGTGAGACAATTATGGTATCATCAGAGCCCCCATTTGAGGATTGGGGGATTGAGAATGGCGGCTTTGTGACTCGCGGGCTCGTGACCCTTTCGATTCTCACAGATGGCGCTAACTAATAATAATCTATTTTCGTCCGCACACCATAGGCCCTCTTGGCAGATATTGTCTACTTTAGGCTTCACTAGCTGTTTCTCAAGAAGTTCACCCATCTTGGTACTATTCTCACTGAAACACGCTTAACCCCTGGAGTTTTGTTGAATCCAGCGTCCTCACGGTTTTAAAACGCGTCATGCTAAGGGGAGAGGTAGAGTCACTTATAAGTTACCTCAGACCTCGACTTCTTTCTGATGTGGGACAGTTGTGGTATCATTAGGGTCCCCCAATTGAGGACTGAGGGATTGTGAATTGAGAACTCGTGACCCTTTCGATTTCTATAGACGGCGCTAATTGATGATGATCAATTTTCGTCTGCACACCATTGACCCTCTCGACAGATATTGTCCACTTTAAACTTGGTTAGATACTTCCTAAGAGGTTACCCATCTTAGTACTGTTTCCACTGGAGTGTGCTTAACCTTGGAGTTCCCGTTAAATCCAATGCCCTTATGGCTTTAAAACGTGTCGTGCCAGGGGGAAAGGTAGAGGCACTTATAAGCTACCTCAGTCCTCGACTTTTTTCTAATGTGGAACAGTTGTGGTATCATTAGAGCCCCCTAGTCAAGGACTGACAGACTAGGAATTGTGGGCTTGTGATCATTTCGATTCCCATAGACAACGCTAACTGATGATGATTTATTTTCGTCCGCACACCATATGTCTTCTTGGTAGATATTGTCCGTTTTAGGGTTGATCAGCTGCTTTTCAAGAAGTCACCCACTCTAGTACTATTCTCACTGGAGCAGACTTAACCGTAGAGTTCATGCTAAATTCAGTGCGCTTACGGTTTAAAAACACGTCGTGTTAAAAGGAGAGATAGAGGGGCTTATAAGCTATCTTAGTACAACTGTCTCACATTGGAAAAGAGTCGAGAATTGAGGTAATTTACGAGTGCCTCTACTTCTTCCTCTAGCACGATACTTTTTAAAGGTGTAAGAGCACGGGATTCAATGAGAACTTCAAGGTTAAACGTGTTTTAGTGGAGGTAGTACCAGGATGAGTGACCCTCTGGGAAGCAGTTAGTTAAGTGAAAGCGGACAATATCAATAAACAATATCTGGCACGAGAGCCAATGGTGTGCAGACGAAAATGAACCGTCATTATTATGCATTGGCAAATATATACATAAATGTAATTATCTATATAAATGATCTATAGTGTAATTATAATTTTGAATAATAATACTTCATATAATCCTCTCACTAAAAATATGGTGAACAAAATTTTCTACGGAGGGTCGTGAGAAGAGCTATTGTCAATTTTCCTTATAAGTTTTGTGCAAATAAAAAAAATAAAAAAGAAAGAAAAAAAAAGAAAAAACAAATTAGTGATTGCGTTTTGAGCGTTAAATTTTGTCAATTTTTTTTTTAAATTTTGCATTTTTGGGTGTTTAATGTATTTCACGAAAAGTTAGAATTTTTTACAAAAATTTGAAAGAAATTGACAAAAGTTAGAAAAAAATTAAAAAAAAATGATACAAGTTAAAAAAAGTTGAAGGTTTTTGGACAGAGGAGATATAGAAAGTGTGCTGTGCGTGATTTATAAGATTCTATTAGAAAAACTTGAAATTCTTTTAAAGATTTTTGATGCTTTTTGTGACACCCAACGCTGCTTAGGCTGCGTTTGGTGTACCAAAAAGTGAGAAAAAATGAGATAAAATGTAGTTTAGGAAAACTTTTTATATTTGGTGCACACCGCTCAAATCAAGTTTTTTGGAGATGAATAGTAAAATTTCGTTTGGACGAATCGGATTTTCGTTTGGATGGATTCAAAATTTTAGGTAGTCATAACTTTTTTACACTAGAAACCATTTGGATGAAAGTTGCTCGCGTGATTTCGTCGGAACGGTTTCTACAATCTGTTGGAACGGTTTTAAAAACGCCACAAAAAATAGTCAAAGTGAGTGTCATTTGGTAGTTTGAGAGTCCATAGTGAGAATGGCGACAAAATTTATACTATTTGATTAACCGAATTCTAATTATCGAATTTTTTTTAGAAAAATATTGAATGTTTTTTGAATTTTAAAAAAGCGAGAATATGTAAAATTTTATAAAAATTTTCAGAGGTTTCAGAGATTTTCATCAATTTTTTATGTACCAAACGCAGCCTTAGTCTTTAGCTTATATTTTCAGCTTAAATTTTAGAAAAATAAAACATATATAGAATATAAATATATTAAAAATACGTGCACAATACGTGTTCAATTGAGCCACATAAATACATATTCCTGTTACATGGCTGTGATGGTCCCAGTAATTTCACTGCAATTCTTAAAGGTTTAAATGATGCTTCTCTAGGTCTTGGTATTCAAATCTAACGGCCTAAATAAGCCACCTTTTTATATCATAATATTTTGACGGTCAACGGAATGAGAAATGGCAAGTAAGACATCGCAACAGTGTACGTAAAGTAAAGCGTCAATGTCTCGAATTGCGGGCAGTGACTGGGGGGGCCCGCTTTGTTGCTTTATTAAAAGACAATAATGCCCCTGATTTGGGCTTGTTTAAATACTAAAAATTTTTATACCATTATGAATGGGTAAAAAATCGTTTTAACAAATCATTTCACCCCATTAGACAAATTTTTTAATTTTTAATTTTATTTTAAAAACTTGTTGGATAAATTTATTTTTAATTTTTAGATTCTAAAATAGTGAAAGTTTTTTTCAAATTATAAAATATAAAAAAGTTTACTTTTAAGTTTTTATTTTTAATTTTTATTTTTTTCCACTATCAATCACAATCATTACTTATCGTCGATCGCCAACCACATTTACCTACATGATTAGGATACAATAATTCCTATTATGTAAATTAAAATACTCTGTCACTAAAAGATATTCAGATTATAAATCAAGTCTGAGTTAAGCGCGATTGATAATATTGACTAAATTTACCTAACATAATTTAATAAAATTTCAGACATTACACATAAGTCACTCATATTATATCACGATGTTATACTATACAATAACAGTCACCAGTTGCCGTTGCCCACTAGCCACCTCTGGCGACCGATCGCTACTTTTGCCACTGATCTCTAACTATGCCATTATTATTGACCACCATTGTTTTGTTGCCACTCACCTCTAGTTACTTCCAATGGCCGCCAATTGCCATTGACTTTCAACCATCGCATGTCGTTGGATACTTTCCTAACACTACTACTAATCAATAACTATTATTATTAAATACGTTTTTAAATTTAATTTTATTTTTTTACTATAAAAATAACAACTAAAAATTAAAAAAATGAACACAAAAACTAAAACTATCAGATTTGTCAATAGTTTTAGCTTTCAGACAAACAAAAATATCCTTTGTGCGAAGTAATTAGCAATCAATCATGTCTTTTGCTGCAGGAGTTTCAAATGATTTTAAAGAAATAATAATCTTCCTTTGCAGTTTTAACTTAATTTTGTGCGCTTCAAAAATTAGAGAATATAAAAAGTTCAGATTTATAATTTAACCTGGTTTAGGCAAGAACTAATTTTATCAATTTTATATTTCTAAACATAAATTTCTTTTGGCTTTTTTTTTTGTTATAAAATCCTTTGCATGTTTAATAAAAGTAAAAAGAAAAAAAAAAGAAAATAAAGCAAAATCATTGTGAAAGGCTAATGCAGTGTAACGAACGCAATAAAGAGTGTGTTGGGAGCAGTATAAATTTGTAAAAATTAATATCTTGTACTTTATGCTGTGAATAAAAAATTTAAATTTTATAATTTCATAATTCGTATTTATAGAAATTTATAAAATTTTATATTTTTTTATTTTACTCCAAACGGTGCCAAACCCCCCAATTCCCATCCTTATATGCAGTCCGTCGGCAAATGGTTCCTAGTTATTGAAAACATTTGAGATCTACCATTTTAAAAAAAAAATAAAAGTAAATTGTTACAAAAATAAAGCCATATACTTCCAATTTTTTACTTCAATTTGCATGGACAGGTGGACGTACATAGTTTGCAGGGCAATCCACCTCACTCGCTTAAAAATTGTATTTGAAATTTTTATTATTTTTAGCTATGTAAATTTTTTTAATACTTTGCCCTTATTATTTGCTAGCAATTACTCTTCTTCTTCTTCTTCTTTTTCTTCTCTTTTTTCTTTTTTTTTTCTTGGAACGAAGCATAAATAAAATGACAGTTCATTATCGAAGTTAAAATACATTTTAGTATTTTTAAAATTATTTTCATAAAATTTATTACATTTTCATAATTATCTTCAACAAACTAATTTTATTATAAAATGTATTTTCATTCTCCAAATCAATTAATCATAAATATTTTTTTTACCGCTGTTAAAATTTTGAAGTCTACCCACGTTTGAACGCAATCATCTTGTAAGAAGTTGTCCTTCTAATAATAATAATAATAATAATAATAATATATTACTATCATTATTATAATTTTTTGAGAATTTGAGACAATTCAACTCTTTTAGCTATTTCATATAAATAATCAAAAATTATTTCACAAACTTATGTAAAAATAAAAAACTTTCAACTTTCCTGGCACGACATGAATGTATAAATGAAAATTTCTTGTCCAAGATAAAATAAGTTTAAATTTTTAAAATTAGCATCATAAATTACATTAAATTACTATAATTATCCTAAAAATATAAATTTTATTAAGACTCCGTTTGGGGTTGATAAAAAATTTTAAAAAAAGTGAAAAACTCTGAAAAATTCTAAAAGTTATTTATTCTTTATCTTATTACACGAATTACAAACTAACAATTTATCTTACTTTATTTTATTTTATCTTACTTTTGTTACTCCAAACGCACTTTAAAAATGAGTCGACCTTGCTTTGGAAAAATAATGAGAATGACTAAAAAATATCACCGTTTTAAGAATCAGTTCGACTACCCTCATCGCACAATTATTTTGTACTTTTTACTGTTTAGGTTTTTATCATTAATTTTTTAATGAAAGATATTATTTTATAATTTTGATAATTTTAAATAAAATATACTGATAATTATGAATAATTACCAGTACGTGATTTGTGCAGAAAAAAAAAAAACGGTGTGTATAAATTAAATCTTTAAGAATAAACGTAGTGATAATGATGTTAAGACACGGACGTTGACACTCACTAGTTTTTATCATCACAATAATATTCACAAGACAAGACTTTTCGACAATGTTTAAGCAAAGGGGGAGGCTACTTTTGACTTTTTGACGACAATACTCTGCGGGGTTCTCTATTTTCTTAATCCGAATTTTTTTTTTTTCTTTTTGCTTTTCCTTTTTTTCCCCGTTTGCGTGTGCGACTGCCTTGACGGCGTCGTCGCAGGCGACCAACCGATGCGGACGGTCCAATGAGCTTCTCGTGCGGCGCACGTGATTTTTTTCGTTGGAGGAGTCCTCGATCTAATCTCTAACGCGCTCACACGTGCCAACTGGAGGCAAAAACATCGGTCTGGGAATGCGAGCCACGTGTCGGCGCTCGTGGGCATCTCCCAGTGGAGGCAAGTGTCCAAAAAGCCACCCCCTTATATTTTTATTTTATTTTTTTTTGTATAACATAGATCTAAAAATTCACGCAATCCGTATGGTATATATATATATATATACATATGTATGTATATGTATACATGAAAGTAATTATTTCTCTGCTAATTCAATTTTAATTTCTTTGTCGGCAAAAGCAAAAACTGTTATTATGATAAAAATTTATTTATATATTAAAATTATTATCTTGAGAACATAAATAACTTTAAAATATTATTTTATTTTTTTAAGTGAAGGTTCTGTTTGGAATTTTAATTTTTTAAAAAAATTTTAAAAAAATTTAATTTTATCTTATTAAATTTCATAATATGTCACACTTATATTACTTTAATATTAATTTTTAATTTTTAAAATTTTTTTAAACTTCAAATAACCCATCATATATACTGTATAGCTATGAAGATTAATTAAAAAAATTTTGAGGGCGAACAAGGCGGAGAAGAGACGTCGGACTTTATTTTAGATACGTTATTAATCGAACTTTTTACCTAAAAATTTGACTCTTTATTTTTTTAATACATATATGTATATATATATATATATATATTACAAACTTTTCAACAATTAATTATTTATTATCGAAAGTGTTTAGATCACATACTTGTCACTCCATTAATTTTACGGGTAAAAGGCGAAGAGAAATTGTAAGAATTATATATATATATATATATAGATATATAGCCAAGGGAATGTCCGTCAGTGCCGGCTTTTGTTAACACTTTATTGATTATTTTAATTATTCTTCTAATAGTACAACGTGAATTCTAAATTTCAAGGCAGCTTTGGAAAAGCATGAATATTTAACTTTTGTGAAGGACGGATATATATATTACAAATATTGTATGTAAACCCTTTAATTTGTTTGCGTTAATGAGTGCTTCTTTTGATTGATGAGCGATAATTTTGGAATATATCCATATTCTTATATTAAAATATTAGGGATTGATTTGTGATTAGCACATGTTTAATTTTTTTTTATTTTGCCTACTAATTTTTTCGTAAATTTATAATAAATTATTTTACTATTATTAGGGTATTCTGTTTATTCTTTAAATATATTAGAATTTATATATTTTTGGTAAATTACCTTTAGCCCTTTTAATATTTGGACAATTACACTTAGTATCATAATATTTAAAAGTTACACTTACCTCTCTTATTTTGAAATATTATTAATATTAATCTATTTTTAATAAAATTAATTGTTAAAACTTAATAAAAAAATGTTAAAATAATTAAAATTTTAGACTTTTTTTTATTTTATCTCCCCTCTCATATTTTCATCAGTTTAATTTACAAAAATTTCCAAAATAAGTTAAAAAAAAAGAAAAACTTAAAGTTTTTTTTTTTTTTTGAGAATTTTTGCCCAAAAAAAAACTAATGAAATGTGAGAGGGGCAAATAAAAAAGAAAAATATCTAAAAATTTAGTTAGTTTGACATTTTATATTAAATTTTAATTACTGATTTTATTAAAGGGGGTGATGTTAACAACATTTCAAAATAAGAGAGACGAGTGTAACTTTTAAATATTATAGATTCTAAGTATTATTATCCAAATATCAAGGGAAGATAAATGTAATTTACCTTATATTTTTTTGACATGATTTTTTTTAGTTTTAATTTTTAATGTTTCAATATTAATCCATTTGTTTTAATGTAAAACATTTTGTAAAAAATAATTTTACTTATTTTTTGAAAATATTTTTTCTCAAACATAAGTAAATGTATGTATTTCCCCTAAAATATTTTATATTAAAATAAATGACACCCAAATGTTAATTTTGCATTAAAACTTTTTTCAGGTTCCATTTATTTGGACGTAAATATTTGATATAAAAAATTATTTTTTATACAAAAAAATTTATCGTAAATTTATTATAATTTTATTTTAAGTGTCTGGCTTTCATAAAAAATTTTGCACCTAATTAATACTGGTTGTTGAATATTTAAAAAAGTATTCAGGAAATCGAGAAGCAACATTGACTTCATCGGAATTTGGCACCGAACTTATCCAAAAGAGACCAGCTAATCGGCTAGTCAATTTTGAAATCTCTTTGCCATTTATTTAGGTTTCGTTTGGGAATTAATTAGTAGATTTTAGTTACTTTGTTTTTTATTTTTTATTTTTTATTATTTTTTTGAAATAAAACAAAAAGTTGCGATTTACTATACGTTTGATAAAATTGAAAAAATATATAAGAAATTAATAAGTAACGTGATTTGTCACAACAATGACATCACAAAATGAAAATTACTTGGAAGATGAGGAGAGGAGAAGAGATTCTAGAAAACAAAGCTAGCTAGCTAGGCTTATATATATATATATATATATATGTGGGTGTGTGCGTGAGTTAATTCTTAGAATTAGTTTAAAAAGATAAAAACCTAGACAAGGCCACATGCATACATTATCCCTAAGAACATATAAAAAAGTAATAATTAATCAACCTATGAATGTGTACATATACATATATACAAAGCAATAATAAAACAAACTTCAAAACCAAGCAACTCCACTGAAAGATTCTGGCGTGCACTAAGCTCTTATAATAATCCCCCCCTCATGGATCGAGGCCCCGTTTCTACCAATGCCAACCACCCACGTGTCCACCACTTGTATAAAGCCATGTGTCCATGTGAAGCATTATTGGATGGTGAGAAAGGTGTTAACGAAAATTGCAACTCACAAAAACACACATACTCACAAAACACAGCACCATTAGGAAAAATAAGAGAGAGAGAGAGGGGAGAGACTCCTATAAGTAAATATAGGGCTCGTTTGGAGTCTCAAATAAAACCCAAAAAAATTAATGAATTGGATTGATGTGATGTAAAAATGATAGGTGGCAAAATGTGATTGGAGGGATTTAAAAACTTTTGAAGTTTTTTAAAATTTTTTTGTTTTATTTGGGGCTCCAAACGAGCCCATAAAGAGAAACCCAACTCTTTTATTGACTTCCATATTATATGTATCTCAATCCTCGTGCTTGTCTCTATCTATGACCTATAATTAAGGTTATTTTTATATTTTCTCTTTTATATCTTTCTTACACCTCACTGATTATCATCACCTGACCCAATTATTGAAGAGAAGTTAAACAAAACAACGAGTGTGTATGTGCGCGCGTGTGTGAGAGAGAGAGAGAGAGAGAGAGAGATTGTACTTATAGACAATGTAAATGAGATGTCTCATTTGTGCAGCTAATGAGTTCCCCTTTCATTGATTTTTTTTCCTTTTGCCTTTGAATTCTTTAGGCTAGTTGGGTGGTGTTATTTCTTGTTTTGGAGTGGGAGGGAAGTGAAATTTTGAGGGGCTACCCCATGTGATATGTATGGCTGTTTGCACGACAGATGTTGCATGTTAGTTTGGGTAGCATCTGGCAAAGGGCCCATACACATTACAACATCACATAGTGGGTTCAAAACAAGTCCTCACAGATCATCAAATGATAATACACAAAACCTACTCAGCTGTATCACTTTTAATATTGCGGTATATGGGGCTAGGTTAACCAACTTACAAGTATCTTTACGTATGTTATCACTATATATATATATATATATGCAAGAAATTAAAAAAAGCTAAGCGAGTTTTATATGAGTTTTTTTTTTTTTTTTTTTTTTGGCGTTTTTAACTTGAATTTGTAAATAAAATTGAACAATAAACCAAATCATGTTTGTTTCATACTTAAATAATTACGCACATTGTTGGTACTAAAGATAGAGATCACAAGATTCAGCAATGATCCTTTTGACCTCATTAATTTTGTTTTCAATCACTGCAACATTGAGGACGAAACCACGATTTCATGAGGAGGGTTAACAAATTTTTAGTAAAAAATTAAATAATTATAAAAAAAAATTTGATATTTATTCAAAGCGAGATATTTCAATAAAGAGATAATCGAAAGTGTAAATTGATTGAGGGGAAATAGAGTGTACAATGGAGAATGTGAAAAGGTTATGACTGATAATTATAAAGAGTGTAAATATGAAAGTTGGAAAGAGAGAAATTTATGCCTTTTTTATTGAAAAAGAGGAAAAATAATTTATTATTTTTATCATTTTTTATGTAAGTCCTATTATAAAAAAATTAATTTAGAGATTTTTTATTTGTCAAAAATAGGGTCATTATTAAAGGATGAAGGAGAGGAGAGAGAGACAGAGATTTGTGATTTTCTATTGTGGTAAAGCAATTTATTGCTTATGTGACTTTCCATACAAAAAATTAAATTGGTCGGAAATTTTTCATTTATCAGGGGATCATTATTAAAGGAATATTTATTTTTTTAATAAAATATAATATATATGCATAGGTTCATATCAAAGCTAGGGAGGACATGGCCACCTTTAGTAGCCTTATCCCTGGTAGCATTAATCTGAACTCACGGACTTGCATCCAGAGAATGAAGAAGCATAGATCTAGTTAAATTCTATCTATATTGTTACAGTTTAACCAGATTTGTTTATCATTGTAATGATGGAGAATATGATGTGACAGTTAGGAATACTTATTTTTTAATAAAATATAATATATATGCATAGGTTTATATCAAAGCTAGGGAGGTCATAACCACCCCTAATAACCTCATCTTTGCAGCATTATTCTGAACTCAACGACTTGTATCCAGAGAATGGAGAAGCAGGGATGTCATGTCCCGAATTTTCATAACCCGAATATTTGTGGGTGACTTGAGATTATTTATTAGGTATAAAAATAAGATGATAGTAATATGTTGTTACACCTTAAAATTTTTCTCTAAACTGGGGTTGACTTGCAATAAAAATTTAAAGTATTCAAAATCTCTAGTTTATCCCAACTAATATTTATAAGTCATTGGACTAAATTATTTGATTGGATTCAATTACAGGACACAAAATAAAAAAAATAGAGAATAATATTACAGAGCTATCTAAGCGTCTCAACCATGCGATTAACATTACATATTTAATAAAGTAACTAGGTCTAAATTTAATGATTACAATCATCCAATAATTATTATTACAGACCATAATAATAAATAAAGTATTCCAGCACTGTGCAGGAAAGAAAAAAATAGATAACTTTTCTGATGGAATATTTAAGAGAAATTAATCTCTTTCCAGCTCATTTTCAGTATCCCTGTACTTAATATCCTGAAAAAAATATTCCCACAAGGGGTGAGCTACTAAAGCCCAGTAATCAGAATCTCCTAGGTGTTTATATGCAGTGGTTGTAATGCTACACTGTATTAGGTGATCCACTACAGTGAATATGATTAGGTGGCGTACTGTTTATGCAACAATTAATTCAATAGATCCCAACTGAATAATGTAAATTATACTTATAACGGTTAGATGAAACCGTCACCGTAACTACTATTTTACTTACATGTAGAAATAGTTAAATGTTGATGTGTGTACCACAATGAAATTTGTGTCACAGTGGTAGGGATCTCAAATTCAAATCTTCAAGGTCTCGAGATCAAATCCCGTAACGATATAGATTTAATATATATATATATATAAATCATTGAGTTGAATTTAATAATAATGTCTGAATAGTTATATTAAGAAAGACAAAAATTTTATTTCTCAATATTACATTGCCCAAGTAGAGAGGGAGAGAGGGTACAGAAATGCGTGCATATTTAATTTTAGTTGAAGAGTACTTTGGGTACGAGTTATTCGCTAGCACATATATATATATATATATATACCTCAACTTTAGATAATAGAGACAAAATTATAGAGAGACTATGGGATTATTATAAATATCTTATATTTTTTATAGTTAAAAATTTAAAATATAGATAGTTGTATATCATTTTAAAATTCATTATAGCCCTTTTAGTAAGTGTAAATATTTTGACTTCACATTTGAATTTTGACTTCGTCAATTTTAATATGAACGGATGGAAGAAAAATTATGAAATTCAATGAA
Organism: Vitellaria paradoxa; assembly: GCA_019916065.1. Taxonomy (NCBI): domain Eukaryota; kingdom Viridiplantae; phylum Streptophyta; class Magnoliopsida; order Ericales; family Sapotaceae; genus Vitellaria; species Vitellaria paradoxa. The sequence goes on along the minus strand of CM034233.1, from coordinate 18,804,261 downwards.
CTGATTAATTTTACCCACATCATGCGGATTCTAGGTGGACTAAAGTGAAAAAAAAAATACATTTGAGGAGTTGAGGTGCACACATTGATATTTTTAAAATAACTTAATGATTTTAATTTAATTTAGTTAAAATTAATTTTAAAATAAAAATTAAATAAAAAATTGATTAAAGTGCAATTAATATAAAATATGAAAAATCATATTTTATTAAAATACAAATAAATCATGACAATTGATTAGTGTACCTTTCTTTCTTTCTTTTCTTTTTTTCTTTTTTAAATTAAGACCTTTCGTCGATAAAATTATATATATATTTAAAAGAAATAAATTTGATTTGAAAACTTTTATATTACAATTTTTAATTATCGTATTCTTAAAAATCAAATCTCATAATTTTGTGTTTCATTTTAATTCTTACTAATATGAAAACATATCTATATAAATATATAGAACAAGAGTCAAGAAGGGAAGATATGTGCCACGTGTAATTTTCTATTAGTTTACTCATGAAAAAAAAAATCATTTAAATCATCTCCCTAGTCATCTTTTATTTCTTCAGTCATTCTAAAAATCAATTTCCACTTATTATTGAGTAAAATCAAAATAAATCAAGCAGCCGTTGATATAAATTGGGCTTGATTCTCGAGCTTCTCAATGAGTTTGACAGTGTCAAGCACTCCGTGACTTTTCAGCTTCCCGAAGACAACGGGTCAAATTTAAACCAAGTTGGCCGAATTCAAATTAGATTCGGATTTTATAATAATAAATCTAATCTTAATTTAAAAATAGACCCGATCATGCAAAATTTATATTCAATTCATATATCCGGATTTGACCCTTGTTATATAAAAAGTTCTTTTTTAAACAATTACTTCATAAAAGAGAAATATATATTTTATTTAATATATATTGGCATATTGCATTTATTTAATAATTTCTAAAATAAATTATTTTCTCATTAGGAAATTATTATTCTAATCACAATTTATAATAGTTAAAATTCATTTTAAACTGGACTCAAGAGACTCATTTGGTAATCCTGCCATTTTCTGTTTTTTTTTTATTTATTATTTTCTGTTATCGTTTCTTTTGAAATAAAAACTAAAAAAATATTTAAAAATACAATTTTGTTCATAATAATTAATTTTTATTTTAATAAAATATTTAATTTTATTAATTTAATTGAAGCTAATAAAATACATCTCATATTAATTAATTAATTTAATTATATTAGTATTAAACTAATTTAATAAAATATCTTATATTAATTTAATTAATTAAATTATTTTATTTTATTTATATGAAACATATTTTATTAAATTACTTTTAATAAATAATATAATTAAAATAATTAATTTTCAAATTAATTCAAATTAATTAAAATAATATTTTATTTAATTATAATGTTTACTAAAAATAGGTTAATAAAATATATTTCATATAACTTAACTAGTTAAATTAAATTAAATTGATACAATTTAATTATATTATTTATTAAAAATAATTTAATAAAATGTACTTTATATTAGTTTAATTAATTAAATAAAATTAGTACAATTTAGTGATATTATTTAATAAAAATAATTTAATAATGTATATTAAATTGATACAATTTAATTATATTATTTTATTAAAAATAATTTATTAAAATATATCTCATATAATTTATTAATTAATTTAATTATATTGTTTATTAAAAATAATTTAGTTTAATTAAATATTTAATTCATTCTAATATGATTCATATTACAAGAAATTATATTATCGCGTCATTTGAAAAAATTTAAATACTACTTAAAGATAAAAGTATTTACGTGTGGATAAAATGATAGTAGAGTAAAATATGTAATATGCACATATTTTTTTTATTTATAAATATTTTGATAATATGTAAAACTTCCCTGTCGTTGGCAACTCGAAGCTCATAACTTTCCAAGCCTCTAATTTGAAAAAGTTTTCACGTATCTATTATCCTTTTTGCTAATTATGTACCGTTGTGCCCAAGGTTCTAAAAATTTTGTTAAGTGTTGAAAGTACAAACTCAACTACGTTTAAAATCTAATTCAAACACCAACTCAACAGATCAATCAAAACTCAAACATATAACTCCATAACGACACACATGCTCCAAAAATATAGTATAAAAATAAATACGAAAAATGCAAGTCATTGCACATCTGTCAATATTTATGTATATATACACAATACGCATGTATGTATACATAATTATGGAGAATTTTTTTCTTACGTTCATATAAATTTTATTACCATATTCAAAAAAAATATTAAAAATTCCTCATGCATTGCTTGGGTATACTTGAATATTAATATATGATTCATAGCAGTGGCGACGCAAAAAAAGGAAAAGGGAGGTCAACTGAGCCCACTGGAAGCAAAAGTTTTGTAGGGAAGAGTATAATTTTTGGGGTATTTCTTGTAATTTTATCTCAAAAAATATTTTTTTCAAAATAAATTGTCCCAATACTTTAAACAATTTATGTTAGACATACTACCCATTATTCTTCAGTACATTGTGTGCAAGTACAAATTTATGAAAATAGTATAATTTTTGAAGTATTTTTGTAATTTTGTCCCAAAAAATAATTTTCACAAAATAAATTGTTCCAATACCTCAAGCAATTTATAAGTTTTGTCTTTACTTTTATGTCAGGTATACTATCCAATATCTTTCAGCACATTGTATACAAATACAAATTTATACTTGTTAACTTGATCCAATAGATCCAAATTTTGATTCCGCCACTAATTCTCAGAATATTTTTTCCAAGGACTTTTTGAAATCTTTAATAATTGTGTCAAATTTTTTATTCAAGAACATATGATGATTAAAATTGTTAAAACAAGGTGGACTTTCGTTTATGTTATTTCCAATAATACTCCCCCCAAAAAAAAATTAGATTATGTTCTTAAAAAAAATACTAGAATTATTATCGCAACAAAACATTAATATAGGGTGTGTTTAGAGTGACAAAAAGTAAGATAAAATGAGATAAAGTAAGATAAATTGTGAGTTTATAATTCGTATAATGAGATAAAAAATAATAATTTTTATAAATTTTTTAATATTTTTTACCTTTTTTTTAGAATTTTTTTCATTCCAAACGGTAGAACTCAATTAATAGAAAAAAAGCCAAAGTACAGATGTCAATGCAAAAGTAGTATTCGTTGTGCTCTCCCCCCAACTTGTTTATGGTATGCATCTCCAGAAAACATTGTTAGGCAAACATCACCCTCAGCCTCTGTCTCTCTCTCTCTCTTTCTCTCTCTCTACACTTGTATACGTGGAAATTTTATTTTCACATGCAAATACCTTTATGTCTACTTCAGAGATAATAAAGAGGGAGGAACAGGAAATCCGTGAATTTCGCCTACCCAAAGCAAGCCAATTCTTTCATAAGAGAAACCCTAAAACAAGTCATATGTATATACGTAAAACCACCACCATTCATGACAGCGACATTCCTCCATTAAAGAGTACAATTCTTTGCAAAGCCAAATAGCATATATATGATCGATATATTATATATATATACATATAGTGATAGAAAAGCATCTTTAAATTCTAAGCTCTACCCTTCTCTATCATTTCTATGGTCTTCATTGGCCATCACCTCCAAAAGCCAGATTTGACAGATGCCCCAGGCCCGACCCAGCCCAGCCAGGCCCCCCTCCTTCTTTTGCCCTTCATATTAATGTCATGACTAGGAACAACACTGCCAATCATCTTCCCATATATATATATATATATATATATATATTAGTGATGATCACACAAAAATATAAAGTGGGGAATTCCAATCTTACAGCCTCAAATCAGCCACCTCACCTACTCATGCTTTATTCATGCAATAAGTACTGGAGCATTTTTTAGGCGTGTGAGAGACATTGCACATTGGATTATATAGTAGATCAAATTTACTTGATGATGCAAGTGCATATTCCTTTATCCCTCACTAGTTGGTTGATAATTTGTCAATGAAAAATTCGATACGTATCTTAATTATGTGTTGTGAACGCTATGTAAATTAGTCGATTTATAAATAAGTTTTTAATATTGTGCTCTAACTATATTTGAACTTGTGAAAAATTAAGCGCTTGATCTAAACTAATAACACTTATATATTATAAAATTTATGTTTGTATAATATTTATAGTATTATATATAATATCTAATGTCATAAAGTTATATTAGTAGATTGAGTTCTTATTAGACTCTGTAGGAGTACATCTATATTTGTTATCTATTGAATAATTAGATAATTTAGATACTAATTGAATAAATGGATTTATAACTATATTCATATCTACTTAATCAAAATAGAATTTAATTAAATTTAAATCCTGTTTAGCTGTATACTAATGGAACGAGTAATTATTGCCAAAGTTTTGCTAGGTTTTTTATGGATGGGGTCCCAATTCTAACAAAATTTCATGTGTCACACCGAGCATAAAAATATTAGATTAATAAAAAAAATTTATCGAGAGTTTTGACTAGAGAAAAATAAAAATAATCTATCAAACCCTTTTATAAGATTGGAATATTTTTTTTCCCTAAATCTTTATTTTCATAAAGGCTTTAATTTTTCCCCTATACATACACGATCACTTTAATTTGCTTTGTACTTTATTTTTTTGGAGGTTAAAGTCATATGAAGCCATGTCACCTTGTTTGGAACTTTTGATGCTTTATGGTTGAAGCAAGTAATTGGCTTAATTTACTTAGTGAAGTGAGTATTGTCATGTCATGTCATGACAGTTGGGTTCTAAAGCAAATGCGGGTATAGGGTTCTAACATGAATTGATGACCATCAAGGTGATTCTTATTGGACTTTCATCTTTATTAAACTAGTGATCAACTGTCACCCCGAACTAAATGCTTCAGCATAATTGTAACTCGCTGACACCAATAGCCAACTTTGATTTTCCTCCGGTGCACATAAATAATTGGGTGTCAAAGCCCAACAATAATCATTATCGAACTACCAATTAAGCACATAAATATTCTTTTATATATTTGCTAACTTTTTTGTGTTTCGATAGGTTCAGACTTTATCTGTAATGGATTAAATGCTCCAGTACCTCTGAAAGAGTCAATATTGAAAACGCCACTAATTTTTGTATTTATGTATACCATGAAGATAATACAATTTAACATATTTTTTTTTAAGAAAAACAAGAAATTTTAACTTTTTTTTATTTATTAAAAGTGGAATAATAATTCGAATATTTTCATTAAAACACAATAAAACGCTTAAAAAAGATATGGTATTATGTATTGAAATAATATATATGTTGTTGAATTTTAATAATATTTGAATGAATTTTAATAAATACTTCTAAATATTTTCAGGTAGTTCAATATTTTTGCTGCACTTGAAGTGTTTTTCCAAAGCACTTTCAGAACATTCTCAAAATGTTTTTATATTTGTAGTAACTGAAAGATCCTGTAGGACTGAAATTTTAATCCTTACTTAATATGCTGTTAGACATGTCGATAAGCAAATCTTAAAAAAAAAAAAAAAGTCAATTAGATGATGATATATATATATATATATATATAGAACTATTGAACAAATTCATCTAATGGGTGAAAAGTTTGATATCATTCAACAGTGCGAATTGCTCAACACTTTCATGAATTCATAGGTATATATCTTAAATTGCATAGTCACGATCAACACGTACGCGGAGTTTTTATTTTTATTTATTTTCAATGGTTAGCGTGTCTTCGTAATAGAAAGAGTTGAAATCTTTTTAATTGCCTTGTAATTATGTTCTCTGTTTCCCACTCAAGGACTAATGTTTGGCCACTACAAGTCTTTTGGAAGATGGCAATTGATCACTATATATAGGTGTAGAATTGCACCATAGAAGCCTAGCTTGGTGTATTTTTTTGCACCCAAACAAGGCCTATGTACATTGACTTCCCTCAACCTCAGAAACAAGCAGAATGGCATATAAACTAGAGTTATCAAAGCTAGAATCAGATTCCCAGTTAGGAATTGAAATGACTACAAAAGGCTAAATGCATTGATTTTCAATATTGGAAGAGAATTCCTTTTCCATGCAGCTGGAATTAGTTGTTCCAATTCCTTTTGATCTTGCAATCACACCCCCCCCCCAAAACAGAATCATCTTGATCTTGCTAGCACTGAAAAAGTGACACTTAAACAGAATAGAACATTCAATGATTTTGAGCTAAATTTCTTTTCCTTTTTTTTTTTTTTGGTCCAATGAAATGAAAAAATTACTAACACACAGTGTCATTTAAATCAATCTCTAGTTTATAAAGTCTCTAGAAACCAACAAATGCCCCACTCTACCAGTCTCAAGTAGGTTAAGCGTCACTTATACATACAACTGTCAAGATTAACGTTATTTCAAATAATCGTTATATTTCAAAGTAACTTTCAGTGAGATTCGAATTTTAATTTTATTGAACAAGATACTCTAATATCAACTCAGAATACCGTTATAAAACATTTTTTAAAAACCCTTCTATTGCCATTATATCTTTGTGTTTTTTTTTTTTTTTTTTTTATTTCATCTCGGTTACACCTGATACATTTATTATCATTTTTTTAAAACCATAAGACTAAAACAGCTATAATAGGTTGTTTACTTAGTCACCCATGGATACTTTCTAGTAATGAGGTGATTAAGAGTGCAGTGGTATTCTAAGGAACAATAATTGTGTGGGGGACGACTAGAATAAATGATTGTAATGTAAGGTTCATTTGGTGCCTATGCATTATAGCATATATAGGAAGAAATGATCATCTCTAGGAACATCAAAGGATTTTTGAATAATGAATAATCTTGTACCACCGTGAAGAAGGTTGTATTTGTTGTCTAGGGTGCACGTAGAATAATCTTCTTTGCAAATAGTCATTTACGAAAACTTTCCTTTTTTTTTTCAGTAAGTATTTACGAAAATTTTATGTAAAATTATAAATTACTTAAAAGTATATAAAAGGGAGTTCTATATCTCTATTTCTACCTCTATCTCTATCTACTACTAGGTATACAAAATAAAATTATAAATTACTTAAAAGTATATAAAAGAGAGTTTCATTTCTCTATTTCTATCTCTATCTGCTACTAGATATATGAAATATTTGAATGATTCAAAATTTGAATTAAATCGACAAATTTGAGTTGATTCTATTAAAGTTTTGGTTTAATTTAAGTTTCAATCTAATTTTTATTGGTTGGGTTTTAAGTTAATTTAAATCGACCTATTTTAAGATTCGACTTTAATTAAATCAAATCAACTCAATTTTTACCCTCCCCCCCAAATCTGCACATTATATTAGGATTCTTTTTGTAAGAAACCTTGGTTAACAAGCCTAGTTAATAATGATTTATAATTAATTGTTTTAGGTGTTCCCCATAAACTGTTTGAATCATGCATGCTATTAATTTTCCTTCTACCAAAAATACCCCCCAAAAAAAAATCTATTGGTTTGATCTGTTGACTGTTTCCTTGGGCTCATGAAAGGACACAAGACGAGTCTGACGTCATACAATCATTATTCAATCAATGAGGGAATGGTAAAACAGCTTCGCGACAGCGTTTGGATGTGTTCCAATAGATTCAAATGAATTCATTTGGAAAAGTTGATCCCTGCTCAGCCCAACCTAGCAGGTGGGCCTCTGAATTGGATTGGGCTTTTCTAAGATGGACCCCTTTTAAACTCTTCTGTCCCCAACAGTAAACTGCAAGTCAACCCACAAAACTGAACCAAATTGCAAATTCATTTAATCATGCAATTGCACCACCTAGGTTTCTTTTTTTTTTTTTTTGGGCCATTATAATACTCCTCAATCTACTTCGTGGACATCAACTTAAAAAGAAAAAAAGGATATTACTTGTGTGATTGGCTTTATTACGTGACATCCGTCTTTCTGAAATTTTCAGATATGAAATATATTATTTTTAATTTTAATAGTGCTATATTACATTATTTTTATTATATTTTAATAAAATATTAATATCTAAAACATATAAAAATGATATAAATATATATTTTTACCCAATTTCAATCATGCCGTGTTTTATAATTTTTAAAAATCGCCTAGTCAATATATTTGTATTGTGTTGTATTGTATCATTTCGTGTTGATGTCTTGAGTCTGTATTCATGGTCTTAAACCCGTCTATTTTAATAGATTCTTCAAAATATAATAAAAATATATTTATCTATTAATGTACAAACTCTCTATCTAATAATACTCAATATTAACTCCTCCAAACAAAAATCTTAAAATGTTAAATAATTATTTCTTTAATTATTTTTTTAAAAAAGTTAAAAAATAATAGTCGTGGAATGAGAGAGAGGGGAGGCTAAAAATAATAAAAACGTAGAGAAGTGAAAAATGATACTCCAAACGTGGAGTAACACTGTAGATATGCTACAATGATACGTATTTACGAGTATATGATGTATCTCAATTTTCCTTGTTTTTTTTTTTTTTTCTTTTTCTTTAATACTCTCGATTCTAAAATGGAGTGAAATAGGTGAAACCATAACCAGCTGATACGGTACTTCTCACGGATTCATATACTATAAATTTTTGATTTCTTTCATTAATTTCGATCCTAATATTAATATATAGTTACCACTTACTAGCTATTTTCGTTTCTAATATTAATTATATATATATAGTTGCGTTGGATCTGTACGACTTACTGTGGGTATATTAAAGGCTTGAACTCTCTTCAGTAATTTAAGTTTTGTTACCCACTCCTGGTTAGTCAAGTGGAGCGGGAGTCAAACCTGAAGTTTGGGTGATATACCCAGATCGCAGGTTCGATTCCCTCCTGGAGCAATCAAGATTTAAGTAAGGGTCATGACAGTGGGTTGCTGTGCTAGTTCTCTTGAGAATTTGTAGATCAGTAGATCAGTAGGTAAAATCGTTAAGTAATTTCTCTCGTTACCAAAAAAAAAAAAAAAAATTTAAGCTTTGTTGATGCAAAAGTAATTATGAACACAGCATTCCAAGCATGTACGCGCCGAGTAAGGAGGTGATAGGGGTCTGGCTCGTTCAATCTTTGATTACTTCAACCAGGCTCCACAACGAGGAATATGAGTGCTAAGTAATCAATGTTATAAATGCAATCACGTAATAAATTCAACTTATTTACTATCCTCAGGACGTGACATTTGGACCGGCTTTATTGTTACATCGTCTCAAAGTATATTTAATACCAAAATGATAAGTATTAAATGTAAAATAATTTATTTTGTACGTATACTCAATAATTATAAAGTGATAAGCATTAAATGTAAAATAACTTACTTTGTATTATAATAATATTACTTTTTCTCTTATTATCACAATTGTTTATTAATTTTTTTTTATAAATATAAAACTTAGTTCAAAAAATTCGGTATACTCGCTATTGTTAACTGAACACTTGTAATTCATCCATTACTCTTTTGAGTTTTTTTTTTTTTTTTTTCTAATTTAACCATCAAAAAACATTTTCCCTCTTCATATGATTTAAAAAAATTAAAATTTAAGGAGTAAATTTGGTTATTAAGAAAAAAGTTAAAAAAATTGAGCCAAAAGCTGAGAAACCACCAAAACTTTCCAAATGTGGGCTAAGTTAGTTTAAGCCTTTCACTCACAAAAGCCAAAAGACCAAAGTAATTATTAGATTTATATGGAATAGCATAGACCTCTCAAATTAATTACTCCCTCTTTACACTAAACTAAAATGACATTCAAGTTGTAACTCCCACTAAAGTCCCGTGGGTTAGTTTTCATATATTGCTTGGGTGTATATATATATATATATATGCTGATCGATCAAACGTCGATTCACATGATTTTGCGGGTCAAAGTTGCCGCTGTCATCGTCCAAATTAAAATAGATGCATTTGAAGCACATAAACTGTTTAAAACAAGGCCTAATCTCATACTTTTTTTTTTGGGTAATTACCTAATCTCATACTTCGTTTAGCCAAACTATCGGGATTAATTAATTGTCACATGTGGATATATTAATGTTGGGTATGAGCCATTGTTATAGGCAGATCTAACCTTAGACTCCCCTGAATTATAATCTGAATAGTTTGGTGGAAATTTTTTTTTTTAAGTTCAAAAAAATATTTTTTTTTAAATTTAATTCACTCTAAATTTTTATAACCTAACCCACTTTATTTTGAACCATTTATTTACTCTAAATTTTGTAATTCAACTCATTCTGCTCAGTTTATGCAAATTCTAAATCTTGAGTCCGCCCTGACCCATTGCCATAGATTAAAGGTCGAAACAATGGCAACTCATGACCATGTTTTCTTGTCACCAAATCAGGGTACTCATCGGTTGTAGTTACATGAACTAATGAATATAATTTCCTCAACATATGTACGCTCTTACAAACATGTACGCACAGAAAGTCTCAAAACAGACAAGAACATAACATGTGCTTCATGCTCTTGAAGGAATCAAGGTTAGGTTTGGCTGGATTCAGCTGAAAGGAAATTTGTTGCCTCAAAAAGCAAGCCCCAATGCATAGAACCCGACCGGACCTCAGCGGCGTTATAAAATCACAGTTGCTACATTTTGGCATCCAGTTTAAGCCAAGAACTCGATATCTTACTTCATTCTGATCATTTTAATAGAATAAGTAAATAATAAAATTTAAAGTGCGAACAGGATAAATAATAAAATCTGATGAGAATGTATAACGGGTTAAAATTCTTCAATCAATAAAATCTAAACCCGCTCCGATTTATTTTTGTAGGAGAATTATTTTGTTTTACACTATCAATATATAATTTTTTTCAAACTTTTTATGAGGTTAGTTTTAGTATAATCAACATGTTTTAACAATATTAATTAAGCTGACTTGTGTGAGATGGGAGAATTTAATTAATTGCAGATATAAGGAGAATTTTTTCTATTAGGATCGGGATAAGTTTTAGTTAAACGTACCCTCTTTAACTCTATTAAAATTAGACATTAGAACAAGCTTCATGAAATTTCATGGGTATTATTTTAGAGTTCGTAAAATTAGTATAAACAACAACAAATAAAACAAAAATGTACAAAATAATTAATGTGGCTTGAAACATAAGAAGAACATGTATATATCTCGGGAGAAGAACCGGCTTTAGAGGCAAGTTAACCTTTAACTTTACCCGGATGTACGGAAAAAATCATTTCAACACCTAGGGCCCGCTTGAATGCATTCAAAACTCCCCTCCAAAACTTATACATAGAGTGGGGGCCACACTTTTTGCCAGGGTTTGGATGCATCTAAAAGCTCCCCTCTTCGTTTTCTCCCCTACCTTTTTTCCCTCCCTCTCCGTATATTTTTTGGATAGTCCCGAGACTAGTCAAAATTTATGATCAAGTATAAACCCTTATTTTTTACGTTTTTAGTATTCATTAACAGTATTATTAACTTGATTAAAATAAATATAATACTAATAAAAAAATAATAGATAGGTCAATAAGTCAAAATAAATATAATTAAAAAAATTAGATAATAATCAACTATTCAAAAGTACATATTAAAAAAAATTTATTTAAATAAATTTATAAAAAAAATTAAATTTTCAATGAAATAAATAATATAACTTCATGTTGTCCAAAAATAATTAAATAAAGTAGATTTTGTAATTTAATATTTAATTTAATTAGTAACCAAGTTTGGAACACTACAAGGACAAAAGAGTCATTTGACTGCTTTTTCTATAATTCATCCCCTCTTATTTATAAAACATCTCAACCAAGTCAAAAGTTATCCTCCTTTATAAAAATCACATCAATATGGGTCAACCCTCTAAAAATAATACCTCCTCTTATCTTATACTTCCTCTAAAACTTATTCCCTTAAAATTTTAGCACTATCCAATCGGGCCCCAAGACATATACCATTCTATGCATGTCTCATGCTTCTAATTAATTAATCAAGTTGAACAATTTGAAACCAATAAAATTTCAAAACTAAAAATAATCGCTTTGATAAAAAAATAAAATTAGTACGATATGCAAATGTGAAGCATAATATAAAAATACGCTAATTAGTATAATTTATTTATTATTTTTTTATTGGCCTTATTCTCTTTTCCATGAATATTAGAATTATGATTTTATGATTCGGGAATAGGGCAACCGAGAAATTAACTCAGTGGGAGTGAATCTACACGGCAAGAAGGATACGTAGATTGGTGATATTTGTAATAATTTAACGTTAGGTAACACAAATTATCTCCTTTATTTAGATGTTGAAAACGACTAGGGAATGGAAGAGACATTAATTAAACTTCTCTTTTCTCCCCTCTTTTGTTTATTTTATTCTCTTCATAATGACATTAAAAGTGACCTTACATTAAAAAGGAGTCGAGAACTGTAATAATTTATAAACGTTCATCTCATTTCTCCTTAACATAACGCATTTTAAAACTGTGCTTGAGACTGTCATGAGAGAGTGTACAAAATAGATAATATTTATCAGAATGACTTATAATGAAAGAGTGTACAAAATAGATAATATTTGCCAAAAGGACCTATAATATACAAACGAAAGTATTATATGATCACATGGGAATTGTACAGCAATATAGACCATTGTGGGGCTGCAGTGCAAATGTAAGTCCCTTCAATGCATGCAGTCGAATAAACATACATCTCCATACAATAATCGCAGCCATATATACTAATACTAGAGAACTCTCTAACATCCCTGAGTAGCAAAGGGGAACACACCACATGGCCCAAATTAAGCTATGACACAATAGCAACTCTCTCTCTCTCTCTCTCTCTCTCTCTCTCTCTCTCTCTCTGGGGTGATAGTTCATCTTTGACTTTATAGTTCAAGTCTTGGTACATGGATTGTTGGGTATATTTAGGGAAACCAATGGAATTGCATGAGACAAACAAGGCGACTGTCACGTGAGAATGCAAATCAGCCTTACTAATCTTTAATGTGTGGCAGACTAAATTTATCTAGACTCATCCTAAGCTGGTATGGGCATCTCTCTCGGTTGTGGATGGAATTTCAAGTTCAAAAACTGTGGAATTTCATAATATATATATATATATATATACTTACGGATAGGGGCGTATATATCCGCAAAATATAGATATCTCTTTTATACAAGAACGAAGCCAAAGAGAAACTAGGGCCATGGCCCCATAAGTTTTGAAAAATGTCATTGTACACATAAATTTTTTGACTAAAATAATATATATTTTAATTTGATCCGTACAAATTTTAAAAAATAATTGATTTTGATAAAAAGATATCACCAGTAATACTTATACATTTTTAGGTTCTATCCTATATTTATATATATATATATATATATTAATTTATTTTTCCTTATTAAATATAATTTATAATATTAATTAGTTAAAATGTTTTTGTCCCTAACTCAAAATTTTAATTTTGTCTCTACTTTTATATTAGTATAATTTGTAAAAGTTGTAGTTGTTTGGTTGAGTAAAAGATTTAACTTTTATAAAAATTTGTACAAGTTTATTATAGAAGTTTTGTACAACACCAAACGACCTTATATATATACGTACATTGATTGTATTTCTTTAAGTGTGATGGAGACCCAAAATTAATTAATGACAATTTGTAGCAATACAAGAACCGCTTGTGACAATGGTTCATTGGTCGGCTGTAAAGTACTGGTGCTTGGGGTCAGGCTGGTCCGGTGGCTTGTCTTTGCAAAAATCTGTTTGGCACAGTATAAAATGTTAAAAAATTTAAAAAATTATAAAAAATTTTTAAAAATTATTTATTTTTTATTTCATTACACAAATTCATAAATTATGTCACTTTATTTTTTTTTGCTCTAGACGTCTCCTCAAAGACATTGATAATCAGAGAGAACGGTCACGTGACTGGCTTTTTTTTGCATGATTGAATTTAAAAACAGAAAATATTAATGATGCATCAATCTCAGCAAAATTTCAAACTTAAATTCCCGTTGTGCATTGCATTAGTCACTCTTGTCAATAATTTGTTTGCAGAATTTTGAAATAAAAGAATTGTATATGATTAATTGCATATTTCTAATGGAAAGTTTTTCGTGTACAAACAAATTATCAAATGAACTGGTATAATAATTTTTATAAACTTCTTAAACGTCCGTTCAGAGTACCAAAAAAATATAAAAATAAACAAATAAATAAAATTTTGTCAAATTGAATAAAAACTCAAAAAGTTTGAGAAATTAGAAAAAAAAATTAGAGAAAATTAGAGAAAGTTAGTAAAAATAAAAAAAATTAAAAAATAAAAATTTTTATTGTAAAAATATTAAAAAAAGTTGAAAAAATTAAAACTTTTTGTGATCTTTTCGTGCTCTATATGGGTACTAAATATGTTACTAACTGGGAAGGTCTTAAGGTTTAGTTTGAAACGAAAAAAGTCAACTTTTATGTATTTATAAAAGTTTAGCGTTTTTAATAATTTTTTTAACTTTTTATTAATTAAATATTTTTGATGATCAAAATTTAAAAAAATTAAGTATAAGAAGATAAATTTAATTATTAATTTAGAAAAATAAAAAAAAAACTGACTAGTCAAAACTTAAAAAAACTAGCAATGTTATCAACCAGAGCTTAATTATCTGGTTTGAAGATAGGGGTGGAATCGAGCTGAGTTGAGCCGAATTGAACCGAGTCGAGTTGAGCCGATCTAAGCTTTAACATGCTCGAATTCGGCTCGAGTTTTTTATACTGAGTTCAAGCTCGAGCTCGAGCTCGATTCGAATTTTTTATATAAACTTGAGCTCGGCTCGATAAAGAAGAATTAAGGCTAAATTTGGCTTACGAATAGCTCGATAAATCAAAACAACGTCGTTTTGATTTAAAATATAATATATTTAAAAAATATAATAAAAATATTATTAAATATATATATATATTATTCTAACCGAACCTACGCGCAATCTTTTGAGTCGAACTTCTCTACGTTCGAATTTGAATTCAAAACAAGTAAAAAATTAAGTTCAATTCGAATTTGTTTAATTCACGAATCGAACTCGATCCGAATTTTTTTTAAATTAAACTTTTTTTGAATAGCTGATGAATAACTCGGTTCATTCAAGATCATCCAAACTAATCAACATAACCGAAAACAGAATCTCCATTAGTATCATTTTGACAAGATTTATTTTGATTTATTTATTTATTTATTTTATTCAAAACAGTTTTTACAGAAATCATAAATTAATTCACTTGATTTTTTTACTGTTGTACGCGCGAGCGTGTCAGAGAGGCAGAATGGGCATTAATGTCTGTGACTGGATTATTAGAATTTGTATATATATATATATGTGTGTATCTCCCCATGCGGTAACATTGCACTAATGACATGCTTGTCAAATTTTTTAACAGTTTGGCTCCGTTTGTTGTGTGGTCAATTTTTAAAAAAGTGTAAAAATTTTTAAAAATAAATTATTTTTTATTTCACTGTATTATAGATGTCAACGGGATGGATATAAGACAGGTATGACCTTCTCCGTCTCTATCCCCATTTAGCAATACCATTACCCATCCCCATCCCCATCCCCGTCCCCGTCCCCATCCCTGTTTCGGAAAAAAAAAATTTCCTCATATCCGTTCTCACGAGATAATGAATTTTCTGTTCCTATCCCCGTTTACCCACCAAGTATATTAAGTATTACAAATTATATATTATATGTATAAAATAAATATTTGAAATTATTATAAATATTATATATATTAAATAAAAATATATATTACGTATATTTATTAAATAAATTAAAAATATATATATAAATCTTTGACTTTGACTGGTACATTTAATTGAAGAGAAAGTGGTCTTTATTTATAATCTCACAAGGCCTTCACTTTTTTGTGAGAAACCGATGTAGGATTTCTAAAGAAACCACCACGTCAACAAAATTAATAAATAAATATTTAAACAGGTACGAGGCGGGGTGGAGACTATCATACCCGTCCCCGTCCCCGTCCCCTTACCCGTTCGGGTAACATTTTAAATCTCCATACCCGTCCCCGCTATTAACATCCCCATACCCTCTCTGAACGGGGCGAGTGAAGCGGGTATCCATTAGATACGGGTATGTTTGACATGCCTACATTGTACACACTACACTAGCGACATGCTTGTCAAATTTTATTATACTTGGCTCTGTTTGATATGTTGTAAATTTTTAAAATTCACTGAAAATTTTTAAAAATTAGTTATTTTTTATTTCACTGCACGAATTACGAATATATAATTTATCTTACTTTGTCTTATTTTTTATCAATCTAAACACACCCCTTATTAATTAAGCAAACATAACTGATGGTGTATTTGGCGTACTGAAAAATGCTTACAAATTTTAAAAATCTTTAAAAATTATTTATTTTTTATTTCACTGTATGAATTATGAATTTATAAATTATTTTAAATTATCTTATTTTATTTCACTTCTTGCCACCCTAAATGCTCCTATATTAATAGTGGAAAACTCCCAAGTAAGATCTTCTCCATGGCTCTTGATGATTTTTTTCATTTAGATTAAACAAAGCCCACATTTGGAGTATTAAAAATTAAAAAAAAAAAGTTAACCAAAAAAAGTGCAATTTATTAAAATTTAGAGTGTAAAGAATTATTTTGAAATAGTAGTTAGATGTTTATATTTGATTTGATATAAAGTTGTTAAAAATTATATAAAGTGACAACGTGACAAAATTTTAATAAGAAATCTTTAAAACTTTTAAAAGTTTGTAGAACCTTTTGGTATAAATTTTAGTTTAACTTTTTAAAAAATCTGTCAACGGATTTTGATAATTTTTTTAAAAAATTAAAATTTTTTGAAATTTAAAAAAGTTAAAACTTTCAAATTTTTTTTTTAAGTTTTTTCAATTTCTTTAGAGTTCTAAACCGTCCCAAATTACGGTTCCTCGATTTTGATGCAAGAGCAGGCATAGTTCTACTCTCGAAACGCTTTCGAGTAATCGTTACTTGCGGCGTGCTTATAGTTGAGATTTGTAAAAGAAAAATAAAAAATAAATTACATTGATTATTTATGAAACTAAATAAAAATACATAAAACAACTCTCGTGGTTTTTTAAATTATATTTACCATTACTTTTAGATTCTATTATATATTTTCCTATGAAATTCATGTGTCAATGAAAGACTTGACTGTGTCACTTATACTTAAAACAGTTAGTAAAAAATAACAAATGAATTAATTTAGAATGATTCTTCCAATATGTTGTTGCTTATATGTGATTGATAATTAGGATTTAAATATGTGTTTCTTTATGATTCTGAATTATTTTAATAGTTAAATAATTAATTTAAGTTTTTAGAATACTTAATCATCATTCGATTTAAGCTTCCTAAGTATCTAATCATCATACGAAACCTATAGATTACGATATTTGAGATGAATAGCGAGATTTGATGATTCTGAATTATTTTGATTGTCGAATCATTAATTTAAATTTCTAGACTACCTAATTGATGAATCAGTAATTTCATAACCTTCAAAAGATCTGATCCAAGTATAAGAAACTGTCAGAATATCGGTGTGGTGCCTGCCAAAGAGTCTTTCATACTTAATAAAAGATTTCAGAAAGTATTTTGGTAAAGTTTTCGTGAGGTAAAAATGTTGTACCTTTGTTGTTGTAAAGTGTTAGTTTAAATACGTGAGACCTTCACGTATAATGATGTGCATGTAGTTACATGTAACTACACGTAACGTGTTTTGCTTTCTTCCAATAGGATGATACTATCTATATTGTAAATTCTAAGGTTTGCTCTTTAATCCGTTGGCCAACGTGTTTCATCTAAAACGGCTTATGGCAGTGCCTTCACATCCATATTTGTAAGAACTGTCAAACGGGGGTTGTATGCATAACTTATGACATAAGTTACCTTAGAGTGACTGTCCTAAAATATCTTTACACAAGCTTCCACTCAAATAGTCCAGGCCAATAAGTAGAATCTTTGCTTGGAATACCCATCCAAGAGGTTGAGACAGATCGGGAGAACTCTGTCTTGACAAACCCAATCGGGTGCAGATCAAGTAGGAAACCTGTCCTATACCCCAAGGCGAGTATGGGACCTCCATGTATCACTAATCACCATTCAATTTAAACTTCTGTAGTATCTAACTATTATACAGAACCTGCATATTGTGATATTTTTTGCGATATTTGAGATGTATATTAAGATTTGATCCAATTATGTAATTGAGCATATAAATCTTCCATTGGAGCTTATATAAAACTCCTAAATAATTAGATCTTCTGATACTAGTAGGATCGCTTGATGTATTTCAATGGTGTTATCTTTAATTTTTTATCATCAAATGGTTAATGACCTTATTTAAGACCTTTTTAGTTTATAAGTACATTAGCCTTTCTAGAGTGGCACTAAAACCAAGGAAAATTTGTAACAAAATCTAAAAAATTGGGATGGCAAGTGTAATTTTAGAAACCAAGTTAACATGTTACGTATTTTTATCAAATCTTAATATTAGTCAATGTAATTCAACCCCAAAAAAAAAAGGAGGAAGGCATTGAGTTACTTATATTATTTTTTATGATTAATTAAATAAGAAATTAATTTGTTAACAAATATCTATTTATTTGATATAATTTTCTTTTGCTAACCGTACCATAAAAATAAGAAAAATGTTTAATACTTTTTATTTTATTTTGATTTTGTACCCCTTTTTTTCATTTCATCTTGCTTCCACAAATTCTTATTCCAAAAGTACCCTCATGCTGAGTATTATGTTGGCAAACTAATTGAAATTCCTTGTACATTGTAAGAAGGGCTTGTATACTCCTTCGCTCTGTTTGCAGCAAGTGCTGTGCTTGCACAAGCACACTTGTTGCGTAAATTGAAAACAACAAAACGAAAAACAAAGACAAAAACAAGGATTGACTGTGTAAAAGCCTTGTCTGGTTATTCTTTTCGCAGACATAAGTTCATTTAAACAATTGATCTCACCAGTTGCTATCATTCAAATGCTTCATTCGATTAGTGGCACATATTGCTAATTAAAGGATTGTTTTGCTCACCAAAATTCACCAAACATTACAAAAAATTATAAATTTTTTTAAACTTTTTTTAATTAAATTTTATTAAGTGTCACTTTTATACTAATTTTTTACAAATTTTTTCACTATCTAAACACCACCTAAATATATTCCAAGTGTATTAACCGGTCAAAAATAAATTGGATGGAATTTGGAGGATACTTATATAGTTGTGTACATACAATTTGTGATTTAACCTCCTTTTAGAACTCTAAATTTTTTCAAAAAATTTTAAAAAATATTCAATTTTCCTCTAATCAGATTTTATTGGTGTCATTTTTTACACTAATTTTTAATTTTTTTTTAACTTTTTTTAAACTCCAATCGTTACCTTACTTGTTTCTTAATTTGTTGTTTTTTCTTTGAATGTTTGAACATCTGCAGGGACAGGATCGATGGGAGCATGGCATGTGTTGATCATGCATGAAAGGACAGTTTCAGTCGTTAATATATAACTAGTTGTCCAACTGTTGGGACTTTTGTTTGATTATGAAGTGTATTCGTTGTAAGGTATCTGATCAACTTGACCCAAGTGGCAATTACCAAAAAAAAAAAAAAACTTGACCCAAGTGGCAGATCGAACCATTCACAAGATGATACAAAATTGTTGGCAGGCATTTATCCACTGACCAGGTTTCTCCACAACTAATGCAAGATTTGACTATATATATACCTTGCTGGAAACTGTACTTTTCCAATTAAGCATTAGCCACGGCCACCGACAAATGTTGAAATTAATAGCAATCTTTTAATTTTTTGTCTGTTTTTCAAATTCTGTGTATACGAATGCATATACTCGCAACCTGTATATATTTAACATCAAATTTTTTACAAACCTTTAAACTAATTAATTAAGAATTCAATAATAATTAAAATTACCAAAAAATATAACAAAGTTAACTACAATAATAAGTATTGAATTAAATTACTAATTAAAATGTAATTATTACATCTAAAAAAAAAAGTTCAAGTACCACAATCCATTATATACAATACAATAAAAAAAATTTCAACTAAGGGACCGTCTAGAGCACTGAAAAATGAAATAATGTGTGGTTTGAGTAATTTTTTGGCATTTAGTACTCAGCCACCAAATCACATTTGTCAAAAATGAATACTGCTGTTGGAATGGATTTTCGCCGGTTCTAACAAATTTCGGCAAAAATTTTTTGACTTTTGCATCATAATGTTGGATTTTAAACCCGTTTGAATGGATTTTTGGGTCCGTTCCAACGGATTTATGTAAGAACTTTTTAAAAATTGTTAAAAAAATTTTGAAATTTGCAGAAAAGTTATTAGGGTTTGTGAAAATATTATTGAGAATTGTAAAAAATTATTGAGATTTGTAAAAATTTGTTGAGATATGTAAATATATATAAATTTATAAGAATTTCACAAAGTATAAGGTGAGCAAAATGTGCTAAAGAGTTTTAAAATTTTCAGAGGTTTTTAGAGATTTTCTAACATTTTTGATACTCCAAACACACCTTGAGTCTTCAAAATCACCCAACATAATCAAACCTAAAAAATTAAATCAATTATATATTATTAGCATGTTATTTGAAAGAAAACCTATATATATTTCAAGATTACAAATTTTAAACATGAATTACAAGTGCGGATGATGTGGACACCAAGTGTTAGTTTCATGCGTCATTCATTCGTACAAGTCATTAATAATCCAAATATCATACATGTTTCACAGCCAATCGAACCTGTTTGCTCAGTTAGGGCTATTAACTCAAAATTGTAAACGTTTCAAGTTTCTAGTAAATAAAAAAATACAAGTGTGGAGTACCTGAACACTTGGTATCGGTTTCATATGCCATTCATTTTTACAAGTTATTGTTGACCCCAAGAATGTACGTGTCAAGTCTCACGGCCAATCAAGCCAGGTTGCCTGGTTTGGGCTATTGACTCAGAGTTATAAAGGTTTCAAGTTTCCAGTAAAATGACAAATTACAAGTGCAGACTCAAGCACACCGAGCGTCGATTTCACATCCTGTTCATTTCTACAAGTCACTAGGGACCCTAAGATTGTGTGTATCAAGTCTCACAACTAACTGACCCCATTTACTCGATTTGGGCTACTAACTCAAAGTTATAAATGTTTCAAAATTTTAGTGAAACAACAAACTATAAGTGCAGACTCTAGGCACATTGGGCATCAATTTCACGCATCATTTATTCCTACTGTCACGCCTTTAACTTAATTATCTGGGATGGAAGGCCTGGGAATATGGGAACAAATTAAATTAAATAAAAACCTATTCTAAGGTAAAGTCATAATGTAATGACCATCATCAAGGTAACTAAACACATCTCTCAATCCCATATCAAAACTATATTTGAATTAATCACCATCAATTTATCAATGGCATAGTCCCCATTAACATCAATTCCAATGACTACATCTAAAGTCTACCCGATTAAAACAAATACCATAACCGTATTTATAGCTATCCAAATAATAATGTTATAAATGTCAGCATCGAACCCACCGTTTAGGTCACACCACTTGTAAGGCTAAGAATTCAACTCTCAGTTTGAAGCATTAATGTTATCACACACCGTTTAGGTCACACCACTGTAACCTGAGCTGCTTACATATCTCACCTCCGAATCAGGTTATCGTAATTCCTATTTTATATCTCTTATCTTATGACTGAACTTATGATCAATAGAATAATTCATACATCTCATCAATAGATGTAGCAATCATATTATCTCAATATATATATATAAACTGAATGGGAAACCGTGTTACACCCTTCATTAGTGTAAGACTCAGGAGGACCATGTTACATCCCTTGACATTTTTATTAAGGAACCGTGTTGTACCCCTAGTCAGGCATCTGCTTATCTCAAGCAGGATCCAGCTGCAGTCCAGAGAAAATATCATAATCTCTCATCTTAATATTAACGGCTTAACTACAAATGATTAAGCTCTAGTCATATATATCAACTGGAGATCATATAATATTTTAAAAATCTCATTTTGCCATTTTTTCTCAGGTCATGGATGCAGTCCATATATGTAACCCGTGCCTCGGCACGTTATAATATAAATGTGATACTCTCAGCCAATCAATATTCTCAACATAATCCAAATGATGTCATCGCAGCACCATGCACATGATATGCTTAATTATGTAAATAAATATCACCTCAATATAAAAATATATTCTCATTAGGTTTGATGATGATTTGGGGTTTATTCCATCATTAGAAATCCATAATAATTAAATTTGAACACAAAAATATACTTAAAACCCGTTTTGGCACTTTTCTGAACAATCCACCATACTGTGGTCCGGACACCCTGAGCAGTGGTTCAAACCATTATTTTGAAACAACCAACCTGTAGTTTAGACACCCCCTCGGATGGTTTGGACCGCAGTGTCCAAATCCTAGTTTCAAGTTTCGCTTTCAATGAAACTCAGCCCAAATCAACTCCCAAATCATCCATTCAAGCTTCAATCTCAACAATAACTAATCTATAAGCATTAAAACACATAAACCACATGTTTCTTCGTCACTTAATCAAAAAATAACTCAAGTATATGCAAGATATTTACATTTATATGCATATATATATAACCACATTCATATATCTATATATATATACACGAATTACATGATATATCACCAAATCAAGCACGCGCGCGCGCACACACACACACACACACACACACACATATATATATATCAAAATCTTCCTAACAACATTTAGAACAAGAATATAAGTCCCACCTCCCTTGAATCCGAAGAGAATAGAAGAAATAAGAAGATTTAGGTTGTGGTTCCCAAACTTTAAAAGCCAATTCTTCCACCTTAGGCCAAATCACGCGAAACGGACATCACCACGATGTTCACAGTCTTGAATACTATCTCGATCTGCTAGCCTTCTACTTCGGATCACACATTCTCTTTCTTCCTTCTCTCTCTCTTTTCTTTCTCTTTTCTTTCCTTATTTTCTTTCCTCTTCTGGCAACCGGAGAACCAAAAGAAAAAGAAGAAGAAAAAGAGAGGAGAAGAGAAGAAAAGAAAAGAAAGGGAGCTGAACCCTTAGCCCAGTTGTCTAACTAATTACCAATTCAGATCACACTCAGCCTAGAAAAAATTAAAATAAATTAATTGAATCTCAAAATAAATATTTTACTAGTTCAAAATAATGCATAAATAGCCAAAATAAATACCGAGTAATACATTCTTCTCTCTTATAAAAATTCTGTCCTTGAAATTTACATAAAATACTTCAATTACAAAATAGGGATAAGTATTTCAACCATATCACTGATTCACGTTCCCAAGTGGATTCTTCAGCTCCACGGTGTCGCCACAACACGCAAACCAAAGGAATGGTTTTGCCATGCAAAACCTGTTCACGCCTGTCCTCAATTCGAACTGGCAAATTCTCAAAAGTTACATCTTTCTCAATATCCAATTCTTCCTAATTAATCACATGAGAAGGATCCGGTATGTACTTTTAAAGTATGGATATGTGGAATATATAATGAACCCAAGCTAACTGTGGAGGAAGCGCCAATTTGTACGTGACCACACCAATTCTTCCAACAATCTCAAAAGGTCTAACATGCCTTGGTAAAAGCTTTCCATGTTTCCCAAATCAAACTATACTTTGCCACAGTAAAACTTTCAAAAATACAAAATCACCAACTTGAAATTCGAATGGCCGTCTCCATCTATCAGCATAATTCTTTTGTCTATTCTGAGCCATCAAAAGTAACTGTCGGATCACCTGAATCTTCTTTTATGCTTGTCTCACCAAATCAGGACCAACCGTCATAGGTTCTCCAACTTCAACCCAACATAACGAAGATCTGCAAGGTCGTCCATACAAACCTTCATATGGAGCCATACCAATACTCGTTTGATAACTGTTGTTATATACAAATTTAATTAATAGCAAATAACTTTCCCAATTTCCTCCTAAAGTCAATACACAGGACTTGAGCATATCCTCTAAAATATGAATAGTCCACTCTGACTGCTCGTTAGTCTGCAAATGAAAAGTTGTACTAAAACACAATTGAGTTCCCAATACCTCTTGCAAACTTTGCCAAAATTGTGCTATGAACACTGAGTCTTGGTCTAACACAATTGATAAAGGTTAACAAAAGTGACGTGAGAAGAAGAAAGCGAGGCAAGGGCCAACAAAAGTGATATGGCAATTAGCGGTGGGTTGTGGGTATCTTGGAGTAGTGGGCTCCAGCACGAGTGAGTAAAGTAAAGAAATACAAAGAGAGAAAGAGAGAGAAGATGAATTTGGACAAAAAAAAAAGAAACAGTGTGGAGAACTTGAGGGAGGGTTTGGGCTAAAAATTTTACCTGTATTAGCGACCCCCTTGGAACTAACTTTAGCAACTACCTAAAGCGCATGTCTGAGTTGCTGATCGCAAAAACTAAAATTCTACTGGCGATAGCAGACACTACTGGAGACAAATGGAGGCAAGAGGGGCAAGGGCCCCTTCGATTTTGAATAAAAATTACGAAAATACCCTTAATAATTTAATTTTTTAAAAAAATAAATTAATTTAAAATTAAATTTTTTGGCCTTATTAAAAAATTAAGGTTAATTTAAAATTTTTAACATAAAATGAGTTTTCAAAAATTAAACTCAAGTATTTTTTGTGAAATAAAGTGCATTTTTTTACTATTCTATTGAATACTTTTATACATAATATCAGTAAATATAACATATAACATAATAAATTCTATAAATAATAAAATTTAATAATAATAATTTTTTTGGTAATAAGGGACTTCTCTAATAATCATAAGGTGCTGTTTAAAAAATAGTTAAACCATTAAACTGTAAAACATATATCTATTGGTTTAATGTCCAATGATAATATTCTCTTCCTAAAAAGGGTCAGTTAAATATTAAACTGTAAAAAATATATTCACTCGTTTAAAGTCTAATGATAATTCTCTCTCCCTAAAAATATTATCGCTTCTCTCCTACTATTAATTTTGACATAACTCTTTATTCTCTTTTTAGGTACTTGTGCCTCCTTAGTCAAAATCTTGGTTCTGCACTTGCTAGTAGATCAGCCAAACAACTATTTTGACAAATGGGACTAAGTTTGTGTTTGGCAATCATTAGCTAGTAGCTAACTTTTGGTTACTTGGCTTTTGATTCTTTCTAAAATGATCAAATTTACTCTCTTACATTTTTAATATTTTTTAAATTATAAAAAATTAAAATATAAAATTAACAAAAATTTAAAAAGTTAATTATTAAACAGTTAATTCTTTTTCTTCCCAAACACAAAATAAATTAACTTTTTAGGAACTAGTTAGTTAAAAAAAAATCTGACTTTTTTTACCCCCAAACTCTACCTAAACTGAATTCGGAAGAGAACAATGTTATTGGTTTAAAGGTGATAAGAATAAAAGAAGAAGTAAAGAGTTATGTATTAATATTTATTTCTGTGTGTGAGAATACAAGACTACAAGGTCCTTTATATAAGAGGACAATAATCCTAATCCTGATAGGAGATAGTAATCCTAATTATGATTGGATATACAAAATAAGGAATGGAATAATATTCCTAATTATGATATAAGGAAAGACATAAAATAAGGAAAGGCATAAAATAAGGAATATTAATTATATACGATTATACATTACTAAATCTAACACCCCCCCTCAAATTCAAGGTGGCAACGCAGGAAGCAGCTTGAGTTTGGAGATTAACTCGAAGAAACGACTAGGAGGATGAGCCTTCGTGAAAAGATCGGCAGTTTGATTTGCTGAGGATACAGAAATGAGACGAACGATGCCACTTCTGACATGTTGACGAATAAAGTGACAATCTATTTCAATGTGTTTAGTGCGATCATGAAAAACATCATTGTGAGCAATCTGAATAGCACTTTGATTGTCACAATATAATATAGTGCCTGTAGAATGAGTGACACCCATATCAGTAAGAAGCCATCTAAGCCAAAGGAGCTCTTGAGTGGTATCGGCGAGAGCACGGTACTCAGCTTCAGTACTAGAACGGGCAGTGAGAGTTTGTTTCTTGCTACGCCAGGCTATGAGAGAAGTCCCTAGAAAGAAACAGAACCCTGTCGTAGAACGACGATCAGTAGGATCACCAGCCCAGTCGGCATCAGAAAAAGCATGTAATTCAAGTGAGGACTGGGCTGAGTAATGAAGACCATGAAACATAGTGCCTTTGATATATCGGAGAATGCGCAGCAAAGCAGTAAAATGATGAGAACGTGGAGCAGCCATGAATTGACTAACAATATGAACAGCATAAGCAATGTCAGGGCGAGTGACAGTAAGATAAACAAGACTACCAACAAGTTGACGATATAAAGTCGCATCAGATAATGGTGCACCATCAAGAGGAGTAAGACGGAGCTGTGGATCAATCGGAGTAGTAGCAGTCTTGCAGTCAGAAATACCAGCTCGTGTCAAGAGATCAGAAGCATACTTAGCTTGAGAGAGAAAGTAACCAGAAGAATCTCGGGAAATCTCCAAGCCCAGAAAGTAATTGAGAAACCCCAAATCCTTCATCTCAGACTGTCGACTAAGAAATTGTTTGAGATGAGAAATGCCAACACTGTCATCCCCAGTAATAATCATATCGTCTACATAAAGGAGAAGAAGAACAGATCCAGCTGTAGTGGTGCGGATAAACAAAGCAGAGTCATATGAACTGGGGATAAATCCAAGCTCACGAATAGTAGAGCTAAACTTCGCAAACCAGGCACGAGGAGCCTGTTTCAGCCCATATAGTGCTCGACGAAGCTTGCAAACATGAGAAGACGGAACAGAGGAGCCCGGAGGAGGTTGCATATAGACTTCCTCAATAAGATCGCCATTTAGAAAGGCGTTCTTAACATCTATCTGATAAAGATCCCAGTTACGAGCAGCAGAAATAGCAAGTAAACTGCGAACGGAAGTAAGCCTAGCAACAGGAGCAAAAGTTTCTTCATAGTCAATACCATACTCCTGAGTAAAACCTCGAGCAACAAGACGAGCTTTGTGTCGCTCAATAGAACCATCTGAACGGGTTTTGATTTTATAGATCCATTTGCAACTGATAGCAGTCTTCCCAGGAGGAAGGGGAACCACATCCCAAGTATGAGTTTTCTCAAGAGCCTGTAACTCATCATCCATAGCTTGCTGCCATAAAGGGTTAGTACAAGCCTCACGGTAGGAAGAAGGTTCGTGAGTAGAAAAGGCAGCAGAACCAACAATATAATCACGAAGACGAACAGAAGGTTGTGTTACTCGTTTAGGACGTTCTGAAGGAGGAGATTTGTCAACAAGGGATGGAGGAGAAGACTCATCAGGAGTGGTCACAGGTCCAGCAGAAGACCCAGGTGTCTCGGGATGAACCGTAAGCAGTGGTGTCTGAGAGACCTGTGGACTATCTGCATCAAATATGTCAGAATGCAAATCTTTGGAAATATCAGTAAAGAGAGGATTATGGGAAGAGGTAGAAAGATGAAATGGAGAAAGAGTAGAAAACATCTTGTGTTCCCAAAAGACAACATGTCGAGAGACACGAAGACGTCGAGAAATAGGATCCCAACACCGATACCCCTTATGTTCAATACCATAACCCAAGAAACAACAAAGACGAGAGCGTGGTTCAAGTTTA
The DNA here is from genome assembly GCA_019916065.1 of Vitellaria paradoxa. Taxonomy (NCBI): domain Eukaryota; kingdom Viridiplantae; phylum Streptophyta; class Magnoliopsida; order Ericales; family Sapotaceae; genus Vitellaria; species Vitellaria paradoxa. Next base: position 18,776,531 of record CM034233.1, on the reverse strand, counting down.
GTTCTTTCATGGGGTTGAAGGAGAACAAAACAAGCAGACCCAAATATTCTAAGATGAGAATAATCAGGAGGGGAGCCATACAAGCGTTCAAAATGGGTAGAATTACCAAGGACAGAAGTGGGAACACGATTAATGGTGTAGGCAGCAGTAAGAGCAGCTTCCCCCCAAAATTTTTCTGGACAGGAGGAAGAAATAAGAAGGGCACGGATCGTGTCAAGAAGATGACGATGTTTGCGTTCTGCCCGACCATTCTGCTGAGAAGTACCAGGACAAGAAAGATAAGACTGTGTCCCCTGAGAGCGTAGAAAAGATAAAACCTCAGAGTTAAGATATTCCATAGCATTATCAGTTCGAAAAACCTTGATTGTACGAGAAAATTGAGTTTTCACCATTGCCAAGAAATCAGAGTATATCTGTTTAAGTTCAGAACGTTTAGTTAAAAGATACAACCAAGTATAGCGAGTATAATCATCTACAAAAATAACAAAATAACGAGAGCCCCCCATAGTGGGAGTGGGTGAAGGTCCCCAGATATCCGAGTGAACGAGATCAAATGGTGCAAAAGAAACAGAATTACTTTTATTAAAAGGTAAAGCGGGTTGTTTAGCAGTTTGACATGATAAACAATCAACTTTCTCAGAAATCACATGACCCAATTGACCACTAGAAACTAAAGTTTTCAAATGACTAAAAGACACATGACCCAAACGACAATGCCAAAGATTAAAAATAGAAGATGTGGAAGCGGAAGTAGCAGTGGAAGCAACAGAGGATGGTGGAAGTTGGAGGTGAACAATCTCAAATAGACGTCCATGCTTACGGCCTATCCCAATAACATGTTTCGTCTGTGGGTCCTGCACCAAACAACCAGAAGCAGAAAAAGTAACGATCAAACCAAGTTCACATAATTGACCAACAGACACAAGATTTAAAGTAAGGGTAGGAATGTGGTAAACATTAGAAAGAGAAATAGATGAAGTAGAAATATGACCAGTGTGGGTAACAGACATATGAGTACCATCAGCAGTATGAATAGTGGGAATAGAGGATGATGAAGCAATAGACGAAAAAATTGTAGAATCAGAAGTCATATGATTGCAACATCCTGAGTCAAAATACCAAGAGGAAGTACCTGGCATGACGGAGAGGGCAGTAGAAGGAGATGTACCAGTTTTGGCAAGTACTTGCTGAATGATAGACTCCACATCAGTCATAGAAAAGGATGGGCCAGAAGAGGAGGACTTGTCTGAAGTAACAGCAGCAGTAGTACGAGAACCATGAGATTTAGCAGAAGACTTAGAGGATCCCTTTTTGGAATGAGCCCCAGAAGAGGAAACCTTGGGACAGTCACGCTGAAAATGACCAGGAGCTGTTTTGTGGCAAGTCAAACACTCACGAACTGGACAATGTTCAAATGAATGATTGTGTTGTAGACCCCTTTTTAGACAGTAGATGCAGGAGTGAGGAGTCAATGGGCTAGAAGATCGACCGTGAGACATGGCAAGAGCGGCATCTGGAACTAGAGATGGTGGTATAGCAAGAACTGAATCCAACGCCTTAGTTTTGAGACCCAGACGAGTTTTTTTCGGACAAGAGTTCTGAAATAGCTTGTTCAAGAGTGGGTAGAGGCATGCGATGGAGCAATGAGGCACGAACCGACTCAAAAGTGTCATGGAGAGCCATAAGAAATAGCAAAAGTCGCTGATGATTACGGTGGATAGTGTACAATTGAGCATCCTCAGAGTGTTTCCAGGTAGGTTCACATAAAGCGAGCTGATCCCAAACAGAAGACATTTGAGAGAGAAAATCATTGATGGATTACCCAGGCTCTTGACGCATACGATGAAGAGTCTGAAGTAACTGATACTGGTGAGCATGACCAGTGGTCTGATAGCGATCCTTTAAGAAATCCCAAATAGCCTTAGCAGGAGAGGGATACTGATCATCGTCCTGGAATCGGCCAAATTGAAGACTGATAGAAGGAATAGTAGTGGCACGAAACCAGGTGACAATTTGATAATTCTTGCTTTCCCAATCATCAAGACGATCCTCAAAAGCAGACTGATCCTCATCGTCTTTCTGGATAGATTTTTTCTGAGAGCCAGAGATAATACGCCATAAACGACGTCCTTTGATAAAGCCAGAGAGAGCTTGTGCCCACAAAACATAATTAGTCCCATCCAGAATGACAGAGAGGGACGTAATGTTGTCAGAGCGATCCACAGAAAAAGCTTTCATAGTGCCCAATAAAGATAAACAATAAATCCGAGTAGAACAGAGATCACCAGTGCGACAAGTGCACCAACGAACAGTCCGCGCGGCGAACCGTGATTCGTCGAGATGACGTCAGCAAGGCGAATGTGCAGACAAGCGGCGCGTGAATTCGCGTGAAGTCACACGCAATTTTCAGGCGGCGCGTGAGGGCGCGTGGAAGCAGATCTCCGGTTCTGCTTGGTGGCGTTGGGTTCGTCTATGAGAGACGAATCCGATGATGTATGTAGATGTTGGAATATTCACCAGAAGAGTAATACAGAAGCGAAAAATCAAGGCTTCTTGAACTCTGCTGATGATATATACCAACGCAAGATCTCGCCGGAAAATAATGACCGACGAAGAAGAGAAAAAAAAATTAGAGCCTTTGCTCTGATACCATGATAAGAATAAAAGAAGAAATAAAGAATTATGTATTAATATTTATTTCTGTGTGTGAGAATACAAGACTATAAGGTCCTTTATATAAGAGGACAATAATCCTAATCCTGATAGGAGATAGTAATCCTAATTATGATTGGATATACAAAATAAGGAATGGAATAATATTCCTAATTATGATATAAGGAAAGACATAAAATAAGGAAAGGCATAAAATAAGGAATACTAATTATATACGATTATACATTACTAAATCTAACAAAAAGAAAGGTTATTGAGAAATGAAAGAGCCAATACTGATTATGAAACCCGCAATGTCAAAAAGGTCTTTCTGTGACCACTTTAACCCCCCGCAGCAAAGAAATCTTGACTCTTATCAAAAAATCAAATCCACGCATATATATACATACAGTGAACTGTGGGTATCCGAGGAATCAGGGTCATGAGTGCAGTAAGAGATTAATTACAAGACAACAGGGTGTTGTATGGTGACCATAAATTTTGGATGAACATGGGTTTGTAGTAATGACTGGTCAAACAATGCATGCAACCCACCGGCCTTGTTAGCAATATATACATATACAGTATTGTGTCCAATTACTCTTTCTAGCTATATATATATTGAGTGAATGTGAAGAAGAGGTAAATTTTATTTTTGTTGAATCTCTTTGCTGTGTGCAATGTTTTATTAAATGACAAGAGATGATAAGATAACATGGCCTTGCGTGCTGAGACTGACACAGAGGCCCCGCAGAGTTGGCCGATAAACAAGCACGTTTCCCTTAACCCACTTGAACTCTAACCCCAGTTTGGAGACACAGAGAGAGGACGCAGTATGGAGTATCTCTCTCACTTGATTAACTGATTCTCTCTCTCTCTCTCTCTCTCTCTCTAAACTCTATTTAAATACAAGCCCAGGCCACCTCTTTCTCCCATGCACTACTTGTCTTCATCACCCTCAACACCATTTCTTTTCTCCCTCTCTCTCTCTCTCATTTCTTTTCTCTTCTTCATAGTTCCCTTATGTCAGTAAGTGGCTAAGTGCTTCATTTGAACCTCTTTAATTAAGCTTCCTTTTAGTCCTACCCATCTTGAAGCTAACTTAGTTTTCTGACGAAGGTCCTCCCAATTGTCTCTCTGAGTAATTTTTTTTTTCCTCCTCTTAGCTCCTCCTATCTCCCATAAGTTTCCGACAATGTCAAGCCGAAGATCGCATTCGAGGCAGTCAGGAAGTCCGAGGATTACTGACGATCAGATTGCTGATCTTGTGTCGAAGCTGCAACAACTCATTCCTGAGCTTCGCAATAGGCGTTCAGACAAGGTAATTTACGCCTTCACGTGTTGGTCTTTTTCTTCCCATATGTATACACATGAAGTGTGTTACATTTGCGTGGTCTCCATTTGTTTCAATATTAGATAAGTTTGGTCACACCCACAACCTCATTTATTATTTGTGGTGCACTTGCCGCGGTCTGTCGTGGGATATACATATATATATATATATAGAATTCATACCATCCCACATGCCATGCACCCCCTATCATCTAGATATATATGTATATATAGTTCCATTTGTGTTATATATTTTATTTGCATAAATTTGAATATGTAAATATATATCTTTGTTTAACTAGATTCTGAGATATTCTTGATAATTGATAATCTTATATATATATATATATATATATATATATTTTTTTGGTTGGGGTTGTTAGGTCTCGGCTTCAAAGGTTTTACAGGAGACTTGCAACTATATTAGGAACTTGCACAGAGAAGTGGATGACCTAAGTGATCGTTTATCTGAGCTTTTGGCTTCTACAGACAGCAACAGTGCCGAAGCATCCATCATTAGGAGCTTACTTATGTAACTTTAATTTACAAATGCAGTTTGTTCTAATTAATTATCTCTTTTGTCTAGGGTTTGGTCAGTACTACTAGGCCAACACGTGCGGGAAGGAGCATGGGCTCCATATATGGTTTGCCTTAGTATAAAGTTGTTGTACTACTTAACTCATATTACATATATATGTATGTGTGTGTGTGTGTGTGTGTAATAAATGGGTTTGGATTTGCATTGAATCAGAAGATCTTCTCTTATTTCCCAATTTATGGAGTAGCCAATTTTGAATAGATTTGCACCCTACCCGTGAAGATAGGCTCAGATTGCTACCAAAGTAAAATTCAAAGATTATCTTTATTTATTTTTTATTTTTTTGTTGATGAATGTGACACTCCATATAATATATATAAATATAATATTCATATACATGTACGTATGACTTTTTTACTATTATAGTTCTTATCCTGTATATATATATTATATTGAAAGGTAATTGAGAAATGAAAGAGCCAATACTGATTATGAAACCCGCAATGTCAAAAAGGTCTTTCTGTGACCACTTTAACCCCCCGCAGCAATGAAATCTTGACTCTTATCAAAAAATCAAATCCACGCATATATATACATACAGTGAACTGTGGGTATCCGAGGAATCAGGGTCATGAGTGCAGTAAGAGATTAATTACAAGACAACAGGGTGTTGTATGGTGACCATAAATTTTGGATGAAAATGGGTTTGTAGTAATGACTGGTCAAACAATGCATGCAACCCACCGGCCTTGTTAGCAATATATACATATACAGTATTGTGTCCAATTACTCTTTCTAGCTATATATATATTGAGTGAATGTGAAGAAGAGGTAAATTTTATTTTTGTTGAATCTCTTTGCTGTGTGCAATGTTTTATTAAATGACAAGAGATGATAAGATAACATGGGCTTGCGTGCTGAGACTGACACAGAGGCCCCGCAGAGTTGGCCGATAAACAAGCACGTTTCCCTTAACCCACTTGAACTCTAACCCCAGTTTGGAGACAGAGAGAGGACGCAGTATGGAGTATCTCTCTCACTTTATTAACTGATTCTCTCTCTCTCTCTCTCTCTCTAAACTCTATTTAAATACAAGCCCAGGCCACCTCTTTCTCCCATGCACTACTTGTCTTCATCACCCTCAACACCATTTCTTTTCTCCCTCTCTCTCTCTCTCATTTCTTTTCTCTTCTTCATAGTTCCCTTATGTCAGTAAGTGGCTAAGTGCTTCATTTGAACCTCTTTAATTAAGCTTCCTTTTAGTCCTACCCATCTTGAAGATAACTTAGTTTTCTGACGAAGGTCCTCCCAATTGTCTCTCTGAGTAATTTTTTTTTTTCCTCCTCTTAGCTCCTCCTATCTCCCATAAGTTTCCGACAATGTCAAGCCGAAGATCGCATTCGAGGCAGTCAGGAAGTCCGAGGATTACTGACGATCAGATTGCTGATCTTGTGTCGAAGCTGCAACAACTCATTCCTGAGCTTCGCAATAGGCGTTCAGACAAGGTAATTTACGCCTTCACGTGTTGGTCTTTTTCTTCCCATATGTATACACATGAAGTGTGTTACATTTGCGTGGTCTCCATTTGTTTCAATATTAGATAAGTTTGGTCACACCCACAACCTCATTTATTATTTGTGGTGCACTTGCCGCGGTCTGTCGTGGGATATACATATATATATATATATAGAATTCATACCATCCCACATGCCATGCACCCCCTATCATCTAGATATATATGTATATATAGTTCCATTTGTGTTATATATTTTATTTGCATAAATTTGAATATGTAAATATATATCTTTGTTTAACTAGATTCTGAGATATTCTTGATAATTGATAATCTTATATATATATATATATATATATATATATTTGGTTGGGGTTGTTAGGTCTCGGCTTCAAAGGTTTTACAGGAGACTTGCAACTATATTAGGAACTTGCACAGAGAAGTGGATGACCTAAGTGATCGTTTATCTGAGCTTTTGGCTTCTACAGACAGCAACAGTGCCGAAGCATCCATCATTAGGAGCTTACTTATGTAACTTTAATTTACAAATGCAGTTTGTTCTAATTAATTATCTCTTTTGTCTAGGGTTTGGTCAGTACTACTAGGCCAACACGTGCGGGAAGGAGCATGGGCTCCATATATGGTTTGCCTTAGTATGAAGTTGTTGTACTACTTAACTCATATTACATATATGTGTGTGTGTGTGTGTGTGTGTGTGTGTATAATAAATGGGTTTGGATTTGCATTGAATCAGAAGATCTTCTCTTATTTCCCAATTTATGGAGTAGCCAATTTTGAATAGATTTGCACCCTACCCGTGAAGATAGGCTCAGATTGCTACCAAAGTAAAATTCAAAGATTATCTTTATTTATTTTTTATTTTTTTGTTGATGAATGTGACACTCCATATAATATATATAAATATAATATTCATATACATGTACGTATGACTTTTTTACTATTATAGTTCTTATCCTGTATATATATATATATATATATTGACATCCTTTTTATGCGGTATCCAATTAATACTGACCTATGATATAGTAAGGAAATATTTAGCGTTAATTCTCAAGTAAATTTTCATCAACTACCCAATAACTATGAAAAAAAGACTTGGGCAAATGGCCCTGCAAAGGTCAACCGTGATTCAGAAACTCCCCAACACGTGATTAATTTGACCCCACACTCTTTTGACAATGAGTAACAACAGATGTAACCCATGATTTCGGTGTTACTAATGAAAATGAGAATGAGATATCAACTTTAATTTATTTATTTATTACTTTTGTGAAACACGAGCAGAAGTGCTGTTTTCAAATAGTGTTTCATTGATTAGATATTAATTAATATTCAATTGCTTGGTATGAGATTATCGGTAAAAAAAAATTGTCTAAGTCACATCATTTCTTTTTGTTCAAGTAATTTTTTTTTTTTGGTCGTCCAAAGTTGCTTTTATTTTTGTCTAGAGTTAGAAAATCAAAAGTTAGCAGATGAACGAATGAATTAGGGTTCTAAGAGTACAATATCAATTTTTGTTTCTCATAGTGAGTGGTAGGTAATAATTAAATGAGTTTCTTCTTCACGAAATCTACATTAAGAAGATGATTATATGTATTAAGTTGGGACAAAGGTAAGTTCTTTGCCAACTTAATTACAATTGGTTGCATGCCTTTGCCCGCTGATATTGCCATGTCAGTGTGAACTCATAGTTTGAGTTGATTCGAAGTATCCAACCAGAAAACTACTCAGTGATGATATATGTAAATGTTAGTCCTCCGCCATCCCAGAATGAAAGGGGGATCTCATAATAGAATAATGTAGCAATGGCGATGTCAAATTAAAATGTAATTATACGAGTTTAATATTTTCAAGTGAAGTGATGGGCTTAAAATAATTTCACATCATTCTCTTAATTTATACACATAACATATATTTTAATTATATAACCCTAGTCAAAGTATTGGACTTGGTGACATTGAAACATTTGTTTTCCGGCAAATTCTCATGAAAATGCGAGTGATGATCGGATTTTGAACCAATGAGCAGCTATAATTAGTCAAGATGGTGGCATGCATGTCAACGTGTCTAATCCAATTAAAGAGGGGAACACTATAGGTAATTAATCAATACATGTGTTGTCTGTGGTGTTTGTGGAAACCTGTTAATTCCGAACGAAAGACTAAATTAGGCAATGAATATGGTAATGACTGTGTTTTGAGGATAGCCTTTTTAAACAAGTTTCGTCAATAATGACAAACATCCCGTTTTTTTCTCCCTAACATTCAAAATTTGGAGATACAGTGGTTTTCTGTTATCAAACAACCCTTACACGAAAGCCAATATGCCTAAATCTACGGGAAGATTCAAGCGTCGTGTAAGGTAGTACAGTCATTTGTGGAAAGCTAACATGCATGCATGTATATATATATATATATATTTATTACATTACATACATATAAAGCAAGGTATTGAAAAGTATAATTGAGCCACCAAATTGGATAACATAATTGTGACACGTGTTTCAAAGTATTTGATTTTATTCATAAATAATTATTAAATATTATAAATGTAATGAGCGATATTTACCACTTTAGTGCATTATTAATTTTCTTTATAACCCAGTGCTTATCACTTAATATTTTTATTCTTATAATTATGAATTATGGTATCATAATGCAAATGTTTGTCTGAGAAAAAAAATAAGCACTCTAGCGTATCACTTAGTACATTATTAATTTTCTTTTATAATTCAATACTTATCACTAAATATTTGCATTCTTATAATTATGGCCCACTATCTATAATACAAATGGTTGCCTGGGAAAAATAAAAATAACCACTTTAGCCGATAGCTAACCCTGAGGTCTAAAGCCAAAATGGGCCAAAGCTTCAAATAATGGCCCTATGCAATAGTTGGCTCATTAGAGCCGTTTTGACACCTCTAACTCCCCAAAGCGGTACGTTGTTCCACTCTTTGGCTCCAGATTCATTGACCTACACCCTTTGACACCTCCAACCTATTATAAATGCGCGTTGATCCATCTCATTTACTTAAGAGATATTGAATTTTTATCAATTCTTAGAGCTTCTCTTTCTCTAAAATACTCTATCTTCTTCTCCTTGGTTGCTTTGTTATTTCTCTTACCCCATGGGTGACTTTCTGAGTGTCAAAAGATCGATTGTCTCTTACTTCTAAACTTAGATGTTCACCCTATGTTAGTTTATAAGCCTCTCAACCTTACTGATAAATATCGATCATGGCCTTTAAATAAAAAATAAATGAGAAAATAAAAAAATATCATTACAATTTACCTCGCTGTATTATTTTAATCCCTTACGTTTTATATAATAGCTTAATCATCTACACTTTCGATCAAATAACAATTCAGTCCTTCTATGAATTGCTTGTTATACATAACTTTAGACTAAAGGTAAAAACTTAATTTTGGGAGATAAGGTATAAAAATTATTCTACAGTTTATTCTTCAGTGTCACTTTAGTTCCTCACAGAAAAAAATATTTAAATAATAATTAGGATTGAAAAATAATTTAAACAAGCTAACCAATATTAATTAAATTTAACAAAAATTTAACTCTTCTCATAATAACCACTCCTTAGTAAATTTTATGTTAAAATACAAAGAAAAATGCTTACTATTAATTAGGCTTGGAAGTGTCTAAATTTAATTAGACTAGAAAGTAAATTTTTTTTTTAAGTTCAAATTTAAAGTTAAAATAGTTATGTTGACCATTATTAATTAGTATTTGAGTTATTTTATAAAGTACAACATACAATCAGTTAAAAATAAATAGCTTTAGTAATTTTTTATAAAACCAGTAAAAAATTTTTTATGGAATTAGACTTAATAGTTATTTCTAACTAATATAATTTTGCAAAATGAGTCAAGAAATAAAAAAATAAAAATATATTAAAATAAAAAAATAGTTTAAAACAAAAAAAATAAATTAGGTCATTTAAGTAAGTTGTAATTTAATATATATTTTAGAGTAAATTTTAATTTTTAAGATTGGGTTAGTATCGAGATTTGGTAAAATATAACTTTTGGTATTTATATAAAAATTTCAAATTTGATTAACCCTGTTCAACTCACTGACATTGACATAAATAAAAAAATATAAATATAAAAAAATAACTTAAAAACTATTTTATGCAAATTATGCTACTTCATTGAAATATTTTGTAATATAGGCTTCGTTTGGTTTGCAAACAATCTCTGAAAAATTCTATAAACCTCTGTTAACTTTATATCACATCAAATTTTTTTCTTTCACTGCACGCATTACGAACTCTCAATTTATCTCACTTTTTCTTATTCCAAACACACCCATATTTAAATATTATGATCTTTATTGGTTCGTGCTAGGCACCAAACTTGTATAATATTTTTTATGGATAAAACATAATTTTTAAATTAAAAGATAAAGAACTAAAGTGACACCAAGATATAAACTCAGGATAGTTTTTATACTTTATTCTATGAAATTACGTTTTTATTATAGTCTAACGGTTGTTTATAACGGGACAGTTAACGGAAGTACCGAATTATTACTTGATGAAAGTATAAGAAATTGACTATTACAATTGAAACGTCAAACTACTGAAATGACACTAAAAATAAACTGTAGGCTGGGAATCTCAAGACTAATAGAACATGAAAATAAATATTTATAATATATTATGCATAAAATTAAATACTATATATAAAAAAATATAAACTATATTTATTTTTAAATAAAATCAAGTTACGAGAAGACTTGTTTACGTAAATCGAAGCTTGTCTGAAAAAATAATCAAACTTATTATTATTATTATATTATATTTGTCTAAGCACATTTCATGTGTATAAAGTGTGTTCAAACTCATTCAAGTAACAAATTAATCAAATAGAAAATTGTATTTAAGTCATACTTTGTAATCTTTTAAACTTATTAGTCACTCCCAAAAAAAAAGGTATAGCTTTTAAGTCATATTTGTGTAGAAAGTTTTGTAATTAGGTCACATTTTAAGTGGGTCTCACGAGTTTGTTTTAAATATAGTTTCTAATATACCAATAATACCATTTATTTCTATAATTAAGTTACACAAGTTACTTCCGAAAAACACGTGGAGATATAGTTCACCGAGAATCATGCTTTTTCTGTTTTTTTTTTTCCTTCTTTATTTTCAGTTTCATTGTTTACAATTTTAATCGTGAAGATATAAAAAATATAGAACTTTTTTTTTCCTTCATGGATTGATTTTGTCGATCGGCGTTTTTAGTTATTTTTAAAACAGTACCGGTACTGTTTCAAAAATATGATGATGTTAGCTCATATGGTTGGTTTGTGTTATATATCGATTGATGTTTTTTTATGTCAGTGTGAAAATAGTACCGGTACAAACAGGTACCGGTACTGTTTTCAAAATAGTACCATGAATTATAAGTAGGATAACGAGTATTAAGGGCAAGAGAAATCTATTGGGGCTAATCTACGTTTTGAGCTATCTTCAAAATAATACCGGTACTGTTTCAAAAAATATGATGATGTTGGCTCGTATGGTTAATTTGTGTTATGTATCGATTGATATTTTTTATGGCAGTATGAAAACAGCATCGGTACAAAACAACACCATGAATTATAAGCAGATGACGAGTTTTAAGGACAAGAGAAATCCATAAGGTCGATCGGCGTTTGAGCTATTTTCAAAGCAATACTGTTTTAAAAAATATGATAATGTTGGCTTGTATAGTTGATTTGTGTTATGTATCGATTGATGTTTTTTATGGCGATATGAAAACAGTATCGGTACAAAACAGTACCATGAATTATAAGCAGATAACGAGTTTTCATGGTAAAAGAAATTAATGGGACTAATCGGCGTTTTGAGCTATTTCAAAACAGTACTTGTACTGTTTCAAAAAATATGATGATGTTGGCTTATATGATTGGTTTGTGTTATGTATTGATTGATGTTTTTTATAACAGTATGAAAACAGTACCATGAATTATAAGCAGATGACGAGTTTTCAGGACAAGAGAAATCCATGGGGTCGATTAGCATTTTGAGCTATCTTCAAATAGTACTGGTACTGTTTCAAATTAGAAAAAATAAAGATATTTAGGAATGATGATCGATTTAGGTTTTTTTCAAACAGTTTTGATTTTGTTTCAAAAATCGATTTGCTTGCTTTGTAAAGAAGATGGAAAGTCACGGAAGTATGAGTGAGGTGTGCACTATTTCGGATAAAACTGACAGTTTTGAAATGTAGTGAAAAACGCATAATATTTTTTTTTTATCTTTTTATTGTAAGTGTGACTTATTCACAAATAAATTTTTTTAATATAACTAAAATCTTTATAAATCTATAAATAATGACCGAGCTCAAAAACCTCTTAATCAAAATATTTGACCCACGGGGCCTCTTGCCAATGATCCTTTGTCGCGATTAATAGGGACGGGTCAAGGAAGGTCAAAGAGGGTCTACCAAATTATGCCGACCCCAAGGGGCACTTTCGTAATTCGACAAAACGAACTGTTTTCGCAAACGCTGCCATGAAAAGCCATCTGTATGTATGGACAGCCCGTGGGTTGCTCTTCCACTAGAAGTAGAAGTTTCTTCTCAAACTCCCCGTCTCTCTCTCTCTCTCTCTCTCTCTCTCTTTCTCTCGCTCGTGGTGAGTAATTAAACTGATTTCTTTGAAATTGATTATTTTAGTATATGATCAAGTTAGTTCATTGTATTCTATTTGATCCTTGGTAGTCTGTCGATTGAGAATATTCCTTCATAATTTCTTTATAGATTTCTAATTGATTCGAACTTTTCTCCGTTTAATTGTGTTCTTGATTTTCTTGGTTGGACTACTTTACTTGTAACGGCATATTTGTTGTTTTAAAAAAAAAAAGGTCCATCTTGATCTGGGTATGCAATTATCTGAACCCTAGCTCACTGCTCAAATTTGGTGGCCGTTTCATGAAATATATAGAGGTCGTTTTCTCTCGTTGTTGTTTACTTTTGTTGCTTGAAAAGAAGCTCTGTTTCATTTCGATTCTTGAGAACTTGTATGAAAAATAAGAAAGGAATTGAAATACTAAAATTTGAACTGTATAATCATAATTCATTATACAATCGAAGAATTCATCTATTTTCTATTGTCTTTTATGCAATCGTACTGATCCTTGCTTACAGTTTGCTCGATTTAGGCTTTTATCACTACAAATGGAGAGCAGTGGATTGGTTGATTTGCTGTTGAACTTTTTCTCACTCTACCCTTGCTTTTGAATTATGAGTTTATCTTGGTTGATGGATTGATTTACTTGATTGAACAATAAATTGCCATGCTGGAGAAGTGTTTTGTTGCGCGTCCACCATATGCTGGGCAATTTTTTAATGATCACATTTCACTAAGAAATACATTGTTTGACCATATAGATGCTGTTGGAAGGTTAACACTTAGAACAAGAGATTTATCAACATTGCACGAAAAAAAAAATATATATATATATTTTTTTGACATACGCCCTATATAGGAAGTGACAAGTAATGCGGTTGGTGATGACAATGCTTGCTTGTGTAAAACTGCACTTGTAAGATATCATTTTCTGCAGCAAAGTGAGGCGGTTTACTTATGTTTCTTAACCTCAAAATCTGTGAGGAGAAGATATATTGCATTTAGTGTTGCTTTGAAATGACCGATGTGCGCTTGATATTTTATCAAACCGTTCACGTTTTTGCTTTGAAATAACTTACGTGCAGTGGCGGCTTAGGGAATTTTAGATGATGGGGTCATATAAAAATTTGAATAGTAATTACAAAATAATAAGCAAAATGATGGGTTCAAAATTTTTTTTTTTTTTTTTTTTTGGTAATTAAAATATTTTTAAGGGGGCCAAAGTTACCAAAATATTTTAAATATAAGAAAAAAAATTTTGGAAGTTTTTTATTGGCTGATGTGGTCATTTGACCCCACCAGCTTATGTGCGCTTGATATTTTATCAAACCATTCGTGTTTTAACTTATTGTATCTTATTATATTTACATGTTTATATATGTGTACATATTTAATTCGAACCATGTGATTTACTTTTTTTTCTTCAAGCAGAGTTGATAGATATGAATACAGGTGAATATACAATAGAAGTTACAGGCCTGTCCCCTAATGCAACAGAGAAGGATGTTTATGATTTCTTTGCTTTCTGTGGGGCAGTTGAACATGTTGACATTGTCAGGTAATATTAGAATCATAAACTTTACAATATGTGCCTTTTTGGTTAGTGAAAAAAATATGCATTCAAAAGCAACCAAGGGCATACCAACCCTGTTCAAAGAAAGGGGATGAGCCTCTACAAATCAATGCTGAAACAAAAAAAAAAAAAAAAAAAAATCCAAGAAATGATTTGTAGTCGGATTACAAAAAGGATGTGAATTTACTTCTCAATCTAGAAACACTACAATCAACCCCGTCAAAAGTTCTCCTATTCTATTCATTCTATATGATTCACGTTAAGGGCATTCGCATAAGGTCCTCTTAAGAGGTTCTCGAGAATGGAGTGAAAAAAACAATTTTAGAAATTCTCTATTCAATGTCACCCTCCATTAGTTTTTTTAAATTATTATCTAAAATAAAGAATACTACAATGACACTCTACATTTGGAGAGCAGCTATTGAAATTCTCTAAAATAGAAAAGTCGGTACAGATGCCGATGGAGGTCTATTCTATATTGTTTTCTCGCTATTTTAGAGAAGAGGTTTATAGAAGCTGATGTGAATGCCCTAACACATGAGGAATCAATACCCAAAGAACTGCCCCCCCCCCCCAAAAAAAAAAATAAATAAAAGCATCCACCAAATCATGGACCGATCTAGGCAAAACCCAGATCACACCAAAAAGGCTAAGATTCAAAAGTCCAAAGGTCATACTCCACCAAACAACGGATGAAAAGACAGTTAATAGACTCTACATCAATTTTATTTATCCACAATTAATGTGGATTTTTGTCCACTTGATAAGATGATTAACAGTAAGCCCCCCCCCCCCCAAAAAAAAAAAAAAAAATTGACACTTTTGAAGTTGGAAGGAGTATTAATATGGGTTTGATGATTCATTGTAACATTCATTCACAGCTTATATTCTTTTTTTTTTCTCACACAATTCATTTGATATTGCCTTTCCCTATTTAATCTCTATTTTCTTATGGATCTGTATGGATGACCAGTCAGCGAAATATTTTATTAACTGCTATACAATTTTCACATTTGCTACCTAAGAAGAGTGTAAGACTAGCTAATGATTGATTTGCTGTTAGATTTAACATGCTAAAATGCAAATCATACCCTGTTGCTTATATCATAAGAGACTAGAAAGCAATAGGTGCGTATTGCTAGTTTCTCGTCCACCTTATTATTAGTTATTCTTTAATATTAATTTTAGCTTATATTAGCATATTATTAATTGTTCTTTTCCTTATTTAAGTCTCTTTTGACACCTACGCTTGTCTTTGGAAAAACAGAGCAGGTGAATTTGCCTCTACGGCTTATGTGACATTTAAAGAGGCGTATTCCCTTGAAACAGCAGTTTTACTTAGTGTGAGTTCTTTTCTACTCATATTTTCTCCTGATTCAGCGTGAGGCAAATCGTTAGAAGGAATTTAGAACATTTCTTGGTAGCTATAGACTTTTTATATGAGCTTCATATAATTTGTTCCCTTAAGTACATGATCATGTAGTTTTGATTGATGCTGCAAACACGGTTGACCTCTGTGACCAATTATTACTATTATTTTCCTTTTTACTGTATATATCACGCCACTTCAATGCAATTATTTGTGGATCTGTAGTGTTAGAGTGGGTTTTGTTTGTTTGTGTTTTTTTTTTTTTGGGGGGGGGGGGTTGCATATTTTGCCCAGATATGATTCATGAAGCATATGATACAATTTATCAAAAGATGGCCACAGGTTGACTCGATGCCTATTTCACCTCTCTCAAACATCTAGACACTAGGTATGGTCTTTAGTGTTAGGGATTTTGGGAGAAGTGAATTGCTTTATATGGAGACTTCCACTGTTTGCTACGATTTCATTTAAATTCTTAGTAAATTTGTTTGAAGCAGGTTGTTTAACTATGAACTGCATCGACATGTGAACATTCAACCGACTGTTCGTATGTCTGTGTTACAGAGTGTTATGAGGCATAAGGACTAATATGTGGCAGAAGATTGCAACTGTAGAATCATTAAGTAAAATATATTTACATGATGAACTCAATTCTTGTTTCTTGAATATTTTCTGTATATTGTACTTATATTTCCCTGTAAATCTCTGCTGTAAATAATCCAACATGATTGCAAAATTGCTCAGTTGGTGATATCTCTGAATGCTATTTCTGCTGCCTTCTTTTCTCAACTGCAATAGTGAGTTCTACTGCACTCTTCATCTGCTTTTCATGCATGTGCATTTCAGATGCCTACATTTATGGATATTAGCCCTTTAGGTGTTGCTTTGCAGTTTGATAATTGATGCATGCTCAACTTGGGCATGGTAACGTGCATCATTTTTGTCTATCCTCAAATTCACCTGTCTCATCAGCCAATTTAAAATGCAGCCATTTTATCACCTAACTACGGTATTCCAATGTAAACAATTCAGTTTGACCCTTCTGACACTTGAAAAAGTTTCTCTTTAGTTCTTTTCATCCTTCCATGAGCTGAGCTGTCTGTTAAAATAACTTTGCTTTGGCCAGGGAGCTACAATCTTGGATCAGCGTGTTTGCATTACACGCTGGGGACAGTATGAAGGCGGACTTGATTTTTGGAATCGGCCTTCATGGAGGCTTGAAGACGAAACTGATTCAACGGTATGATTTTTTCATTCATTTTGGTTGTGTTGATATGTTGCTCAATCAATGCTACATGGTCATTATTTTCTTTACCATGAAAAATTCTCTCTATTTTTAGCATCCCTCACAAGGACTCAGACTTCCTTCTGCCGGAGAAGCAGTAACAATGGCTCAAGATGTAGTTAAAACGATGCTAGCCAAAGGATACGTACTGGGCAAAGATGCATTGAGCAAGGCCAAAACTTTCGATGAATCTCACCAGGTCTCTGCAAGTGCAGCAGCCAAGGTTGCCGAAATGAGTGAGAGAATTGGCCTCACTGATAAGATCTGTGCAGGTGTTGAAGCTGTTAAATCTGTAGACCAAAAGTACCGCTTCTCGGATGCAACGAAATCAGCAGTATCAGCTACAGGTAGAACAGCTGTGGCAGCTGCAACCTCTGTGGTCAACAGTAGTTACTTCTCCAAGGGAGCTCTTTGGGTTTCAGATGCTCTAAATCGAGCGGCCAAAGTTGCAGCTGATCTGGGTAGTCAGGATGGTGCTAAGAGTGGGAAGTTGGCTTAACTCAATAGTGGTTCTTGAGTTGTAAAAAGGTATCTTACTAAACATCATAGTTCTATGGCGTATATATAATCATGTTAATTGCCTTTACCAGATATGCCATTTGCACTTTCTACAGAGGAGGTTGTTCAACTTAAAGTGCCTAGGGCTAAAGCAAAAACCGACCAAATTGAGCTGATAAAATTGGTCAAAATGGTTTGGTTTGGTTTGGTTTGGTATGGTATGGTATGATCTTTTTTTCAAGTTTTTTGGAATTTTTTTGAAACAAGTTGGAGATGTAAACAGATTTTTTATTTTACTTTTTATCACTCCAAGTATATCCTTAACTGAGTTTACGAACAAATTGACGGTGCGCTTCGTTAAAGAGAGACCGTTTGCTAATCCTTATCGCCCTTTGTTAAAAAGGATGGCAGTGCACGTATGGAAAATCTATAAAAAAATATTAAGGAATGATGTGGTGGCTAAGTAGTAGTACTATAGACACGGAATAAGATAATTTTTTTAAAATAGGATATAAATTGTTTAAAAAACCAAAATATAAACACTCTGAATATAGCATATGTATGCATAAGATATATTTTTATCAACAATATATAAATGTAACATCTATAATAAAATTAATACAAGCTGGATTAAGTAGCATAGATAGATTATTTTATTTTATTTTTTTGCTCTCTGGGATTCGTCCTAGTGGCTCGTGAGTGTATTCTTCACAGAAATTACATGGGTTTGATTCCTGACTCAAGTAAAATGTGCGTATGAATGTTAATGAGGCTACACGAAGGGACCCAACCCAATCGATCTCGATAAAAACTCATTAAGAAAAATCTTAATGAAATTGAGACGGATTTAAGAATGAAAATTAATACCCATGCGGGTTTGGGACAGGTTTGGAATTTGCTTGTGGAATATCTGATACCTGATATCCGTTTATATTTATAGAGTACTCGATACTCATTTATATCCGCTAAGCACCTACTTAATAAAATAAATATAATATATTTTATATTTACGATTTTACTTGTAAAATAAAAATTTTGAAAATTTTAAGTCTAGGCCATTTATGAAATTTTGCTCATTTTTATTATAATGTATAACGTGGTATATCGGTAACTACAGTATAATATATATTTTTGTCATAATATAAATATATTTATATTCATATGTCATGAATTGTTCCATATTGGGTTTGAAAGTCATTTTATGAATTGTGATTCATATTGTACTATTTTAGAGGTATGCTCCTATATATTTTGTATATTTATTTCTACTATTTATAGTATATTTCTTTTACATTTCAAAAAAAAAATTCAGAAATCCTTTGACCAATGAATTTGTTCAATTTAATAAATTTAACATTTTGTTACTTATTAATTTTTTTACTTTTTATCTCAAACGGGGTATTTAACGGGTACTTAATAAGTAATTTGACTAATTGAATATAAACAGGTTTCGTCGGTTTAGGACAGGTTTCATCGATTTGGGACAGGACGGGTTTGAGATTTCAATTAAAAAAATAAACAGGTTTGGAACGGTAATAGTAAATAAAAAATAGATGGATTTAGTAATAAGATTAACTACTTAGGTGGATATCCTACTCATTTACTTCTCTAGATTATGCGTAAAGGGTAACACACCTTTTCGGTTTACCAATCGGTTACGCGATTCGTTAAGAATTATAATAAATTCACGAGAATTCCGGGTTAAAAAAAATAGATAGATATTTTTGCACTTCTGTGCACGAGTTCAGTCACGGAAAGTAAATTCAATATACTAAAAATAATATAATATAATGTGGGATATAAGATTTTATTAATTTAATTCCCGTTTATAAAGGAATTTTCGAAGATATAAGTACGTTGGAATGATAAAAAAAATAAAATAAAATAAAAGTTAAAATGCTAAATCTAATGTTCCTAATTATTTTTTTTAACAAATCAAGAAAAGGAAAAATATGTGTGTATATATGTATAAACTTACCAAGTTAAGATTAAAAAAAATTAAAATAGATATTTTAATCATATAAAATAATACATTAAGAGATGATGGTGTGTTTGGAGTTATATAAAAATATATAAAATAAAATAAAATTATAAAAGTAAATGTCTCGTAATTTATATAATGAGTAAAAAATTTTAAATTTATTATCTCGTAATCTGTGTTTATAAGGATTTGTAAAATTTTATTTTATCTTGTTATACTCCAAACGGAGCCGATGTCGGTTGGAAGGATCTCTCACCATGGCCCATGCCTATCACCATTTGCACTCATTTGATTTGAACTTTTTTCCCCCCTTATTTTTATTTTTATTTATTTTTTTTTTGGGGTACGCCTGGTTCGTTGGCTTGAATGTGATGTAATACCAAAAAAATTCAAACCCAAGAATTATTAATTAATTAAATTTTATACGATTAGTCATTTTCGATGTATTGGATTGAAAGCGGACCTTTTACTCGAAAAATGCCGTCCATCTAAATAATTTGTATTCGAAGTTCAGCTAGAAGAGTAATATGAAAATAATATCCTTATAATTAAAGAGCATTTTAGTAATCCTTTTATTTTAAAATTATAAATTCATAATTTTTCACACAATAAAATATAAGACATATATATATATATATATATATATATATTTTTTTTTATATGTCCAAACTAATTTCTCTTAGGACTTCATTAGCTGAATTAATCCTTAGAATAATACGCTTAGAGCACATTTTTACGGTAAAATTATGTGTTCAAAAAACATGTTTTATGATTAAATAACCTTTAAATCTATTCCATTAATCCAAATTATCTTACTTACCAAAAAAAAAAAAAAAAAGCCTTTAAGTCATATTTGAGGGATTAAAAAAAGGAGATTGATTATGATTAGTTATGTAAAATGGTTTATCAAACCTTGATTAGTTTGCTCCTAATTTTGGCTACCCTAGTAAAAATTAGGTCGAACATGGTAAGACATTTTCTACCCTAACCTATTGGCCCTATATAATTTTTTAAAATATATTTTTTAATTTTTTAAAAATAAATTAATTATGATTTGAACTTAAAATAAAATACTAAATAATTGGACGTAAAAAATAAATTAATTCTTGATTATTACAGATTCGTAAATGTTGAAAATTTTCAATCATGAATGAGAAAATTAATTGGGTTCTCACCTTCAAGGTCATAAAAATATTCATACCTATTATCCACTTTGGTGCTGTGTAAATAAATAAAATAAAAAAAATAATCGGTAAATAAAATTAAAATTGTAAGATTTAAGTTAGGTCACAAATTGAGTCGAGCCAAGGTCACGATCAATGCTAAAGTGTAATATAGGTAGCATATAGGCTCCGTTTAAAATGACAAAAAACACTGAAAAACGATGAAAAATCCTAAAAAACTTTAAAAGTTTTTCACTTTTATTTCACTGCACGAATTGCGAATCAGCAATTCATCCC
This sequence comes from Vitellaria paradoxa, assembly GCA_019916065.1. NCBI lineage: Eukaryota > Viridiplantae > Streptophyta > Magnoliopsida > Ericales > Sapotaceae > Vitellaria > Vitellaria paradoxa. Next base: position 18,755,655 of record CM034233.1, on the reverse strand, counting down.
ACTTTATCTCATTTTATCTTACTTTTTATCACTCTAAACACACTTATAATCATATTTATGCAAACATCGGATTACTAACAATCCAAAGCTTTTTACATGCCTAATTATGATGTTATATGCCTCTCATTCATCCCTTGTTTAGCTTGACAAAAAGGGGCTAAACTATAATTCACTCCCTAATCCCCTATTTTAGTGATGCGTCACAAAAGAACGCTTTGGATTGATCTTTTAAAGTAGTAAAACAGCTATATATATATATATACACACACACATATAAAAAGCTCATTATAAGGCGCAGTTTGGGGTAAGAAAAAATAAGATAAATTGAGATAAAATGTAGTTTGGAGTTGATTTTGACGTCATTTTTTTCTAAAAAGTTGTAAACTGTGGGAATGGTTTTCTAAATCCATTCCCACATATTCAAAAAAATTCACAAAAAATAGCAACAATGGTACTGGTGTGAAAGCTTTCGACACGAAGAATATGATTGTATAAAAAATTTACATATTCGGTTAACCTACTTCTAGATTTTTTATTTTTTTAACAAAATATTAAAATTTTTTGAAATTCGTAATGACGGAAAAATTAGAGGTAGATGAGTTGTTAGAAATTTATAGAGATTTATAGAGTTTGTTTATGATGCCAAACGGGACCTAAGTACAGTTTTAATAAACTGGGCTTTGTATTAATTATCCTTTCCCCTCCAACACAATGAACAAAATTATTTTTCTTCTGTTTTGTCAAATCATAAAAACACCCTTCTTATACTTATCAATTATCTTATCACATTAATTAATTATTCCCTCAAACCATACCTAAACTCAAATTAAAAAAAAAAAAAAAAACCTCAATTAGTCTTTTGTAGACCGTTGAATACATCGTGAAGTTGACCCCCCCCCCCGACAATCAAGTGTCGGTGACTCCACGCTTCCTTCCCAACAAAGACACGCACAACTTTACACCGAAACACTTCAACGGCTTTGATCTCATCGCCCAAACTTCCGTAAAAGTCAATAAAGCCGACGATCGCGGTCGGATTGCTAATTCAATTCAACATGGGGTGCCTTGCGGGCCCGCGTCCGTTTGATGATTCGAATCTTACGTAACTATGCAGGAAACTTAATGCTGCTGCGACGTACGAAACCAGTGAATCTACTACCTGAAACCGAAGACCACAGAGAGAGCGACAAAGAGAGGGAGACTAGTCGCTTCTCGGACGAACTCAACCCATACACTTTTCTTCATCATCTTCTTCTGCTGTGCATTAAACTCAAAGCCTTGGAATTGGATCTATTTCGACGAACAACTGGATCATCTATACGATATACATATATCTGCGCGTATATATATAGTGGGAGGGGTAGATGGATGCGGTGTCGATCCGGGTTCCCTACAAGAATCTGAGACAGGAGGTGGAATTGGAATTGGTGGCGTTGGACGAAGCTCAGCATCATCGCCATAATCACCATCACAATCGGGTTGAGAGTGGTGATAAATCAAGGGTTCCCAATGGGGTTCCACTCCGATCGGCCCTCCAATCCGTCTCCGACTCGTCCCCCCGCCGCCGAAGAATGGCCAGTTTTGGCAACGTTGATTCTCAGTTGTACTATCGCGGCGGGTGTTCAATTCGGTTGGGCTTGCAACTCTCTCTGCTCACTCCTTATATTCAGGTATGTTTCTCTCTGTAAACACGCTGTACACGTTTGGATCGTGTGTTGAATCTGAATTTAATTCTAATTGTTCTGATTTTACAACCGTTGGATGTCAGATTCCTGGATTATTGAATTTTTTATTGAATATATAGAGAAAAGCATGAACAGTTGACTGGATCAATGGAATTCTCAATTATCGTATGCGTTTATTCGCAAATTCTGTGAAGCTATGCTTTACCAAACTCCATAGGTTCCACATTTAATAACACTTTTCTTGGAGGAGTTGTCACGGGCACTGGGCTGGGGCACCAGGAGTCTTTAGTTATGTTGCACGAAATGTGAGAAAGGGAAGAAATAAAAATTTGAATATTTTGTTACAGCTGCTGAAGTAAAGTCTAAATAACCTAAATTAAGCCTTAAATAAAGTGCCAAAACAAAATTGTCCACTAAATTAAACCAAACCACCATTCAGTCAGCTGGACTCATGATATCCAAAAAGATTTAAGACAAAAACAGAGAGATTATTATGACTTTTTATTCCTGTCAGCCTATTTTCCGCCTGACCAATCAATGCTAAATGTGGTACATTGGTCTAACTGGATATATGAGAGGAAGGCAATGGTTGTATCTTGACTGGGATAGGGGTATTCAGAAAATGATTGAATTGAAACCAATTCGATATGGCATTCATATTGCTGCCTGAATTAAACTGCATCTAGTAAAATTACTGTTGATTTGGTGAGGTTGGTCTTATGCAATTCCACTGTTGGTTAATGGGAAAAAAAAAGTACCTAATTTGTAGAGGAAAACAAATTGGATTAGTTATTGTCACACAGGAACACTCACTTGTTTGGCATCCAAAGGCTACAATGGCTTTTAAAGGTGTAATATGGTAAGTTAAATATGACCTTGGGTTTTTTTTAATCATGGTATTGCTCTTGCTTTCTAACTATTTCTGCAAATGCATCACCATATGAATGGATGCTTATGTAAGTACATTGCCATATAAACAATGCTGCATACGCAACCTCATTCAGATAGTAATATTCTTTTTTTTTCCCCCTCCAATATAAATATATAATGGTGTATAACACTCTGTGGATTGTTCACTCATTTCTTGTTTGAGTAACTGTGCTCTTTTGTCATTATTTGATGCAGACTCTTGGAATAGGGCATGCTTTTTCTTCCTTTATCTGGCTTTGTGGTCCTATTACAGGTCTTGTGTAGGTGATGACAATTATATTTTCAATGGGTGGATTACTTTCCTGAAGCATTTCATTCTGTGCACTAAATTTGCTGGTGATGCTATTATATGAGCGAGCTTATAATCTTGACCTTGCCATGCATCCCTGTTCACTTATTTCTTACTTTAATGGGTAGATTGTAAGTCACAGTTGATGAAATCATACTTCTATGCCATACACAAATATCTGCCCTTTGGTTTTACTTTTGGTATGTTGGAGCCTGAAACATAGAAAGGTGCGAGAGTCGAACCCAAGACCTAATGGTTAGGTGCTCGTCATGTGTGGTCCCTGATTAGTATAATGTGAATTTGCAATCAAAGATGGACACAAACACGCTTGGTTATGCTAGGCATGTGCTTTTGCGTTTACTAGCTTAAATGTTTTCATACAATGACTTATTCTCATCTTTTGTTTATTGCTGCATTGCATTTCTATTATAGATGCTAGTTGGAAACACATGCTATGCCCCCCCCCCCCCCCCCAAAAAAAAAAAAAGAAAGAAAAGAAAAAATTTAGATTCCCAATTTAGAAGAAAAAAATCTTTAGAGACTTTTTTATATGTACTTCCTTCAAAAAGTATTGAAGCTTTCCCTGGAAAATAATCTCATTAGAATTATTCATCTGAACCTATCAACTAATTTTTTTTTTTTTTTTTTTGGGTCTTCATTTTCTCGATCTTTTAGCTGATTCCCATTTTTAGGTCAAATATAATTTACGAAGCTCATATGGTAATAGAAATATATCTTGAGGAAGTTCAATGATGTTAACCCCCTTTTTCCAACAACTATAATGCTAATTAGAGTAAGTGGGACTAAGGCAGAATTTATGTACTGCAAATTCAGAAAATTAAATTACGAATAAGAGCATATTAAAAATTGAGGATCAACTAATATTAAAAGTGATCATTTTTTATACTTTGGATCAATTATTCATGTAAATGCAGCATTGAAGAGAATGTCATCGCTATGAGGTGTTTTATGTGACCGAATATTAGGGGTAGAATCAAGCCAATTTGCTAGTTATTTGAGCTCAGCTCGATAATAGCTTGAGTCGAGCTCGATTCTAACTCTATTAAGCTAAACTCAAGCTTTAATTTTGGTTCGATTAAATTTCAAGTTGAGTTCGAGAGTTAAGTTGCTCAGCTCGAAAAATATTTGAACACTTCTCTATCCCATTTTACATTTGCCCCATATTGCCCAATTACATATCAAACTTCAAGTTTTGTATATTATAAAAGAGAGCATCCCATTTTTCATTTCTCCCACATCGCCCAATTACATATAAACTTCAAATTTTACGTCTTATAAAGAGGACCTATCAATTAATGGAAGTTAAGTTATTGGGCCATGCAAATTCCTGTTCTAGGCCTTATATAATAAATAAATTTTATTAATTAAGATTAAATCATTCCGAAATGGCCTACCTCTTAATTTATGAATTAAAGGTGATTATCAGGCCTTTTTAATTTCGGAAGTTTGTTTTGCTCGAGCTTTAGCTCAAGCTTATTTTCTCTTTATTAAGCCAAGCTTGAGTTTTTTACAAAGGCTCAAACTTGAGCCACTTTGTTTTTATTTAAGCCGAGCTTTAACAAGTTAAGGCTCGGCTCGGCTCAATTTTCACCTGTATTAAAGAATACCTATTGAGTTTAAAGAAAAATTTTATAGGATAATTATAAGGCCAACTATACTTTATGGTCTCAATGTTGGTCTATTAAGAAGCAATATTTTCAGAAGATGAGTGTGGCGGGAATGAAAGATGCTAAGATGGGTGCGTAATAATACAAAAAAAAAAAAAAAAAAAGATAAGATAAAAAATGAATATATCGAAAAAATGATTTGGTAATGTCCAGTATAAACTTATAAATGTACCAGTAAGGAAGAGTGAGTGATCCAATTAGGAGTAGTAAAGTGGATAAAAGTAGACATAAATTACATGTACTAAAATTGTGAAGAAAGACTTAATTTTATATAATCTCACGGTAACATAACCCATGATAGAAATGAATGGAAGAAGACAATCCATTTAGCGGACCCAACTAGTTTGAGACTAAGTCTTTATTGAGTTGAGTGGCACAGAATATTAGGACAGTGTATCAAATCATTTTACAATGTAAAGTCTGTGTTTGCACATTTACATGAATTTTGGGAAATTAACATCGCCACGCAAAGAAGAAAATACTGCAGCAATTTTCTGCCAATAAATTGGCAAAGGTTTACCTTTTGTCTATTTAACACTTAGAGTTGACATATTCGTATGATTTCTCTGCTTGCATGTTTTGTTATTGTCTGATATGCTTATGGTCAAATTATTTGACTCTAGAGTCATTGACACAACTGTATCATTTCTCTGCTTGCATGTTTTGTTACTGTCCTTTTTGTTGATAATGTCCTAACATAACTTATGTGTCATTCCAATTCCTTGTTTTTTTATTTGTTTGGCAAAAGGCGTTTATGTAGATTTGTTGCTACATTCAGTTTAGAAAGTTACAAACCAGAAGAATCTGTAATGTTAATTTTCCTCTTAGTCTAATATGTTTGAAATTGTAAATTTCTGAACTCATGTACTTATTTGAATTTCAGGTTCAACCTTGTGTTGGTATTTGGAGTGATAAATGTACCTCAAAATATGGAAGAAGGCGACCATTTATTGTTATTGGATCTATCATGATCTCAGTTGCTGTGAGCATTGAAGAACCTTGTGTTTATTCTCCATTAGCTGCATACTTTGCTCTATTTCAGCTAAACTAAAATGTTGTAATTTAGGTGATAATTATCGGGTTTTCTGCAGACATTGGATATTTATTAGGGGACACAAAAGAACATTGCAGGTATTTAATGTCTTTGTTCGATTTTTGTTGTTGGCAAATTATTATTATTAATGTTAAGTGAAGAATATGTTTAACAAAGTCCTGCAAATGCAGCAAGTTTAAAGGTACTCGGACAAGGGCAGCTATTGTCTTCATCATTGGTTTTTGGATGCTAGATCTTGCTAATAATACTGTGCAGGTAGGCTTGTTTAAGTAGTTCAGTTCTTAAAAATGCAGATGAAAACTCTTTCCTATTATACATTTGTATACATTGAAATTTAACTTTTTTATTTTTTGCAGGGCCCTGCCCGTGCTCTTTTGGCTGATTTGTCTGGTGAGTTACTGCTCCCCGCCTCCTCTCCCTCCCTACTGGCTGACTTGTGGGCACTTTCCTCTCTCATAAATTAAAAGTACTGTTGATTCTGACTATAGATCTTCTAGCACCATGCTCCAAGTGCCACAGCCCACAGGTGGATGTCTTCATAAACTGCTAATCTCTCACTGCTTATGATAGGACCTGATCAACGAAATTCAGCAAATGCTGTTTTTTGCTCATGGATGGCTGTTGGAAACATCCTCGGGTTCTCTGCTGGTGCCAGTGGAAATTGGCACAGGTAAACTTTTTAAAGTGCGGGTTCTTTGGGGTCATAATGATATTACATTTGTTTGCACTTGTTTTCTTATGTCCAGTTCAGTTCCTCAATGTACCAAATTTTATATTGCCCTTGATCACTCTATTCTTGACTGTGTTCTGGTTAAGCCATCTTGACTAACAGAAAGATTTGCACCTGATTCATATGGTTATTTTTTTTTTTCACCTGAAATAAAGCTAGACTTCCATCTTTAATGTCTAGGCTGTAGGGTCTGTAGAGTTGAATAAACCAATTGCATATACTCTTCTTTCATGATGATTGATTCATTGGAACAACTTGTTTCTAATCAGGTGGTTTCCTTCCTGAAAAGTAAAGCTTGCTGTGAAGCCTGTGGAAATCTTAAGGCAGCATTTTTAGTGGCGGTGGTGAGTTATTTCTGAACTGAAGACCACATCTATACTAGTTATCTCTTCTTATTTTGAGATTTCTTATGCTCCGTCATATCTTCATAGAGGTTTTGTAATGGAATACATCTTCATTTATTCTTTCAGATTTATCTCTTTACCCTTCACTAGTGGCTTAACTTGGTCCAATTAATAGTTATTAATATTGTCAATTTTAGTTCCAGTGGTGAATACATCTCCATCTGCCACTTTGACTACTTGCATGCATTACTGATTCTTAATAACTAGATTTAGCATGAAAAAAAATAAATGCAAGACAATATATCCCATTCCTAGCCTGAAATAATTGAGTTTGAAGCAAAACAGGTATCTCATTTTTATAGCTGGTTGGTGGCCAAAAGCAGGATTTCCTTCAGTTTGGATTTATTTGAGATTCTTGGTTATGGGAAACATAATAAGTAGTCCGGACTAGAGCGGAGCTGTAGCTCAAGTGGTAGAGCACCCCTCCGGCCTGCTTATCAACCCGGGTTTGAGCCCGGGTTCCCCCATCCCTCTTACCTATTCAAAAAAATAAATAAATAGTCCGGACTACTGACTCATATTATCGTTATTAAATCCATTCTGGCAGTATACTTGGATGGCCTTAATTCAGTTCCAGCTTCTCGTTGCCATTCCAGACTGTTCTGGCCAACTCTTGGTTAATACTGTTTTGCATCCCACTATGTTACAGGGACTTAGATATGTAAGACACTAGGGTTTTGCTGACTGGCTTAACATTCAATTATGGTTGTCTCTGTTGTATTTATATTAATAAGGTAAACATATACAAACAAAAGTATCCCTTTATTATTCTACACTAATAACGATGCTGATTACACTTGTAACATTAAAACTTCCATTCAAGCTGGAGCTTATATATTCTATGTTCCAATTTTGGTATATATATATTTCGGTCTACATCCCCCAATGCTAGGGACAGATCTAGGATTAAAGTCTAGGTGGGGCAATGTATGTCTAAAACATATGACATAAACAAGAAACAAATTTCTAAATTTTACAGGTATAAACAGGAAAAGTGCATCAAGAAAATATTTATAAATATATCTTGTCAAACTTAAAATGGATAACTAAGGGAATGAAATACAATCATATGAGTATGTCCTTAAAAAACAAGTACACCCATTCACCTATTAACTAAATTTATCCATCATAAGTTGCGTCCAGCATTTATTCATTACATAGAACTAATCTATAATTGAATCATGGTCAAAATCACGGGCAATATTTTTTTCAATTTGCATAATCAATTAACTTGCAAGAATATTATCTCCCATCGTATTGCCTTAAGATAAACATATATTCAACCATAGTTCAATTGTTCCTTTTTTTTTTTTTTTAATATTCCCTTTCTCTTGATGCAAATGCAATTTTTTTGGTTATTTCTTTTATTATTTTTCCTTTATTAATTGTTTGTTTCGAAGTTGGTAAGTCCATGTAGATTCTGATGACATACATTTACCAAGGAAGTTTATGAAGGAAATATAGACTAAAATTAATTAATAAATGGATAGACACATTACCTTTGATGATAGGATCCGGATTTTTTGATGTAATATGAAGATCAAGTTATGATATTTTTACAAATTTTGTTACCAAGCATCTAAAATAATTCTATTTTTTTTTTTTTTTTATACATATAGAGGGGATGTTTAGAGTTCCGAAAAAGTTCCCAAAAAAAATAATAATAATAATAAAATAAAAAACCAAAAGTTGGTGTTAAAGTGATGTAAAAGTGACATGAAGTACGTATACAAAATTTGGGGACAACATATATATTATATTAACCTTGTATACAATATATTTTTACATGTTAAAAAAAAAATCAATTGTCTGAAAAATGAATAACATTCATGGACATGTATTTTCCTAGACTAGGAAGAGGTGGATTAAACAATGATCAAATACCTTTGTCCAAAGGTTTTTTATGATCAAAATCAAAATGATCAAAGTAATTAAATGAAAATCTATCAATGATACGATAAGATATAGTTTGTTGGTGAAGGATAAAATTACTCGATTCCTCGTCTCAACAGTAAATAATGCGCTTTAACTTCAAATGTAACTTTTAAAATTTAACCCTTGGGTTAATGTATATATAGTGGGTATTATTTTGCTAAAATTTTGGAATAGAGGGTAAATAGAAATAATTTATGAATTATTTTATAAATTTAGTAGTAAAATTTAAAATGTTACAAAACTTTGAGGGTGGGTGTCAAAATTAAGTAATATATTAATTATCTAAATCTAGGGATAGCTTTTAAAATTTTTGAAAACTTTTTTTTTGGGGGGGGGGGGGTCACCCCTTTCTATCCCCTGCACCCATCACTACCCAATGCTTTAATGAGCAAGTCAGCCATTAATCTATTTGATCCTCTTATGAAATATTGGGTTGGAAGCAATGTAAATTGTAGCTTGATACAATGGCTCTATGGGCTATGAATGATGAATGTCTAACTCCTCTAGTAGGGGTGGATTTGAGTCGAGTCGAGTTGAGTTTAATTTACTTGAGCTCAGCTCGAGCTATTAATACTAGGATTGGTCTAGAGCTTGGCTATTAATACTAGGATTGGTCTGGAGCTTGGCTTGACAAAGACGAATTTGGATTCGAGATCGGTTTGTGACTAGTTTGACTAAACCGAAACATCATTTTGGTCTAAAATATAATAAACAAAATTAGAAAAAAAAATTTGAAAAATATTATCAAAACGTTATAATATATATTATTTTATCAAACTAATTCACAAGTTTTCGAGCTGAGTTCTTTTAGGCTCGATCCTGTTAAGGCCACGAGCCGAGCTCGAGTAGCACAAAAAAAGCTTGGCTTATGGCCAGCCCTATCCTCCAGTATACACTTTGTCTAAATCAATTCACTGGATGTGTGTGCCATGTCTAGGCAGGAACCACTGTTTGTTTCTTACACTTTCAACACACTCAGTTACGTTCAACAGGGTTCAAGGATTCAATGCCCTATATGATGGCGATCCAACCTAGACAACATGTGTATATCCTTGTACCAAAGTATGTCCTTTAGCTTTGTACAACAAGCCTCTACCTTATGCACCCTTTAGATATCTCAAAATATGGAGGACTACTTGCTAATGACTAGTACCAGGCGATATAAAAAAATTGACTGATCACACTTAATAGTAAAAGAAATATTTAGCCCAATAACTATTAAATATTTTATCTTCAAACTTCAATATTGGCTAGGGTTTCAAACAAAACCCTTCTTTGCAATAAGCTAAGTGTTTGGATCCATTATTGTATACATGTTTATGACACAATATTTTTGTTTTGAAAAATCAAGTACAAACTTTCTCTGAGACAGCAGTGCCCATACATAATCTAGTAATTTCAATACTCCAGAAGCAACAAGGACCCGGAAAAACTCCTAGGTTGAGTAAAAGCTTTTGATTTCATGATTTCTTTCATTCATTGTCCACTTGATCTTATGATATCTTCATCTATAGTCACACAGTCACTTCTATGTATGAACTTTGTTTTCCTTTAAATACATCTATATATATATGTGGATACATAACATTTTTAGTTGTATTTATGTACATAGCGCAACCCAGTGAACAAGGTTCTCCCATTATGGGGTCTTGTGAGGGTCAGAGGAAAGTAGCCTTCCGTCTACAAGTTGTGTTTACGTACATGAATCAACTTAATAAAACCTTAGTCCCAAACTAGTGAGGTCGGCTACAAGACTCCTCTTTCTACATTTGTTTTTGTCATGTGTCATATGGATTCATGTTCATAGGAAGAGACATGTTATTTATGCTTGCCGCCAACCTATTGCAGATCTAGGCTTTGGACTGGTTGTGTTAAACTAGTTGTGTTTATGTACATATATGCTAAAAATAAATGTAGATAGAATATATAATTTTTGTTTAACCTTGTCATGTAATCTTGTGAATTTTATAAAAAGCAATAATCACAAAACAGTACAAAAACTTTGGTTGTGGGGCCACTATCATTTTCCATGGTAACTAGAAGTGTTTCTTTCAAAGAGTTTAGTTAGTTAAATAAATTCATATTTTCCCACCCGAAATGAATTGTCTTAATTCAATTAATGATAAGGTTGGAGCTTTTAGTAACACTCCCTTTACTGGTTCATGTGGTATTCTATCAATCACATAATTCTTAAATCTTTGTTTTTTTTTTTTTTGGCCCTAATGTTACAAAATTGTTAATCCATAAATAAGGCTTTGATGCTTGAAGGTTTCTCATTTTTTTCATGTCAAGTACAATAAATTTTATGAGATAATATCTTTTGATGAACATAAAATATTTATAGTGAATCTGTAATGCTACACTAAGTTCACCTACATGGGAAAACGGTATGGTGTCTGCTATGGGATTCATGTTTATGATTTGATTACTAATTTTTGTCCATGTGGTTGAGACTAAGGATTTTTGAATTGACTATTTGCATATTATATATTAGTTTTTGACAATTAGTCTTAGAAGAATTGTGTAATTTCATCTGTAATTTTATTTTTAGGTACTTGTCAATCTGAGTTCATTATCATCTCTGTTTCTTATTTGACCGAAATATTCCAATTTTCTTCATTAAATTTCGTTGCTGCTGATATTCTGCCGAGATCTTTCTTTTCTTTTCTTTTTCTTTTTTTTTTTTCAAACATTATTTGCAATCCAAAGAAGTTTGTCTGGTTTGCGTGCAGGTTTTCCTTACTTTATGCACACTTGTGACACTCTATTTTGCAAAGGAGGTTCCATTAACAACAAGAGAATCTCAGCATTTATCAGATTCTGCTCCTCTCTTGGATGATCCTCAACAGATAGTCTTCGACCTTTCAAAATCCCAGCCTGATACACATGTAGTTGACAATGCATTGAGGAACAAGTCTGAGAGCAGTTATAAAATGGATAGAAATTTAAAGAACCCAGACTTAAAAACTGAGGAAGACCAAAGTGAAAGTTTCAGTGATAACCCTGGAGCAGTCTTGGTCAATTTGTTAACCAGCTTAAGGCATTTACCACCGGCCATGCATTCAGTACTTACTGTCATGGCTCTAACCTGGGTAAGTGATTCATTGTTATGCACGCTCTTTCTGCAGCAATAGCATTGTGGTGTTTTTGTCTTATAGAGTTAAGCCACTTGTTGAAAGATTGATGATAATACCTGTAATTATTGGTGTTTTTAGATCTTTTTTCCCTGGTCCTTTTTCTTGCGTTCTTAGCGATCATTCTCTTGCATGCAGTTGTCATGGTTTCCCTTTTTTCTTTTTGATACGGATTGGATGGGGAGAGAAGTTTATCATGGAAACCCAAAAGGAGATTCCCTTCAAGTTGAAACTTATAATAAAGGTGTTAGAGAAGGTGCATTTGGTTTGCTATTGAATTCAGTAAGAACTCAAAATTGAGCATCATGAGCTTTACTTGTCCATTGCACCCCTCTCTCTCTCTCCCTCTTTTTTCCTTCCAGTCTACTTTTTATTAAACAAGAACGTTGTTTTGGATTAGGTTGTTCTTGGCATTAGCTCCTTCTTCATTGAGCCAATGTGCAAGTGGATGGGTGCAAGGCTTGTTTGGGCAATGAGCAATTTTATGGTGTTTGCCTGCATGGCTTGTACTGCTATAATTAGTTTGGTTTCAAGAATAGAGTATTCCAAAGGGATTCAGCGGGTAATTGGAGGAAATGGAGCAATTGAGATTACCTCGTTGGTGGTTTTCTCCATTCTTGGTTTTCCCCTCGCTGTAAGTATCACTTTCCTGCTGCATGGTGGTAGTGCTCCATTATTTGTGGTTGATTATTGACTCCCACTCTCCATGTCATATATATGTATAAGAGTTTTTCTAGGCATAGTTGTGGGTATCAACACATGCGGCTAAGATCGTTCATGCCACATCAGTGATGGAGGTGGGTCCCACCCAGCTGATGTGGCATGATAGCATCCATGGGACTGTCTAAAGTGCTGCTCATATTTATAGATACTACATGCATTCATAATCTTGTTCAAAGAACGTTGCATTTCCGCCTTATGCCCATTTTCTTCTGGTTCTTCCTGTCTAATTTGTTGTTTTGCATGAATTCTCTGTTGCTTCTTGCAGATTACTTATAGCGTGCCCTTTTCTGTTACGGCAGAGTTGACTGCTGATTCAGGAGGTGGTCAAGGTTTGTGTAAAATATACATGCTTTCGATTTGCGCCCTCCCCCCCCCCCCCCTTTTTCCCCCCCTCCTGATTTACAAATTAGCTGTAGGCTGAGGGGTGGAGTTGTGCATCTTTGCAGGCTTGGCCATAGGGGTTCTAAATCTTGCAATTGTCATACCTCAGGTAGTTCATTACAGTTTGTATCAGTTTCTGTTTTCATTTCAGTATACGAATTTTTTATACATTACAATTCTTCTAGTGTGTGTCTTGTATTGTTACGCTTCAAGTTGACATGTGGGGCAAATGTTGGGGGATGAGACTACTTGTGCACATTTCCCTGATGCGTATACTTCAATGTTTCTCCAGATGATTGTATCCCTCGGTGCGGGTCCTTGGGATGCTCTATTTGGCGGAGGAAATATACCTGCATTTGTTTTGGCTTCCTTGAGCGCCCTTGCGGCTGGGATTATTGCAACGCTCAAGCTGCCACAACTGTCCAGCAGTTCCTTCAGGTCGTCTGGTTTCCATTTTGGCTGACTTGCTTTCTCAGTGAGGTGACGACCAACTTGTGTACGATCCTCAGAACAATTTCGAACAGATCCAAATGACAAACTTCTCCTGAGGGTTGGTCTGGCGCTACTCCTGCAAGCAACTTATAATTTCCCTTGGGACAGAGCTACGTATTTCATATTCCAATTCATTCATTTTTTTCCCAATTGTTGGGAACATCTGTAACATACGCAGTGTGTAAATTTTCGTTCACAAAAGAAAGCATAGAGTAAGTCTTATACCTTATCATTCCATTTATTATGTAACAGTATATGAGGTCTTAGTTTTTCATTCCTTTTTGTGGCGGCTTCCCTCGATCAAAAGATGTAATTGAGCTGATTTTAATGTTCATTTAATAATAGTAAACAATTTGTAAATCTGGAGACGTTTCCAAATCTGTTGTAGCCTTGGATGTTAGCTAATTAGTTGGGCAGGTCTGGTTTGGGACTTGGGCAACTCTAGCGGTGGCCTACCGGCCGGCAACTGTTGGCCAATTCATTTTGGGGCCATCTAGTTTTCTCAATATATAAAACTGGTTTCAAATGTATTTCATTCACGATGAGCGTGGGTAAGCATGTCCCAAGTATTTAATTGTGAAATCAATCTTCATGAACAATAGATTTAACAGAACAAAATGGGGAAGAAATTAATTTAGGCCAGATGATAAATGTATCTCAAGCCCCTGCCATGCATCCGTACGTACATCCTAACCAGAGAATTATGCAATTCCATTCCTTCGTCTTGTCACTTGTTTTGATGCATTATAAGACCGTCGACATGAATGACCAGCGCAACCCAAGTTGGGTCCCATTCGAAATCTAATAATAGAAAAGGGGGGGAGCTATGTCATTCTGGTGACATTAATTTAGGATTGTTGAATTAAAATTCTACAATTGCATTCACACTAATTTAGTTAAAAATAAAAATAAAAAACCCATGAATTAATGTATCTAAATTTTTGAATTTTAATTCGACAATTTTAATTGTAAATCATAAGACTGACATAGTTTCTCAAATCCCTAAAAATAATAATCATAGAATTATGTTTTAGATGCATGCTTGAATATGCAAATTTTCAAATATGGAAGCAGCCTAAGGAATCTCCCTCGGATTTTACGGCCAAGGAAATTCTTTGTTTTAGGGATGTAAAGAGTATAAGAAAATAGTCTTTTTTTCATTTTTTTTTTTAATAATAATGGGGAGCTGCAGTGCATTTCAACTGCAGAGTTCTGTAGTCAAGTTTCTAAAGCCTAGCTCCCTAAAATAGAAAATCTATGCACTAGATGATAATTTAAAAAAAAAAAAATTAATGTACAGTCACCTAAATAGAAAAATGCAGAGAATTGAATCAGTTCAGAAAAATTAATGGGCATAACCGGCATGTATTGGCCATAAAAACAAGTCACCCCAAGATTAGCCTCAAAATCGTACGTCGAGATTCAATGATTTCTTGTCTTTTGTTCAAGAAATTAAAAGTGAAACATCATTTAATGGAAAGAAAAAAATAAACATAAAAATAACACGACAAAGACATGTAGTTTATCAAAGGTCGGATGAATTGGCCCACCACGCGTAGAATATTGAACATATCCAGCTAAAAGAAAAAAAATACTACGAACAAAGCACAGCAGAGAACCAGTGGTTGACGAATCACCATCAACGGAGGGAGAGAGAGAGATGAGAAATTGTGTGACGTCAAGCAAAAAGAAGGCACATGGGATCAGTTTCAGGCTGAGCACACCAGAAACATGAGGGCATGTGGATCAGAAGATTCAGCTGTTTCTTTTACTATTTCTGATATATATGTTTCTATATACCTGTATAAACAGTGTCATCCTATATCTAATATATAATATAATATAATATGATGAGGGGCTATAAGAGAGAACATGGATCCACCCTATTCCAATGGGTATCCCTTCAGCTTCCAACTAATGAAGTCATGTGATGGCACTGAGACTAGCCTGTCTTTGAGCAATATAAAAATCAGTAAAGTTGAGGGACCCAACTTCACCCCTCCCATCATCACCACCAGGATACAAAGATAAATGGGTCCTATATATAATAATATATTATTCTTTCTCGACATTAGATATATCCCCAATATTGAAGAATAAGGCAACTAATGATTTCCCATCAAAAAGATACATTTGACAACTCTTCAAATAAGAAAAAATATATATATATATATATATACATGCATGCATGTACTTTCCCAATGTAAATCTATGTATAAATCTACACAAATTTATGCTTCTTGGGCTTAAAATCCAAAGCAGTCATGTAATTTCAAATATCCATGAAAGAAAGAAAGGAAAAATATGGTAATAATATGTCTCATTTTCTCAGGGCCAGCATCATCCATTTATTGATGTGAACAAAGGTTATATTGATTCCGTTGTCACTAGTCCTTTGAATATCAGACCTTCTAGTTTGGATGCATCAACCAATTTATAGAGGGTTACTAGCTAGAGCCCATAGTGGAATATAATGTTTGAAATTTTCTCAATATTAAACATATATTAATTAATTTTATTTTTATCAAAAACGAGTTAGAACTAAGTTAAATATGAGATATATATGATAAAAATCATTTTGCACTTATCTATTTAGATAGTTTTTTACTATTGATGATTGTAATAAAGTTTAGGACGAAAAAAAAAAAAAGATCAAACTCTAATAATCTAATTCTAATTTTCTAGACTCAAAAATGGTACAATTTTATAAACCGAAGTTAGATGATGGAACAAACAAGTATATTTTTCATATTAATTTATTCTGTTGATATTATTGTATTAATTACATACATCATATTTATTTTATTAACGTTTAACAATCTTATGATTAACGTTACAACTGCTCGATGTAATAAGAGATGATATGAAAAGCCGATTTACTCATGACTAATCCCAACAGTTGTCTAATTCCTAGGTGTGGATCCTATATAAATCCTGCACGTAAGAGTGCTCAACCACATATAAATTAATTGCCAAAGCAAAGATTGGATTATCTGCGAATCTCTGGCAGCTTGTATTGCTGTGTATAATTTAAACTAGTTGTTGGTACGGTTAGTTGGACGCTTGTATCTTTTCATGGGGGCCTAGCAAGGGAGAAGAAGAAATAGCAGTGAAAATTGACAGGGCATGCAAATTGTGTATTGGTTGAAGAATTATGTGGACCCCCTCAACCCTCCTAATTGTAATAGTTATTGGACTCTTCAGTTACCAAGCCAAGGCCATGGAGAATCATCTTTTGGATTTCTTCATTTACAAGTTATTATCAGCATATGTTGTCTCTATTTTCATGTTTCTTAGTTTCTTTTCGTTTTTCGCATGATTTGAGGTTTATGATTGCAAAAGCTTTAAATTAAGGTACGGACAGAAAAAAATATTGACAAGGTGAAGGCATGAAAAATTATCAATTAATTTGAGAATTGGAGAAAAAAAAAAATTAACCAAATTGCAAAAAGAAAAATGTTTATTCAGTATAATTTCTTAAAAATCGTTGTTATATTCAAGGATGAGCTTTGGTGGTTAATTCAATTTTAAAGTGTACAATAGAATCGATAAAAATTTTTATTTTCACAAAATAAAACTAAGTAAGAGTGAGTGACAAATTATTCAGTTCTATTTGTGAATTATTTTGATTTAGAATTTGACTGGTTCAATTTTAATATGTTTTAAACTATATATTTTGATATTTTAGTAAATACATGCTAATGTATAATTCTATATATAATAGAAGTAATTCAGTTAGTTTGGTTTTATTTTCTTAAACACCATACCAAAAATCTAGATTTACATAATTTTCAAACCAAACTAATTAAATTAAACAAATAAAGTGAAATGTTTAAACCAAATATAAATGGTACGGTTCAAAAATTTAATTTAACTAATTTTTGCTTACCGTTAATTAAAATGATGTGAGAACGGGGTTTTTTGTTTTCTTAAAAAAAATTGTTACAATAGTATGTTAATTACTTGAAAAAAAATAAGTATTTACTCCCAATCTCATGTTAATTAATACTTGGATTTACATTAGAAAGCGTAGCTAGGGTATTGAATTATTGGATGTAATGGGAATATACAGAGAGGGGGGAGAGGGGTGGGGAGACGTCAAAGGCAATTTGGGTGGTGTGACAGAGACTGACACTGGGGCACAAAGACAAAAAAGACCAGCTTGGTAGGGTTAAGCAAGAGGGTATTTCAGAAATTCTCTCTCTCTTTCTCTCTCTCACCCATTGCCGAGGGATAATGGATGGTAAAGGGCTTAGTCCTGTTGCATGATACCTGTTGGTGGATTAGGTGGCAACCCCTGCCCCCTTGTTGGACCCATTCCTTGATTCCTGCCCCTTCTTTCTCTTTCCCTCTCTCACTTCAATGCAGAACCCTCAGGGCCGAAAGATATATAGCCAACTTACATGTCCTTTTTCTTAAATAACCTCTTGTCATGACAAAACTGAACCAACGTATAAATTATTACACATTCATATTTTTCTAAGCACACCACAAGTCTTAAATTTTCTTCTTAAAATAGCTCGCCCATCTAAAGACACTCAATTTTATAGAGTTATTAATCCCAGTTTCCATTTGTTTGTTTCATGAAGTCACCACTTAATACTTGAAAAGCATATATACAATTAATATATATGAACCCTAATTTTTTTTTCTGCCCTAGAAAATTTACCACCCTGTGTCATATGGGGTAAGAAAAAAAAAAAATTACTGGAATAACCTGAAATTATTGAATAAACAAATTTGATGTCAAGAAATCACTAGTTTTATATATTAAATAATAAAAAAGAGAAAAATTAAATAAAATCCCACAATAAGAGAAAGTGACATCTCTCTGTGTGTGTGTGTGTGTGTGTATGAGAAATATACATAATATATAAATCCTTGGAATTGATATGGTATATGAGCGATCCATCATACATCAATGAATACATCTCGTTCCAATTGAAGAAATTCTCATTTTTTTTAATATATTAAAGCCTCTTCTTTCCCTCTTTCACACTAAAACCTCTCTCTCTCTCTCTCTCTCTCTCTCAAAAGATCAATGGCAGTCAGATTAGCATGCACCACTGTTCTCTAGATTGGTGGGCAGTAGTCTATGTCATGACCTTGATTGAAATGGCCTTCTTCCCAGCCAATTTCATGCTGCAAACTCCTCATGATCATCAAGATGACCATCAACCTCCCACCTCTCTCAGCCAAATTTTACCCCCATGCACTTCTCAAGACTTCCATGGTACTCTCTAAATTTCATTTTTGATCTATATGGTATTCATTTAAATATTGATATATACGTTTATATATATATATATATATATACACCATAAAGCATACACAATTAATCCTCTTAAATAGGATTAATTCTAAAATGTTTTTTGGGCGGTGCAGGTGTTGCTTCACTTTTAGGGAAGAGATCCATGTCGTTTCCGGGTATTGAAGCTTGTGATAATCATCATCAGGAAAGTACAAACGGGGATGATGATTTGTCTGATGATGGTTCACAATTAGTTACTGGGGAGAAGAAGAGGAGGCTGACCATGGAACAAGTCAAAACGCTTGAGAGGAACTTTGAGTTGGGTAACAAGCTTGAGCCCGAGAGGAAAATGCAGTTGGCTAGAGCTCTTGGTCTCCAGCCCAGACAAATCGCTATCTGGTTTCAGAACAGGAGGGCCAGGTGGAAGACCAAACAATTAGAGAAAGACTATGATGTCCTCAAGAGACAGTTTGATGCCATTAAAGCTGATAATGATGCCCTCCAAGCTCACAATCAGAAACTCCAAGCTGAGGTATATCTATATCTGTATATATATTTTTATGTCAAAGAATGAATCTGGGTATATTGATAAACAAACCAAAATATCATCCATTTGAATAACTGATGATTCCTCTATCATATGTCGTGGCTAGTTCACAAATCATTTTAGATGGCCTTATGAACAACCATGCATCATTTTGCCAACTTGAAAACACACATCGAATATATATTTTACTAGTCTTTGCCAAATCACAATTTGAAGAATCCATCTCTCTCCAAAATTTCCACTTAAAAATGTAATCTGAGACTGAGACTGCGTTTCTAATTTAACAGTACTTCCATCAAATATGTCAAAATCAACAGTATTTTCCTAAATATCACAACCAATATCAGCATAAAAAAAAATCTGTATACATGTCTTTGCCTAGCCTATGCATGTATGGCGTTAAAAAACGGTATCCGTCGATGTAGTCGTAATAAAAAATAATGGGTGTAACGGGTAGAAAAACAAGAGTTTAACTAAAATTGAAGGGCTCAAAAACATTAAGTAACGAGGTTATATATTGGTATCGGCCGCTTTTTAAAATTAAGGCATGTACGTGTGTATATATGATGTTTAATTGTTCATCAATTTCATTGAATGTACGCAGATACTGGCACTTAAAAGTAGAGAGCCAACTGAGTCAATCAACCTCAACAAAGAGACAGAGGGTTCCAGCAGTAACAGAAGTGAAAACGGCTCTGATGTGAAGCTGGACACGTCAAGGACACCCGCCATTGACAGCCCTCTCTCCACTCCTCACACGACGAGTAGACCCCTCTTTCCACCATCCACGAGGCCTCCTCCTCCTCCTGGTGTGTCCCAACTACTCTTCCAAAGCTCATCATCATCAACAAGACCAGGCCACCTCCAATGCCAGAAGATTGATCAATCCGTCAAAGAAGAAAGCTTTTGTAACATGTTCTGCGGCATTGATGATCAAACCGGGTTTTGGCCGTGGCTGGAACAACAACATTTCAATTGAATTCAGCCCAGGTGGCCTGATATGGAATATAATTAAAGTCGAGAAATTAAGAGAGATTATCATCAACATGTCTTATATATATATATATATTTACAAGGCTTAATATCAAATCCTTGCATATTTTGGCACCTAGGTACTGGTGTATAAAGTAGAACATTTTTATTAGTTGAGTTGAAATTAAGGTGATGAGCTTTTGGAGATCTTAATGGAGAAATTAATAAAGAGGGCACGGTTTTTTGCATTTATATATGCATAGAGAGAGAGAGAGAGAGAGAGAGAGAGAGAGTTTATGTTTTCTCAAACTCCGATAGGTGTTTGTCGGAATATTGGTTCGTGGATAGCTAGTGACTGGTTTCAGCTCTAGCAATGCCATAAAAAATAAAGGGTCTTTTGTCCGTACAAAACTTTAATCTTTCTTGTTTTTGCTTTGCTTTGGTTTCATGTTTTTGTACTGTTAATTAACAGAAATCTTTCCAAATTAAATGCTCTGAAAGACTCGTAATGATTTTTTATTATTTTATGAATCATCAGTACCACGAGTAACGAATCTAGTTGAAGTTGATAAAAGTATGAACTTTTAGAGAGAGAGTGAGAGAGTATCGAGCACACATTCCAAGAGGGGAAGAGGACAAACAGATGGAAGAGCTAGCGGAAGAAAACAAAGAGTTGGAAATGGTCATTCTCGTGAAGGGGACGTCAGCAAGCTAATTGTGCTGAAAAGAGATGGGTATGGCATCAAATACATGTACCCATGACCTTTTGGCACTTGCTCATTGAGACTCTCTCTCTCTCTCTGTATATGTAGAAAAAGTTTCTCTGTATATATAGAAAAAGTTCATGTGATGCACAGTCACCCACTTCCAGTCATCCGAAAGAGGAATTTTTTTTTTCCCCTCACCGTTCCTTCAAGCTACAACCCCACATTTGATACATCACCTTTCTCCAATTTCTACCCATTCACATGCTTTTTCTCTGTTGCAAGTCACACATTTGAATCAAAATCTATTCCATATTCAACCGCAAACTTCAACAACAGACATGGATTCCAGTACACAGCTTTCTGCAGCGACAAAAACAAAAGTTGCTGTCAATTGCAAGTTTTTTTTTTCCACTGGAAAGAAAGTCGAAAAAAACGGATAGGACATTATGGGTGCTTTTGAAAAACATTTTATGTTTTATATGAAATTGTTTGCCCAAGTGTATGTATATATTTTTTTGAAAAATTCTAAATTAAACTTGTTTTTCATTTAATTTAACTTGTTTTAAAAAAAGGATTGCTCAAAAAGAGAGCTTCTTGCAAACTATTCTCAAAAGTGGTCTCTTTAAAGTAACATGTTTCATTTTTTTCATTTCATTTCAATCCCTCAAGCTACAGTTTAAAATATTCAATTTTTTTCCCCTTTTCGTTGTCATTTCAGTTGAATTAATGGACTAATACCAGTGAATGAAAGAGACTGTTGGAGGGGGGCACTTTTTTTTTTATAGCAATGCCATTCGGATTAATTTTATGGCAATATTTTTCTTTGTAGGATGCTTGAAAAAAATAATGATATTGCACACAGAAAAAAAAAATGATAGAGAGGAAGAAGAAAGAAATTTATTCTTGCAAAGGAGAAGACTTATTTTCCTTTTGTTTTTTTCGGAATTGAATACAACAAGTGAATGCATACATATATATACTCATATACATGCTTATATCTAGGCAAAATACAAAATAAGTAAAAAATTTAACAGCCACAAATTACATTGTATGGCTTTGGATTCGGTGGCCTAAATTCACTCTTAATTAAGAAAGAAAATATAAAAAGTAAATCCATTCGAGTGGTTAAAAAAACTGCAAAGATAAGTTTACTTATTTTAACAACCTCCTTTAAACCCGTCTTTGAAATCAATAACACCAAGCATAACTTCAACTTTTCAAATAAATCTGCTTTTAATGGCTTTGTTAAAATATCTGTCACTTGTTCTTCTGATCGATAAAACTCGAGCTTTATCTCCTCATCTTTAACTAATTCTCAAATATAATGACACTTGATGCCAATATGCTTATTTCTGCCATGAAACACCAGATTTTTGGCTAACGCAATAACAGACTTGTTGTCACACATGATTTTTGTAGGAACTTTTTGCTCGTTTCCTAGTTCAATAAGTATTCTGGGAAGCCAAACTACTTGACATACTACAGAGGTTACTGCTATGTATTTTGCTTTTACTGTTGATAAAGCGACTATTTGTTGCTTCTTAGATGATCAGGAAAACATTCATGTTCCAAGATAGAAAACATACTTGGATGTACTTTTTTGAGTCTCTACATCACTTGCCCAATCACTGTCTATGTACCCCACTAGATTGAAATTACTAGTGTAAGTATAAAACATTCCATGACCCCGAGTACCATTAACATATCACAAAATTCTCTTTGCTGTTTGAAAGTGTGATTGGTAAGACTTTTCCATAAAGTGACTGATAATTCCAATTCCATATATAATATTTGGCCTAGTGAAAGTTAAATATCGTAAACTACCAACTATGCTCTTAAAGTAAGTGGGGTTTACTATTTTTCCTCTTCATTCTTTCTTCATCTCCAAACGTTCTGCAATTGGTGTCTGGATTGGGGAAATGAAGA
The DNA here is from genome assembly GCA_019916065.1 of Vitellaria paradoxa. Classification (NCBI taxonomy): domain Eukaryota; kingdom Viridiplantae; phylum Streptophyta; class Magnoliopsida; order Ericales; family Sapotaceae; genus Vitellaria; species Vitellaria paradoxa. The sequence continues at coordinate 18,732,807 of CM034233.1, read as the reverse complement.
TGCTATTGTCAGTTGTTGTAAAATCCCCAATAAATATGACATTAGTCCCTTGTTTGTCATTTTGAATTGACAAGTCATTGTCTCCCTGAATACAAACATTGTCTCACAATTTCTTGTAAATATCAAGTCATCAACATAAAGACATACAATCATTAGGTCACCATTAGATTTTGACTTGATATACAGTGTATGCTCATAAGGACACTTCAAAAAACCATTCTGTAGCATATACGTGTCAATCCGAGTATACCAGGCCTGAGGTGTCTACTTCAACCCATACAAAGCTTTCTTGAGCTGATAGACATCTTTCTCATGTCCTTCTATCATATAGCCAAGTGGTTGCTCAACTTAAATTTCTTCTTCAAGAATACCATTCAAAAATGCTGACTTTCCATCCATTTGATGGATTTTCCATCTATTCTTAGCTGTAAGTGATATAATCATACGAATGCTATCCATTCTGGCAACTGTACAAATACTTCGAAATAGTCAATTCCTGGCTCTTGCTTGTAGCCCTTGACCACTAACTTTGCCTTGAACCGATCCACCTGACCGTTGGGTCTATACTTTGTCTTGTACACTCATTTGACACTAATTTGCTTACTTTCCATCTAGTAAAGAAGTTAATTCTCAAGTGTCATTTTTCTTTATTGAGTGAATTTCTTTATTTATGGCTTAAATCTACCATTTATCGTTTACAGCATCTTCAAAGGAGATTGGGTCACAATCTACAAACAAGTAAAAGTTTACTAAACTTTCATCAGTAATATCATTACTATTACTTACTCTTGTGACCACATAATCTTGCAGACGTGCCAACATTACTCATGTTCATTTTGGATGTTCTAACAAACTTGGGACTGCTGTTTGAGAAGAAGTGTCTAAAGATAAAATGCTGGTTGAACTATCATTGATCTATATTCTCTGTGAAATTCTCGATGATAACTATGTCATTCTGTTTGTCATCTTTCTGAATTCACTCTCAAGCCTCATCTTCAATAAACTGAATATCTCTACTTATAATGACTTCCTTTGTGACTAGATCATACAACTTGTAACCTTTAGTCACATCACTGTAACCAATGAAAATGCACTTCTGACTTTTATCATGCATCTAGTTTCTTTCTTCGTTCATCTGGTACATGAGTATATGCAATAGAGCCAAATACCTACAGGAGAGAGACATCTAGCTTGTGATTGCTCCATGCTTATTATGGAGTTTTCCCAAGCACACTTTTTGTTGGACACCTGTTTATCAAATAAACAACATAGACAACAGTTTCTGCCTAAAAATATTTTGGTAAATTCTTGGCCTTCAACATGCTTCTAGCCATTTCAAATATTATTCTGTTTTTTCTTTCAGCTATTCCATTCTGCTAAGGTGTATAGCTAGTAATTAACTGACGCTGGATCCTGTGAGACTTACAAAAGTTAAAAAATTCATTAGAGGTAAATTCTCCCCTTTATCAGATCTCAATGTCTTTATGTTAAGGCCACTTTGTTTTCCAACAAATATTTTAAATTCTTTAAACGTTTCAAATGCCTTTGATTTTGTCTTTAGAAAATAAACTTATATTTTTTTAGTAAAATCATCCACAAAAACTAAAATATATCTTTTGTATCCAAGAGACTCTACTTCAACTAGACTACAGATATTTGTGTGTACCAATTCCAAGGATTATTTTGCTCTTTTGAATTTCCTAACTGGAAATGGATTACTGCGTCATTTTCCAAAAATGCATATTTCACAGGGACGATTTGGAGCATCTATCAAAGGCACGCTAGTTACCATATTTTTCTGCACAAGTAACTTTAACCCTCAAAAATTCAAGTGATCGAATCAAAGGTGCTATAGCCAGTTGTTATCTTTCATCATTGCTTGAAAATTCATCAAGATTAGTGTTTGAAGTGCCAGAGAAAACATTCTATTTTTTTGTCATCAGCACCTTTGCTATCATTCGGTTGTTTTTGGCTTTGATTGTGTAGACACCATCGTAAATATTAATATTGTGACCTTTTTCAAAAAGTCGTCCCATACTCAACAAATTCCAAAAAAGTCTTGGCACATAAAAAACATCTACAATTGTAACTTTAGTGTTATCTTTAGAGTAAATATAAATATTACCTTTGCCCATTACAAGAAATTTGGACTTATTTTCAAAATTAACTTCTCCACGAACTGGTTCGTCTAACTGTGAGAACAATTCTTTTCTCCCACTCATGTGATTACTGCATCCCGTATCAACGTACCAAATCTTTGTACACTCAGCATCTGGTTCGACTTCTTTATAGGCAAGTATTAAATTTTCTTCTATATCAGCAGTGTGTGCATGCTTCACTTGCTCATTTTATAATTTTGACTGACATTCAGACTTGTAATGTTTGAATCGATTATACCTATAGCACTTGATGTTGAACTTGCCATGTACTCTTGTCGTAGGGCTACGACCTTTTGTCATTTTATTCTTGGTAGTATTATTGTAAATTCTTGACCACAATGCTTTGCAAAGCCTGCTTTGAACTACAGCCACTGGTTCTTTGGTTCATCCGCTATTCATGTGAGCATAATAAACCTATCAACCTTTCAATTGACATGGTTGAAACATCTTGTCCTTCTTCTATTGCTACAACAACGTAATCAAATCTCGTGGTCAAAAATCACATGATCTTTTCAACTACCCTTTAATTATTCATATATTCACCATTTACTCGTAGCTAGTTGACAATGGATTGAACTCAATCAAAATAAGTAGAAATTGATTTCTAAGTCATTCATGCATAAAGACTCAAAATCACCTCTACGTGTTTGTAGTTGTACTCGCTTTATTCTATCATCATCTCCGTAAGATTTCTACAGAACATCTCACGCTGCATAAGCTGTTTCTGCCGCCGATATTTTTTCAAATATCGGCTTATCTACAGCTTGAAAAATGGCATTTAATGCCTTTTGATCTTTCTTATGAGTTTTTGACAACACGCTTTTCTCCTTCTTCGTTAATGCCTCAAATGCTCTTGCATCGGTTATATTGGTGTAGCTAGTCTCCACCAAATTCCAGAGATCTTGAAACTGAAAAAATACTTTCAACTGGATGGACCAGTTGTCAAAAATTTTTTCGGTAAACTTTAGAAGCTGCAACTAAATTGAATTACTGGTTACCATAATTTAATTTCTACCAACACAGGTGGCTCCAATACCAAATGTTGGATGCTTAAAAAAATAATGATGTTGCACATCCAAGAAAATAACATAAAGAAAGAAGAAAGAAATTTATTCTTGCAAAGGAGAAGAATTTTTTTTCTTTTGTTTCTTCGAAATTGAATATAACATGTGATTGCATACATATATATACTCATATACATGCCTATATCTAGGCAAAATATAAAATAAGTAAAAGAATTTACAGCCACAAATTACATTGTATGGTTTTGGATTCGATGGCCTAAATTCACTCTTAATTGAGAAAGAAAACATAAAAAGTAAATCTATTTGAATGATTAAAAAAAACTACAAAAATAGGTTTACTTATTTTAACATTCTTGAAATAAAAAATGAGTTGCAAGAGAGAGTGGATGCCATTCGAAATGAAATGACCACAGATTGTGTATAAAAATAAAATTTTACACAAATAATCACAAACAGTTTTGTTTTCAGTATAGGGTCGTGATGAAGACATTTAGCGTGCATTTTGAGTGATAAAAAGTAAGATAATTTGAAATAATTTGTGAGTTTGTAATTCATGAAGTGCAATAAATCTATTTGAATGATTAAAAATAAAACTACAAAGATAGGTTTGCTTATTTTAACATTCTTGAAATAAAAAATGAGTTGTAAGAGAGAATGGATGCCTTGATTCGAAATGAAACGACCACGATTGTGTATGAAAATAAAATTCTACACAAACAGCCACAAACGGTTTTGTTTTCAGTATAGGGTCGTGGTGAAGACATTTAGGGTGCATTTGGAGTGGTAAAAAATGAGATAATTTGAAATAATTTGTGAGTTTGTAATTCGTAAAGTGAAATAAAAAGTGAATAACTTTTAAAAATTTTCAACAATTTTCAATACCCCATACACACCCTTAATTAGTTTCTTGAAATCGACATCACATTAATGTTATTTGATATACCAAGACATTTAATTCAAAATTTGTAAGATTATCTCGGGAGAATTCATACACCCCCGGCCACCAGAAAGAAAGAGATTCCAAAAATCTAGTGCATTACAGTTTCTACTAATAAGAAAAATTAAGTTGATAGATCTTCAAATTGTTTGCAATAACTGTCATATATATATATATATATATACCAGATGGCTATATCTGGATTCATATAATTAATAACCAAAGATAGTTAAAAATAATAATAAACAAATAAATTGCATGTGGTGAAATCTGTAGAAATCTTGATATCAGGAAAGAAATTAGGAAGATCAAGCACACAAATTGCGCTTTAATGCATATTCTATGTTGGATCATGTGAAGAAAGGAAAGACGTTAATTTGATTACAGTTTTAGATGCGAATCGTCTCTTTTTACTAGTTTAAAATTGCATAGTGGCAACATTAACAAGTGCAAAAATATAAGTAGAGCCCGTTAAGTGGCCACGTGCGCATAGTGTTTTCATGCCTTAAGTAAGCTGTTAATTAAGTAGAACATGATAATATATATATATATATATATATAACGAGGAGCATGTTGGCTATTATTGCGACCAAAATTACGTACAAACCATGTGGTGAGCAATAACATCTCAAGATTGGTTCATATCATTGAATTAGTTATATATAGTTAATTAATTCCTGAACTTGAATGTGGGCTCCGTCAACGATTAACATAATATTATTTTGGATTAGAATTTTGAATTATCCAATAAACAAATTAAATTATTAGACTTTGAAATAAGTCAGTAGTTAGAATTAAATTAGAACAACCTTTGCTCGTCTATCTATCTTTCTTCCTTCGAGGTTGCTGCTGCTACGTACTTATGTGACACTAAGCCATGGGTTATCCACCTAATCATAGCCTAGGCCGTTTGTAAGGCTTTGGGCCCGCCTTGAATTTGATTTTCATCCCCACGAAGAACGAAAAATGAATTTGTTAACCAAACCAATCACAGCTACGGAAGTTGCAAGCACATAGATGGTTGTGGCTGAATCGGAGTAATTATTATTTTATTAAAAAAATAATTATACATATTTTTTAATATTATTTTAAATAAAATTCTCTTTTGACTGCACTAGCCTAATTTATATTTACTTACCGCTATTTATATCTAACTGTCTATCGCATTCTCATTAATTCTTACTTGTCACAACTTATATTTAACTGCCTTTCGCCTTCAGAAGTTCGAACACATTTATGCAGGGAAAGGTTGTATTGCTTCCCAGCCATTGGGAATGTGATTTATATATGTAAGGGAAGTTTGTGAATCGAAGGGCCAGAACAAATGGATTATGAAACTTCAGTTTAGTCATCTAATAATACTTGAAAAAATATACAGATTTTTTAGAGATATCCTCTCTAATAAATAAATTTTTGTTTCAATTCAACTAAACAACTGATTTGTCCATAGATTTACAAGAATTTAAATAGGAAACATCAAACGTTAGAATCCTAATCAAGACCAAAATAGCTAATAAATTAAGAAAAATATAAAAGATTACCAAAAATGACAAATTAGATTAATTTGGATGCTAAATGAAAAAAAAAAAAAAAAGAAAAAGAAATGCACCAAAATAAATGGTGCTTAAAATAAATGTTTCTAAAAATGTAAAATACTCTGTAAAGATATTTAAAAGCATAAATAAATATTTTAAAACTGATTTTAAATAAAATAAAATAAATTTGATAATTAAATACAATGAGTATCCAAAACCAAATAAAAAAACTTTTATAATAGTATCTTATTGTATATTTTTCAACTTGTATCAGATTGACTCTCTTCTATTCTTTTGAAGCTGCTTTTCTATATATTCTTTTGAAACTGGAAAGAAAACAAACCATAAATTACTTATTTCAAGTTGACGGTGATACTAAGTGACTAAAAGCTAGGAGATAAGTTAGTAAAATTAGATTACTAGTAGTTTCAATATTTCTCAATGTTCTTATTATAAATATTTATTATTAATTATGGATTGCATAAATTCTTACAAATACGACGTAATGTAATTTATTTCTCAATTCAGATCTAAAAGTTTCAGGTAATGGAATTTGACATATGACATATGAAGTGAAATGCAGGCAATCAAAATTGTGTGGCCAGCCACACTTTTGTGTTACTCGGAAGTTTCAGAATCATGAATGCTTGCTCTTATAATAGAATCCATGCATGCTCTTCTCTGCTTGGGTTCCATCTTGCTTCTTGATAATAGAATCCCCACAAATCTTTTGCTAAAGGTGTTTTACCACAAATGAGGGGCATTTTGACTTAAATGGCTAGATAAGCCATATTACCCACGATTATTCGTAGCCTCTAGATGATTTATCGGTAGCATGACATGCAGGATTAAAATTGAATTAAGAGAATTACTAAATATTGATTAATCTTTTTTAATGGAACACTATTATCAGGGCATAAATGTTTTCTTACCAAAATTATTTTCTTAGTACCTAAATCTCTTCCAAACATATTAACAAAGATAAATACCTTCTACCATTTTTTTTTTTCTGGAAAGTGTACGAAAATGATGTGCTAATGATATTTATATGATAAAAACGTATCTTTGTGAGTTTTGTTATTTAAAATAATTATGCACAAAAGAATCGCACACTCTAATTATTTTTTTTTTTTGGATAAAAAAATTTAATTGCATGGTATATGTATTATTAAATAATTAAAACTTTTATTTTATAATGATATCCAATTCAACGTGTCGTTTTTCCTTATATTAGCACCTATGTACAAAATTTAAATATGATTTGAATTTTTAAGGCCTATATATACGCATGTCAACAAAAAATAGTTGAGGCATAATGGGACACTTGTTGGATAGAAGATTTGGATATACTGATATATATTAGATTTCCAGTATTAGGAAGAAAGAAAAAAAGAATGGTTAATGTGAGTTTATAACCTAAACGTAAGGCCCTTCGCATCTATTAGTCATGCATGCACAGAAAACGTTAGTTGGGTTGTCATCAACTGAGCCCTTTAAGAGCATAGCCCAAATCCACCTGACAACGAATCTTCCAAACTTGCATTGGGCGGAACCGAAAGTCCTTTTCTGCCACTTTTGCTATTTGCTTTTCTGATTTTTAATTTGCGAAAGTAACCTACTGTAAAAATTTATCTGAATTTTGAAAAAAAAAAAGAAAATGAAAGAAAATCTTTTTATAATTTAAAAGCAGGAATGTCAATAAGACGGATATATAAGAGAACCCAACTTGACCGAATTTGATACAAATTCATTAGGAAATACCCTAATAGGATTAGGACGGATTTGAGATTAAAATTTAATACTCGTACAGGTTTGGGACAAGTTTAGGATTTGTCTACAGGATACTCGATACTGATACCTGTTTATACTTATAGGATACCTGATATTTGATACCTATAAGGTATCCATTAAGTACCCGTTTTATAAAATAAAATAAAATAAAATATAATATATATTTATATATTTACAATTCTATCACTAAAATAAAATTTTTATTGTGTGTTATTTTTACATGTCATGTATTGTTCCATATAAGGCTTGAAAGTTCTTTATTAACTGTGATTCCTATTGTATACTATTCCAAGGATATGACTGTGTATTTTGTATATTTATTTTTACTATTTATAATATATTTATTTTATCTTGCAAAAAAAAAAAAAAAAAATTGGAGGTCCTTTGATCAATCAATTTGTTCAATTTAATAAATTTAACATTTTTGTCATTTATTAATTTTTTTATCTCAAATCGAGTATTTAATGAGTACTTAACGGATAATTTGACCAATTAAACATAAACAAGTTTTGCGGGTTTGGTGATGGTTTTTTTGAATTTGGAATTCTAATTAAAAAAATAAACAGGTTTAGGACAGTAATGATAAGTGATATGGGGAGAGCCCGTGCCCGTCTAAGGGCATCGGCTAGGTTCTCTTACCCAGTCGAGTTACTCGAGTGAAGTTTTTTCCGAACTGGTCTAGTTACTCGAGTAAAGTTTTTCCCAAACTGGTCTACATTCCCGATCAGTGTTTGAGTGTATCTATCCCGACCAGTCCATACTGCCCAAATAGAGACCCGACTGGACAATATTTTTGATTGGTGCCTTTAGCGCGACTTACGCCATGGGATTACGCGCTTCGCCTTCATTTAACGGTCCCTATAGATACGCTTACAAAAGCGCTGCCATCAACCACATCAATGGGAAACACGTCGAGACATGTTAATTAACAGATTGAAGATCCAACCTTGAGATTTCTAAGGATCTACGGGTACAGGTGGCATCATCTAATTAGAGGAAGGAAATACACGTTGCATGCAGTTATGAGTAATTGCATGCTCGCCAATCCACATGAATACTTTCCATATAAAAACTGAGATTTCGCCACAAGGTAGGTATGATACGTTTTCCTTACTGAAACTCTACTAAATTAAATTCTCGAACTCTCTTGCTAACTTAGTATTGAAGGCTTTTTGACAGGCACCACATCGATATTCTAGACAGCTCTTAGACTTGGATCGGATCTTTTGGAAGAGACGAAGATACTGATTCTTGGCAGGCACCACATCGATATCCCAGACAACACTCAGACTTGGATCAGATCTTTTGGAAGAGACGAAGATACTGATTCATCAGTAAATAAAAAATAAATAGGTTTAGTAATTGAATTAACTAAGTAAATAAGCATCCTACTCGTTTACATTATTGTTTAAAAGCATATGATGTATAAATTTCACAAACAAGAAAAATAATTTTTTAACAAAACTCAACTCCACTTAGTTCGTTTTTGTACATAATTCTCCCCATGCTTCTCTTTTTTTTTTTCTTTTTTTTTTTTGCAACAGTCACTTTAAAAAAGTAAAAAAATACATAATTTTAGCATGAAAACTTCCCTATTAAATTTCTTAATATTTGAAAAAATGAATATTACAATAAATTAAAAAAAAAAAGGGTTCTGCATGGTTTAGACAAGAATAGAATGTGAAAAATTTTTTGAAAAAGGAAATAAATAAATAAATAAGGAGTTTAAGGGAGCTACAGTAAAAAAATTCATTAGAGAAGTTGTAGTAAAAAATGAAAGATTAATATTTTTTTACATTTAATCTAATTGTTTCAATTTATTTTCAAAATAAAAATAAAAATTAAAAAAATTTAATTATAATATAATTAATATAAAATATTAAAAATTACGTGATATTAAAATGTAAAGAAATCGTTCATTTTTTCACCACCGTCCTGCAGTGAGTGTTTTCAGTGCGACCCCTTTTAACCTGTGTGAGGGAGTGATTTGGAATCCAACAAAGGATTGGCCGCCAAGCTGCCACGCACGCACGCTTTTCCCAACACTGAAAACGATCAAACTACTCCAACGACCCAACGTAACGGCACTCTAACGGATAAGCCACGGCCATGGCCTCCACCACCGCCGCCTTCACCCCGATACTCTCCCCCGCCACCCACCATTCTCCCCAAATCCCATTCAATTTCACTCCCAAACTACTCTCCACCAAACCCTCCTCCAAATCCCTCAGACCCATCACCAAACTCCACGTCTCCTCACCCACCAACAAACCCCCCGCCGCCGCAGTCGCCGCCACCGAACCCACCGAAGAAACGATATTCTTCGACGGCGGGGCCCACTACGGAGACCTCGTAGCAAACCTCCTTCTGGGTTTCACTCTCCTCTGGCTGCCGCTAACTTTGGCGGCGGTTTTCAGGGCCTTCTATCTTCGGTACAGGTTCACAAACCTGAGGGTGACGGTGATTTCGGGACTGACAGGCCAAGACAGGAGTGATTTCTCTTACAAAGTGATCAAGGACGTTCAGGTGGTGCCTCGATTCATTGGCGAGTGGGGTGATATTATCATCACCTTGAAAGATGGGACCAAGATAGACTTGAGAAGTGTCCCAAAATTTAGGGAAATCGCCAAATACTGTCTCTCCATGGCTGAAAACAACTCCGAGGTCTTGAAGGGAAGTGGGCCAAATGGGTTTTGATGAGTGTTTTTTCTTTTGGTTTAGTGTACACGATTCTCTTTTTCAAGAGGTATGTGAATTTCCCCCCTCCCCCCCTTGCTAATTTAGAGGAGCAACATTTTATTTTATTTTAACTTTTAGTTGTAAAGATAATTGATGGGAAATTTATTTATTAAATTATTATCAAATTTTGTTTTGTGTGCTTTTTCGAGGTGGGAAGGAATTCCCATTACTTGTAATGTAACATTGGTCATTCAATAGCAAGTATCATAAAAGGTAATATTGGCTCCATATTGCTAAAATGAGGCTTAAAGTATATGTGCGTATATATATACTTTTTTTTTGGGGGGGTTGTTACAGAGCAAGAATTGGACAATGGATCAGACCCAAAAGATGCAAATAATCCTTTAAATGATGAAGTCCAGCCCACTATGAGAAGGAACAGACGTGACAAAGTGGAAATGCCAGCCAAATACAAAGATTTTGTGATGGGAGGAGGTTACCGCAGCTCATTCTAGAAAGGGAATAATTTTTGTTAAGCCTAGCTGTCATAACAAATTCTGTTACAAAATGATCTATAAATGGTGATGAATAGTGAATGAAAGGGGCAGACAATTTACTAGAAAATTCCTTCCTCTTCTTCCTATTATTCTTCTCTTCTCTCCTCAGAAATTCTGTCCGTTGGTTAATTTACTACTTAATTGCAACATTTTGGTGCTTTCATTGAGAGAATGACGGAAGGAATGGTTACCCGAGCAAAGGCCATTGATGACCAACTTTCTCGCCTTGCGGATCAACTTGACCATCACGATACCAAGCTGGATTCCATTAGTGCCTTAATCCAAAAACACTCCGACACCTTTGAGACGATCCAGAAATCGCTCCAATCCCACCAAACAGTCATGGCAGACATGATGAACAAAATAACCAAGCTTGAAAGACAACCCCCTCTGTTGCCTCTGCCACAGCTCACCCCGTTCACCCTTCCTCCTCCATTTTCCGGCCCCTCCAGCACCCAAACGGCACCTACAGATCCCACATGTCACCCATCGGCTTCCACCAGTACTCCTCAAGCTTCCACCCTGGTCCCGGTTTTTGCCCCCTCGGTCACACCACGCATCCCTAAACTAGAAATACCCCTGTTCTCAGGCGACAATGCTCAGGGGTGGCTATTTCAAATACAACACTTCTTCGCCTATCATCAAACCCCCCCAGATCAAAAATTAACGATAGCTGCGTTCTATATGACGGGACAGGCTCTACAATGGTTTCAGTGGTTACACATGACCACACAACTTTCAACATGGGAGGTCTTTGTCCAGCAACTGGAGCTTCGATTTGGTCCATCCAAGTTTATCAACCACGAAGCCCAGTTATACAAATTGACGCAACGCATCACTATTGCAGCCTATCTCAGTGAATTTGAGGCCACGGCTGCGCGGACAGTGGGTCTCAGCCATTCGAACCTGTTGAATTGCTTTCTCTCAGGGCTCAGGGATGACATTCAGCGGGAGTTGGCACTATTGCAACCCAGAAACCTTCACGAAGCCATGGGTATGGCACGCCTTGTGGAGGATAAGTGTAATGCCACTCGACATGCCCCTGCCAAACCACCGTACAAACCCATTTCGCCACCAGTAATTACATTACCCACTAATCCACCACCGCCACTTGTTCCCCCGAAACCAAAACCCCTTTTCCCAATTAAACGACTCACCCCAGCGGAGATGTCCGCCAGGTGAGAGAAGGGGCTTTGCTTCAACTGCGATGAAAAATTTGTTCCTGGCCACAGATGCAAACCCCCACAATTTCTCTGTCTCCTAGTAGCTGCAGATGATGATCTGGCTTTGGAGGACACCCCGATGACATATGATGACCCGCCTGTCGAATCACTGGACATTGCTGACATGACGGAAGCAGCTCAGATTTCACTTCATGCTTTGACTGGCCATTTCGTACCCTCCACCCTCAAATTAGAAGGAACCATCCATGGCTATAAGGTGACTGTGCTTGTTGACGGCGGCTCCACCCACAACTTTATCCAGACACGTCTAGCTACACACCTCAACCTGCAAATCCAACCATCTCCCCATTTATGTGTCACTGTGGGAAATGGTGACTCATTGGGTTGCGTCGGCACATGTCTGCAAATACCCCTTGTCTTGGACCAAACATCTTTTGAAGTGGACCTTCTGCTACTACCCATTTATGAAGCCGATTTGGTCCTTGGAGTCCAGTGGCTAGCTCTCCTTGGCCCAATCCTATTTGATTATAAAGCCCTTTGGATGGAGTTTATTCATGAAGGGGCTAAAGTAAGGTTCACGGGCTTGCAACAGCCCACCCTGTCACATATATCCTTGGGTCCATTAAAGCGTATTACACGTACTCATGCAGCAGCCCACCATTTCCATCTTAAAGTAGAACAGGATTATCAAAACACTGAACCCATAGTTGGACCCAACGCCCCCTCCTCCTTCATCTCGGCACTGGTAGACCTTCTCACCCAATTTTCTGTCATCTTCTCCAATCCTGAACAGCTTCCTCCCCCTCGACAAATAGATCATCGCATTCCTCTCATCCCAAACACAACCCCTGTCAACGTTAAACCTTATAGATACCCGCATTTTCAGAAGGGCGAAATTGAAAAATTAGTGGGTGATATGATGTCGTCAGGCATAATCCGTCCGAGCACTAGTCCATTCTCATCCCCAGTGCTCTTAGTCAAGAAAAAAGACGGGACCTGGAGATTCTGTGTCGATTATCGGGCCTTAAACGCAGTCACCATTAAGGATTGATTTCCGATCCCAACGATCGATGAATTATTTGATGAGCTTCATGGTGCGCAGGTTTTTTCGAAGCTTGATCTCAGAGCTGGTTACCATCAAGTCCGTATTCACCCTCCAGACGTTGAGAAGACTGCATTTCGGACTCATGAAGGTCATTACGAATTTCTTGTAATGCCATTCGGTTTGTCTAATGCCCCTTCCACGTTTCAAGCCCTCATGAATTCTATCTTTCGAAAGATGCTACGCAAATTCGTACTGGTATTCTTTGATGACATGCTCATCTACAGTTCTTCGTGGGAACAACACGCTGAACATTTAAGGGAGGTATTTCAAATCCTACAATCGCATTCCTTATTTGTTAAACTATCTAAATGCGAATTCGGTTGCGTAGAGTTGGGATACTTAGGCCATCGTGTGTCAGCCACGGGAGTGTCAGTAGATCCAGAAAAGATTCAGGCTATACAGCAGTGGCCTCTACCGGAATCAGTCAAGAGCCTTCGTGGTTTCCTTGGTATCACAGGATATTACCGACGTTTCGTGGTAAAATATTCTACGATTGCTGCTCCTCTGACGCAGCTCTTGCGAAAAAATGCTTTTGTCTGGACGTTAGCTGCAACACAAGCTTTTGAAGCATTGAAACAAGCACTCACTAAGACACCGGTGTTAGCTCTCCCTAATTTTGACGAGCCGTTTGTCATTCAAACCGATGCATCCGGCTTTGGTGTTGGTGCGGTGCTAACTCAGGCAGACCACCCGATTGCTTATTTTAGCAAGGAATTGCCACCCAAGCTTCAGGCAGCTTCAACTTATGCGAGAGAGATGTATGCCATAACTGAATCGGTCCGCAGATGGCGACAATATTTATTGGGCCGGAAATTCATTGTACAGACTGACCATCAGAGTTTAAAGTCCATGATCTCACAGACAATTCAAACGCCGGAACAGCAGCAATGGCTCACTAAGCTGTTGGGATACGACTTCGATATTGTCTACAAACCCGGTAAAGAAAATGGCCCAGCTGATGCTCTTTCCCGTGTGTCCTCTGTTTCTTTTCATGCGGCTCAAGTCGTGTCCAAGCCCGTCTTAGTAGTATGGGATGCCTTGAGAGAGTTTTATGTCCAACATACTCCATCAGCCCAGCTCCTACACTCAGTCCAACAAAACCCTGCAAATTACCCAGACTACACGACTCATGATGGTCTCCTTTTTTACAAAAACAAAGCAATGGTCCCCAAGGAATCAGCACTCCAACCTCTGCTTTTAGCGGAATTTCACAACACCCCAACTGGGGGGCATGCCGGCATCCAGAGAACTCTAGCTCGCATTGCCTCTGTTTTTTTTTTTTTTTTGGCCCAACATGCGCCACACGGTCAGAGATTTTGTGGCTCGCTGCTCAGTATGTCAGTCTACAAAACCATTTAATACCCCACCCCAAGGTCTGCTGCAACCTTTACCTATCCCCGGTCTGATATGGGATTCCCTCTCAATGGATTTCATCACACATCTCCCTCCTTCGATAGGGAAAACAACAATCATGGTGGTTGTGGATCGCCTCTCCAAGCAGGCTCATTTTTCTCCACTTGGTTCCAAATTCACAGCATCACAAGTCACAGAAGTTTTCATTTGCGACATCGTTCGACTCCATGGTTTCCCTACTTGCATTGTATCTGACCGTGATCCAATTTTCATGAGCTCTTTCTGGCAGGAACTCTTCAAGCTACAGGGCACCACTCTTGCAACCAGTAGTTCTTACCACCCACAAACGGATGGACAAACGGAAGTCTTAAATCGGTGCCTCGAAGATTATCTCCGTTGTTTTACTTCAGAGACTCCAAACCAGTGGCTACACTATTTACCTTGGGCTGAGTGGCATTACAACACGGCTTGGCACTCCGCCATCCGAATGACACCTTTTGAAGCTGTATATGGGCGCCCACCTCCCTCTTTACTGGAATATGTTCAAGGAATGACTACTGTAGCAGCAGTTGAAGACCTGCTGCAAAGTCGTTCTACCATCATCGTTACACTCCGTGCCAATTTGTTGAAAGCTCAGACTCGAATGCGCAACCAAGTGAACATGAAACGTTCTGATGTCACATTTTCTGTCGATGAATGGGTTCTACTCAAATTGCAACCTTATCGTCAGTCAACAGTTTCTCACAAACAAACCAACAAATTGTCTCGACGATTTTTTGGACCCTTTCGAATCATGCAACGAATCGGTCCTGTGGCGTATCGACTTGAGCTTCCACCATCAGCCAAAATCCATAACGTCTTTCATGTGTCCAATCTTAAGAAATATATAGGAGATGTCCCTTCCCAACAAATCCTCTTACCTGTACAATTCATTGATAACCATCCAGTTCTGACGCCTGTGGCCATTCTCAGGGATAGGAAGATTATACAACAGGGTCGCATTGTTCCTCAAATCCTGGTACAATGGGAACATCAGTCTCCCACCGATGCCACATGGGAACATCTTCACGAGTTCCGCCAGGACTTTCCTAATTACCACCTTGAAGACAAGGTTCTTTTACTAGGGGAGGGCAATGTTACAGAGCAAGAATTGGACAATGGATCAGACCCAAAAGATGCAAATAATCCTTTAAATGATGAAGCCCAGCCCACTATGAGAAGGAACAGACGTGACAAAGTGGAAATGCCAGCCAAATACAAAGATTTTGTGATGGGAGGAGGTTACCGCAGCTCATTCTAGAAAGGGAATAATTTTTGTTAAGCCTAGCTGTCATAACAAATTCTGTTACAAAATGATCTATAAATGGTGATGAATAGTGAATGAAAGGGGCAGACAATTTACCAGAAAATTCCTTCCTCTTCTTCCTATTATTCTTCTCTTCTCTCCTCAGAAATTCTGTCCGTTGGTTAATTTACTGCTTAATTGCAACAGGGGTGGTTGCCGTTGGCAAAATTGGTGCTATTAATTGAATAGAATCCAAAAGAATGATTAATAACAAAAGAAATGTGGGTTAAGATTAACAATTTAACCTGCAAATTACATCAAGCCAGTTCCCACATTGTCGGATGAAATTTTGTTTTGTTTGTGTGTGTGTGTGTGTGTGTGCTGTTTTTTGGTTTGCACAACATGTTTCCATGGTGGATGAATACCTTGTAGTTGATTAATATTGTAACATCCTCGATTTGGTTTAAGGAATTTCGGCGTACAGGAATTGCTTCCTGTCCTAAGTGCTTGTGGAGTTGGAGGGATGATATAGTTTTGCAAAGGAAATTAGTTATGCAGTAGAGAGTTACCTGCAATATAATGATGGGCATGCCTATTCTAGGAACTAGAGACAATCACTCTCAGTGACTAGCCGAGCCAAAATTGTTCCTATTTGTCTCCTTTTCTTCCTGGCTATTTTAATTCATTGATTCCTTTATCGATTGGATTTTAAGAACGCTTTTCTTTATGGTGATCTTTTTGGATAAGTCTATATGGAACAACCTCCTCTCGACTTGTTACTCGAAGGGAGTTTTGGTTACTATGTGAAATCAAGAAACCCTTAGATGGTCTAGAACAATCTCCTAGAGTTCGGTTTAACAAATTTAGGCTTGGTTTGGAAAGAAAAGTAGCTGGCTTATTTTTAGTTACCTACTAGCTAGCTAAAAATAAGCCAACTATTTTTGTGTTTGGGAAGAAAAAAAAAAGTGGCTTTTTTTAGGTGGATTTTAAGTTTTGATTAATTTGACATTTTTGCTGTTGAAAGTTTAAAAGAAGGTTAAAATGTAAGAGGGTAAATTTGGTCGGCCACTGTAGCAGCTACTGTAGCATCTACTAGCTTTGGATGCCAAATGAAGCCCTAGTACACTTGTCACATAGTTTGGCTTTCAACATTGTGGAGTTGACCATTCTGTATTTTACTGTCTTTATTCTTAAGGTAGGATATGGTTATTAGTGTATGTTAATGATGTTGTTATTACAGGAGATAATATGCATGAGTCTTTGAGTTGAAGCTATTTCTTCAAAGTAAATCCAACACAAAAGATTTGGGTCCACTAAAATATTTTTTAGGTATAGAAGTTGCTAGATCACAGAAGGATACTGCTTTATTCCATAGGAAATACGTACTTGATCCATTGTCTAATATAGGTATGCTAGGGTGTAAGCCTATAGACATTCCAATTAACCCAAATACCAAATTGCTTGTTGAAGAGGGGGAGCTATTAGATATAACCTGAGTCAATATCGGAGGTTGGTTGAAAAACTCAATTACTTGTTACTTATCAGACCAACCATTTCTTTCGCCACAAGTGTGATTAGTCAATTTCTAAAATCACCTCGGAGGCAATTATTTGAATCTTAAGGTATATGAATTGTGCACTTGGCAAAGGTTTGTTGTAATAACACAACGGACATACCTAAATTCAAGGACACGCCGACAAAGATTAGGCTGGGTCACCATTTGATAGAAGGTTTACTATTGGATATTGTATTTTTGTTGGAAAAAACTTAGGTGGCATTTGGTTTACTTTTTTATTTTTTGTTTTTATTTTTTATTTTCTGTTCTACGTGCTTTATATTTTGAAAATTCCAAAATAAGGAAAACGGAAACTGCATTTGGTTTGATATTTTCTGCTTTCCATATTTTGAGATTTTTCTTATTTTAGATTAAAAATGCTCAAAATGGCTTTTTACCATTTTCCACTTTATGTGTAAACTCATTTTTTATTTTCTAAAATAGATTTCGAAAACACAAGTGACCAAATGCGTTTTGAGCTATTTTTTTTGTTTTCAGAAACGTAAAATGGAAAATGAGCTCAAGACAGATATACCAAATAGTTTCTTAGTGTCTTGGAAAAGTGAAAAGTAAATAATAGTAACACGATCAAGTGTTGAGTTAGAGTATAGAGCCGTGGTCCATGCCATATGTGAGTTGATTTGGATACAACATATGTCAGAAGAACTTGGGGTCCATCATCCATAGCATATGGAGTTATTATGTGACAATCAAACTACCATTTACATTGCTTCCAATCCCATATTTCATAAAGGAACCAAGCATAGAGAGATTGATCACTTCGTCAGAGAAAAGATTTTGCAAAATCTGACCAAGACCAATCATGTCAAAATTGCAAATCAACTTGCTGATTTATTTATCAAAACTTTTTTTTTGTTTGGGGGGCGGGGTGGAGCTTGAGTATATTTGTAACAAACTTGAAAAGCATGATATTTACCCTTCAGGTTAAGGGAGTGTGTTAGATTATGGTAATGTAAATATGGTATGATATAAGTTCAAGGATACTATTATCTACAATTTTAATTTTATTCTCTTTTCCTTCCTTGTATAGACCTTCCATATTGTATAAGGTTCTACCACTATATATACAATATAATATAACCCTATTGGGTGTGTCATATATTTATTCAATACTTTATTGTTTAACGAACCTAAACTTGTGGCCTTGGGCTTAAATCCTAGCTCCAACTCTTGAAAAATTTGCCATGTGGATAATGTTGACCCCATGGAGACATGTACCATATATAGGATGTGTCGCAAGCATATAACAAAATTTTCAGGTTATGCATAGATCTATCCTACTTCCTGGTTCCATATTGTTAGTCGTTGGTGGCGCAACTCAACATTAGCACCTGGGCTTCTAGTACTTTATCTTTTCAAAACAAGGTTTGTTGCTGGTCATTATTAGTTTATATGGGCTTTATTTGGAACTTGTGGAAGAGAGAGAGAGATAGAGAGAGAGTAAATGAAAGTTTCCTTCCTCTTTTTGATTGATTCATAGTTTGGGAGAGGAGAAGGAAAATGGAAATGGGAACCTCTTTCCACTAGAGTGGCTATCTTTATATTTTCTTTCCATTTTTCCTCAAAAATCAAATAAGGGATAATTATCTTCTTCTCATTTTCCTTTCCATTTCTTTGCAAAACCAATTGAAGGAAAATAATGTTTTCTCCAAAATCTCTCTCTCTCTCTTTCCTAAGTTTCAAATTAAACCCAGTGAACTTAAATGCAAGGTTTTGCATTTCTTTAGTGTCAATGACTAATCAAATGTCAAATCCTTAAATAATCCATATCAAAAAATAAATAAATAAGAAATTGAAATGCGATGGATAAATTACCATGAGCTAAATGGCTTCATTGTCATGGTAATGTTGGATGCTTCTTGTGATTAGGGACACTGGAAATATTTAGGTTCAGAATTATTGCAGTTTGGAGCATGAATAGCATAATAGATCACTCTAATAAATTTTGGCTATGGAGAACATAGGAAATGTTCGATATGAATGGAGGTTGCTATATATGGGAAAAATTAGACCATGGTGGCTAGCTCGCCAAATGTGAATGGCATTTGGTTTTGAGGGCAATGGTTATCCCTGCTTGGTCTGATTTGTTGAATATTAATTGCCTTCTAACCTAGAAGTGGTAGTGCTGTCTTTTGCATGACTAGTTTTATTTTATTATTATTATTATTATTATTATTTTTTTTTTTTTTCATGGCTAGTTGCTACAAAGGTTGTGGTAGTCAATTGGATTTATTGTGCAAATTAAATGTTATACACTTATACTGTAGTGAAGTTCTCTCTCTCTCAAATTGATTAGGGCTCAACTCCCTTGAGTAACAGTGGGACAAGTAGCCCTTGCACATCTCTAGTTATAACCACCAATCCAAAAGGCCTCAATGGTGCCATGTAGAGGAGAGCTATGGGACTCATTGAATGCCCATGAGTGGAGAAAAGCCGTTGGAGGATCCTTAGGCCTTGCTATAAGCATAGCGTGAAGGAGAAAAGCCCCTTTGAAGGTAAAGTGTGGACTGGTGAGCATGGAGAATAACCTTGGTGGAGGGTCATTCAATGGAGATTGCTTAATAGGGAGTAGGACATGCAATTGGGCTAATATTACTTTGCCGTGCAAAGAGTTTCTTAAGTGAATCTTGATTGAGTGGAGAATGAAGCCAGTGAGGGAGGCCACTTGGCCAGGCTAGACTACGGGAGGTTTGGAGTTTAGTTGGGTATGTGGCCTGAGTTGGAGTGCCGCTTAGCAGGTGGTCTCATATCCCCAGAGTGTGTAATGCGTTGGACCTGTGCTTGATTAAGGATTGAGCTCGCTGCTGTACCAATTTTTGACATGCTTATATGTATGCTAGTTAAATCAGATTGGCTCGGGTTATGTTCCATGTTGAATTATTATAAGATATCAATGTTGGACATTGGGCAAATACCATCCTTATATAAACTCACTGAAATAAACCTTGCACCAAAAAAAAAAAAAAAAAATCAAATAAATGTCTATTTATTATACGGGCCTGGATTTGATTTAAGAACTGAGCTTGATATCATGACAACCTGACAGGTTGGTTTAGGTTGAAATTTTTTGGAGCATAGCACGGACTGACATCATTCTGATTTCTTTGCCGCAGTAATGTTTGGGCAAGGTCCCAAGCTAAACCATCAGATGGTAAATGAGCTAAACCAGTAACTATGCCCTCTGAGTGTTATTATGCTGTGGATTCTGTGACAACAAAGGGAAGCTGCCTGGCTCCATCTTTAGTAGCAGCCACAATGTCATGAGTGAAGTTTTAAAGTGACCTAGTGGTAGAGAAAAAAAACATATATTAGGTGGAGCTGCCAATAAGTGCCTCTCACTCGAGTATGACTTGAGGGTCCATGGCTCACGGAGTGGAATCTAATATCATTAGACTGACATAAACTTCTGAGTATGAAACTTTAAAAAGTTAAATCAAAACTACCCATCTACTTCACTGATGTATGTCTGAGCTATGATTTTTTAACCGCTTGAAACCTGACCAAATTGCAGAGTCACTGTAAAAGTAAGTGAGTATTGGCAGGGCATCTAGTAGTGAGTCCTGTCCTGTCCTTCATCAGTAATAGCAGAGTAAGCTGTACTCATTTTATCTGTCGACATTTACGGACGTATTTGCAGTAAGCCCTAAACTAATTCATTTGTGACCCACTTGGATCAATAACCAAATTTTGAAGGTGAAAAATGATATAAGATTTAGAAATCTCGGCTCTTAATTTTGTTTGTAGAGAACTTCCCATTGTCGAGAATGACGTATATTCATCTAATATTGTACAACTGTAGGGGAAAAGGAAAGTTCTTGGCAAGGCACCTTGATAGTGCTCTTTTTGTCTTCTTGTTTATGTACACAAGGCCATAAGGGGGGACAACACTCAAACCATGATTTAAACAGGGACTCAAATCAAAAATTAGTGTGGTACTATCTGGGTCCTTCCCTTCAACCAACTTATTATTTTTTTAAAAGAAATTAGAAAAAGAAATATAAAGTTCACTGTAGAAAGATTTTTGGAACCCAAAAAAAAAAAAAAAAAAAAAACAGCTGTTACCATCACATGTTCGCTGCTCCAAGTGGTAGGCACTGGCACATATTTTAAGCCCCATGCCAGGCTTGTGGGTTGCTGTCATGCCTACATACCCTCCCGGAGAAAAATTGGTAGTAAAGAAGAAAAATGGGCCACCCTTAAAATTCTTTGTAAGAAGCTAGGGCAGGGGTACTTGCTGATTCATTGGGATTTTTGACCAAAATTCAGAATTGCTCCTCCTTCTCTCTCTCTCTCTTATGTTATTTTATAATCTATTTATTTATTTTTTCCTCAGAAAAGTGCCAGTAGCTTAGGGTTGGGAGAGTTAGGGGGGGGTGATGGTCTAGTCAATGGCATAGCAGGCTGGTACAGTTTGGCGAGCTCTTCTATATTACATCTTTATTGAAAGATGCTAAAGAGAGACTCAATTTTAGAATGAAAGAATGCGATCTGTCGAGGTTCCCTTTTCCCTTTGTAGGCTTGTTATATTAAAAATTATCCTTTTCATTATCAACCCTTTGTATCAATGTAACAGTGGGACACATTTTTATTTTTAATTTTTTTGGGTCTATTGAGTGGCTTTGTGCTATATTGGACCAGTGCTATTTCTGTGAATGTTGATCACTGAAGTTTCTCAACTGTTAGAGTCCATTCCCTTCTTATTTAAATTAGACTAGAATTTTTCTTGCTCCTTAGCAAGAGAGTTATCTTTTGCAAATTTATATATGGATATGGTTTTTGAATTGATTTTCATGTATAGCTGCAGGCAGACTTCATTATGAACTGCCCTCTTTGTGGCTAACCAATCCAAAAACAAGTCTGCAAGATATTTGAGGATTAGTGTTACCTATCAAAGACATATATATATATATATATATAGATTTGAGAATTAGTGGGCACACTGATAATTATCTCTGTTTCTCATTGTTATCTCATGCTAGAAAACTTTATGACCATCCTGTTTGTATGTAACATATATATATATATATATATGCAGGGCTGCTTTTGCCAAGGAGTTCTTTCATTAGAAACTTCTCAAGCTATTTGCTATGACAATTGAAAACCTTCATGGCACTGTGACACTGGCGGGAAATGTAGGGTAATGTAGCAATGCCCCACATTTGGACATTTTTGGAGCCACCCATCTAGGTTGTTATTAATAGTCTCCTGGGGATATTTGGCTCTTAATATTTTGAATGAAAAAATAATTTTACTTCGCATAACAGTCATATATATAATAAACAGATCACCATAATCGCCGCAGAAGAAAAACTGCAAAACTCCTAAAATTCAAACATTTCTTGGTCTTCTCCCTCTCGTGTCTATCAAATTTTCTTCCGTTATATCAGATAAAGTCACATCTTTCTTTATTATTTTTATCTAATAAGTAGTGCTATGCTACCAAAAAAATTTTGTTAAAAAAAGTTACTAGAATGGTGTGATTATTTTTAATACTTACATCTCTTAAAAAATAATCTATTAACTAAGAAAATCTTCTGTTATACAAATATCATTGTCACGTCATTTTGGTGATACTTGTAGCAAAAAAAAACCTGATAGAGAAGTATTTTTTTTTTTTATCTAAATTAGTTTTGGTCCAAAAAAAAAAAAAAAAAAAAGTAAAGTAGACGTACATGTATTATTTTTATATGTGTGGATATACTTAAGAGCTATTTAGCATTGCTACAGAGAAGTTTCCATAGCACATAAACGGAAGAGTTTTATGAGAGTGATGATAACAAGGAATCAAGTCCATCTCAAAAGGATACAAGAATAAGAGCCAACGTGGAGAGAAGGGGAGAGCATAGGATTCCTAAAACCTCTCTTTTACAAGAGCGTGCTTTGCAGGAAAAAGAGATCGAGTGAGTGAAGTGATGAAGTGAAGATCGGCTCAGATCCTACATACAACCCCCTCAAAAAAAGGCTACTCCAATGTCACAAAAGGGGGTTGTCATGTCCCACAAAGATGTAGGAATCCCAAGCAGTCTTAAAACCCTACAATCACATAAAGTTAAAAATGGATAAAGAGGAAGAATAATAACATAAACTCCAAATTTCATTCCACACGTGGGGCCTTTTGATTCCTGTTTTCTTTATATGGGATCAGGCATATAATTTCAAATAACATCCTTCTTATTTTCAAAGCATTTTGACTAATTATTTGCCCCTTATATTTGTACAAAAACTATCCAGAGAAACCAAATTGTGAACATTTGAAATTTTGCTGATAATTTGCCAACTTCTTTGGGCTTTGTTTAAATCAAGAATTTGTGAAGGGACAAGAAATAAAAAGGGAATTTAAAATTACTTCTCTTAATGAAAAAAAAAATTCATAAAATTATAAATTTATAATTAAATTAAATAATTATTTATCAATGACTGTGTTTTATTTATTTTTTATACCTTCTACTCCATTCAAATAAGGATGTGAATATGTGATTTTATCTTCTGTTACTCTTTTTCATATATTATTTCTTTTCTTTATCATATGTTACCTTATTTTCTTTCTGGTCACCAAGCCCAGAATCCAAACAAACCCTTAACATTTAAAAATCCCTGCCCCAAGTCATATCCTCGATAGTTTCTAGTTTCAACTCATGTGGCCGGGCGAGAAATTAATGCGTGCAACCAGGGTGGGAAACCAAAGGAAGCAAAAGATGAGAAGAAAAAGAATAAAAAAGTGACTCATGCATACCCTTTATTTTGATATGTTAATTTTTTGTTCTATATCAAACTTTATTTGTAGGGTAAAAATATACTCTCTTTTCGTCCACTTTGTTATCATCTTTGTCTTCCTTTCTACATGTACGTCCACCGTGATTTATCGAAAAGAAATGGCTAGAGGAGCCTTATAATTAGACTGCTAATTGGCCCTATAAGCAGTGATTAGTGCACAAACCACAAGAATAAAAAATACATGTACTTAGAAGAGAACTAACTAGGATTTGCTTTGTGTTCTTTCCAAAGGTAAATTGCCCGATAAAGTTGTCCTTGGCTAGGGATGGCATTGAAATAGATTAAATGGGAAGTCAATTCGATCATATTTTGGTATGGTTAGTGAATGGAGTCGGGGGGGGGGGGGGGAAATAAGACTCTAGGGTCAAGTTTATAGTAAACTCCTGGTTAATATCTTATTTAATTATAATTTATTAACTTTTTTTTATTAATGATATGTAAAAATAATAAAAGTTAATTATTAATAATTTTAGTATTTACTTAAGTGTATAAATTAAAAAAAAAAATTACACTTACCAAGAGAAACATGACGAGATGGGATGGTGGGTAGAGGTGAAAAAACCTACACGGGGGTTAGATTGGGTCAAGGAAGAGATTCCCACCTATCCCATTGTCATTCCCATGCAGACGAAAGGTTTTCTTTTCGAACAACGAAACAGTAAGACTAAGAAATTAACAAGGGAAATGTTTTGGTGTCATTTGTTATATTTGTTTTGAATTTATTTTTAATTTTGTGATTTAACGAAAATAGTTTAAAACGTATTTGGTCACTTGTATTTTTAAAATCTATTTTAAAAAATAAAAAATGAGTTTACACATGAAATACAAAATAACAAAAAAGTTGCACTGAGTATTTTCAACCTAAAGATAATCGATAAAAACAAGAAAAATAGAAAAATATCAAATCAAATTTATTTTTAGTTTTTTTTTTTTTTGAGATTTTCAAAACATGAAAAACATAAAACAAGAAATAAAAAATAGAAACACAAGCCAAATAACACCTTAGATTGTTGAAATTTCTGGCGGAATTCAATAAGGAGAAGAGATTAGAGCCATTGTACCAATTAGAATTAAAGTTTGAGCTGTTCAACCTTTTCTCTTTCTTTTTCTTTTTATATTAGCTACCTTTTTTTTTTCCACTTCTTTATTTTTTTGATCGATATCCTTTTGCTCTTTTTCTTTTCTTCTGTTTTTTGCATTCCTTTTTCTTTTTGAAAACTAGAGACCAGAAAGATCGGCCTTGGACCCCCGTAATCGGAACAAGGTGAGTGAAAATATATTTTCAAAAGGAAAAACTTTTGCACCCTTCAAAGACAGTGTGGTAAAAGAATCGAATAACTTAGTGATTGTGTTATATTAATTAACAAGGACATGAAGGCAACTTAACCAAAATGTGTTTCACTTTCTGCTGATTGGTTTGCTTCAACTACTGTTATATTTGCAAGTAATATATGGTGATATGTGAGAGAGAGAGAAAGAGAGAGAGAGAGAGAGAGAATATTGTTTTTGTTTTTGGACAGTGTGGCAAGAGAATTAATTAACGGAAGTGGTATTTTTTTAAGAGTTGTCAATGGAATAGTGGGTTAGGATTCATCATGAATGAAATTTTCAAGATTATCCTAACCAATAATCAATTAAGTTATATATGGTAATTGAAAGCAAAGCATTTGAATTTTTGCAGAAAACAACTAGCAACAAATGACATAGGGCCGAACGTCTATGCCATCCAAACTTTAGACCAAATCAATCAGTCTCCTTGAATACTAATGAAGGTTATGATAAGCTTATTGAATATTAACGACTGAATCATTAACGTTCCCTTTTTGTCACAGCGGTAGCTCCCACGTTTTCATTTGTTAATTTGTCTGCTTTATATATGCATACATACATATATATATATATATATATGCACACATTTTATTATCAATCGCAAAAGGTTGGAAACTGGGAACAGGGCGCCGGACAGTTGGCACTCTCCGATTGATGGGGGTGGCCGCGCTGTTTGCTTGAAGTAATGAGGAGTTTATCAAAATATTAGGCCGTAAGCCCCACACTAAGGTGTCATGATCAATCTCTTTGGGAACTTGGGCCTCCTACAAAGGCTCCACTTACCCATTCTTTCCACCTCATAATAATGTCTGATTTTTTTTTTTTTTTTTTCAAATCATGCCTAATTAATGTTCGAGGCCTAGCTGCACTGCGTTGGTCGAAATTAAGAATATCAAAGGAAATTGCTTAGTTAAGCTATTGCAGTTGCACCAACTCCAGAGATTGGGCACTGGTAAAACAAATCCTTGATCCCTCTTTGAAAACATCATTGACTTAATTATTTAAAACTAGTGACCCTTTTTACCATAGAGATTACCATAAATTACAATTCCAAATCTTCTATTTTACAATGGTGTCTCACTTCTTATCCTATTTTCCCTTGTATTAGTAGTTGCCGATAAAATATAACAACAATTACTAAATTTAATGTAGTTCAAATTTTGAGGACACATGTAGATAGAGTTTATAAAATTTAATGATAATTATTAAAGTTAAATATAATTTAAGTTTTAAGGACATACATGGATCCGTGTTATAGTGCGAGGCAAAAGATTTAAACTCATAAAGTACTAGTAACAATATTTATTCATAGAAAATAAAGAAAACAAGTGGTTATAAATTAATGACTCTTCTATTCTTCTTCTTTCTTTTTTATTTTTTTTTTTTTGAGGGCTGGTTTGAACCTATGATTTATGTCAGGATAGGGCACTATTTTTAACCCAATTATTCTTTCTCATCTATTATCATATTTATTAGACTTAAGTAATTAATTCGTTGAATAGTGGGAATGAAAACATGAGCAAAAGTATCATTCGCAAAAATATTATTATAAAAAAGATAGCGTCTCAGTCTAATTTTATTTTTATGTATTGATTTATTTAAAAAAAACATGTTTTATATATATATATATATTTAAGTTAGAAAAATAATAATGTTATATTAATGAATCGGAATAAATAAATAACATTGATCATTAATATTCATTGTTTTTGATCATTAATATTCGTCATTTTGTAACTTTTGCTAATGATATAGTATATATTAAATCATTAATATTTATCTAGTGTTATCTTTTTCTCTCTCTCCCAGTTCACCTACGAAATGGCGCCCCCGATCGAGCAATTGTTACATATACCTAGATAGTTTAAAAAAAAAAAAAAAGTTACATATACCTAGATGCTATTGAAACCCTCAAGTTCATCAACGCTCTCGATCTCTTTCTTGGTTATCATTAATCTTTGCCGTGACTAAAAGTGAGTACTTACATATGGCATAGTACTAAATCTAGAGATGCCATGATCACATTCAACTGCATCATTAGTAAATTCGGCAGAGCAATTGAATGGTTTGAAGACACACACAACTTTTGTATCTATCTTTTTTGAACACCTCATTTGGGTCCCAACAAGAACAGTACTCTGAGTCAGTCCAAGCCTTTCATCAGATACCAATTTTTTTTTTTTTTAACAACGGTTACAAAGCTTATTATAAATTACACATTAACTTATTAACCTTTGAAGTAAAAGAACAAAGTGAGCTCGCTAGTTAAGTGATGGAGTTGAGCCCGGACAAAAGGGACGGCCAAGGACTATATATGTACATAAAGAGTCTCATGTCATGTGCTCTATTCAAAAGAATGAAAAATGACAAAATTAAGGCATAAAGAAAGGAGCTAGCCAAGTGAGTGGAGGGAGGATTTTTCTTTTTGAAAATGATCTAGCTCTCGTGTAGGGTTGTATGTAGCTATGTGTAGGGTTTTTTTCAACTTTGAAAAGTAGTGAAGAGAGTGTTGGTATACATATATGTGGCTAAGCTTTTACATAGGGTTCTCTCCATGAGAGTAAGTCCTTTTAATTTTTGTTGGTTTTGGGTTGTCATGTTTGGCTTTCTTATGGCTTCTTGTGGGACAAACACCACCGACCCTTCGCTCTCTTCTCTCTTAATCTCTCTCCACCATTCCCTGCCGCGTACCTCCCTTTTACATGAACATTCATTTTGATTCCCTCTTGGAAAAAGCTTTTGTTTTTACATATCCCTCTCTCCATATATATTATGTATATATGTATAATTCATTCATTTAACTCAATTTTGTTATATTGATATATATATATATATATATGTGTGTATAATTCGAATTCATTTATTTAACTCAATATTGAAGGTGTTAGAAGTTGTAAATATTAGTATAAATTTATAAAAATAATTTCGTAATTTATGTAATAAGTAAAAAAATTAAAAATTTATAAAGATTTATAAAGTTTTTCATTAATTTATGACAAGTCAAACACAAATGTTGTATTGATATTAGGAAAAGGACTAGCAATTTGTAAGTTTCTTGCTTGAATCAATTAATGACTCCCTTTAGGCGGGAGACTTCACTATCAAGAAAGAGACGAATGAGACGGCCATTGCAATTTCATTTTCTAGCTAATTGGCCATGGCTCCACCATTTTGGACAATTCAAAAGATTGAAAAGATATCTCATTCCTGCCACGTGGAAGCTTAATTTATTGCCACCTGGAGGAATTATTTGTTCACGAGGGTTCCCTAGAAAACCCCATTTATATATTAACTTCATCTATAGTTTTATTAGGATATAAATATTTGTAACTAATCACCTCCTAAGAGGCCAGGTTAGATAGTAAAAAAGAATTTGATCTTTTTCTAAACCACAAGGAACCTTTAGAGGAATGTTGGTAAAATATATATATATATATATATATTGGACACATGGCATAATTCTAACCACAAATCTATCCAACTTTATTAATTTCGTTCTCAATGTCATTAGCACTTTTCTCACCTCACATACATGTTTTTAGAATGAAGAAGTATAATTCTAGTTTAATTCTAATTACATGGTGATAGTTCAACTAAGTTAATTAGTTCGTCATCGCAACAATGAGGATATAATGTGACAGTTATTCTTCTTGAAATTGTTACATCTTATTTTCCAATATCTAAAATATCAAATAAGAGTTAGTGGGATTAACATAACATTATAATTAAATCAATATCTCATTATCTCTTACTTTTCTTGACCTATATATACTTAAGAATTATCAATTATAATTACAAAGGTACAATGTTTACCGGCTACCAAAACTCTCTCTATTCAATTATTTCCTCGCATTTAACTGACTAAATATCAGAAAGTCTTTGGTCAAGGACATTCTCCCGACTTTTATCTTTTAACTGTTTTATCTGTTCTGAGGTATTCTAACTGAGATAGAGAACTTAGCAACATAGTGAATACACAGAAAGTAGATTTATACCCCGCACAAGAAAAATTATCCAGTCCCTTTGATTAGTGGGCGAATAATTTTCCGTTGGTGGAGGACCCTAGAGATTTTGGCTTTTCTTATTTTTTTTGACTTATTGTATAGGAATCAAACGCGCCGGCTGTGGTACTGTATGCCCTACATGAACTTTCAAATTAAACCCAACAAAGTCCTCTCTGATAAATTAAAACTAAAATTCTAGTGCAGTTAGGTTTAAGTCAATTCATTAACGGAGTATACCAGAGGGTGCTAGTTCTCCTTAATGAGTTCCCTTTGGAAGATTGTAAAAGACACTTAATTTGAAATTTGAGCAGACAGGTATTTTTTAGCTGTTCTTAGATTAATAATTTATTAAAAAAAATATAAGGAATAGAAATTTAAAATCAACTCTCATGTTCACTCATTGACCGGTCATTGTGGCGATCTCGAGTTTAAATTAGCTACACTTAGGTCCAATTCCATCATGTCTTCTTCATTTTCATTCTCATTCATCTTCAAAGTGGGATTAAGGAGAAAGGAAATTTACCTAAAAGATCTAATTGTGAAAAATATTTTAAAATAAATAGCATGAATTTAAAAATTAAATACTAGAGTAGTTATTTGTAATTGATGAAATGTTGATGGAGATTTATTACAATTAAAAATTGCTTATGTCTAGATAATTTGGCCTGTAATGAGTTCAATAGTTGAAAATATATCAAATTCAAATTATTGAATTTCCTTATTATGTAGATAATCAACCCGACTAATTTAAATTTAAAATTAGAATTAAAAAAATTATGCCCAAAATAAATTTTATTTAAAGATTTGTAGAAGTAAAAAAAAAAAAAAAAGTAAAATAGTGAACATAGAGAGTGTCACATAAGATTTTGTCATAATTGTTTGATTAATTATATAAAAATCACTTAAATTAAAAATATTATTATTGATCATATATTTTGCTTTATAAAAAAAAATATGGTCAACATGACAAATTTAAATTTAAAATGAGAATTTAAAAAAAATAATTACTTCCAATCTTAATTAATATTTAGACATATTTCTTTATTTTTCTAAATTTAAAAAGTACTAACAGCCGTTATTATGAGATAAATAATTTTTAAACATTTTTCTATTAGAAAAATAATTACCTACGAGCTTAATTAATATTTAGGTATTTTCCTTTATTTTTAATTTTAAAAAATATTAAGAATTGTTATTATGAAAGAAATAATTTTTAAACATTTTTCTAATTATTAATTAGATATTTTTCTATTTTTTTATTTAATTCCAATTGAAATTGAAATACGTAAATTTTAAAATTTTTAGACAAGTCGACTTCTTATAAAAACTCATGAGTTAACTTCGCATCAATTAATATTACATATCACAATTATAGTAGTTTTATATCTAAAAGCAAAAGTGAAATTGTGATCATTTAGTGATGTAGGACCAAAAAAAAAAAAAAAATTAGACTTTGTCAGTGAGAAGAAAGAAAAGAAGAAGAGGGAGTGAATGAGAAAAATAGTGTAATTCAGGTTATTAAACTAATCCAACGATTAAAAATATTCTAAATTTAAATTCTTAAACTTTCTTATTATATAGACTAGAAATTATCCGTATCTAAAGATATAAAGACATAATTTTATATAAATAATACAAAAAGTATAAAAATATATGTATTTATAATATTAAGTTTTATGTACATTAAAATCGAATCTTTAATTTAAATGTTTACTTTCTAATAAATCTTTAACGAAAAATAATGTTTAAATATTACTTTTTTAAAATAAAAAAATTAGTTGACTTTGTGTAAATATTTATTATTTACTAATTACAAATTTTATCACATTTTTAAAATTATTAATTTAAAAACTTTTACAAAAAGTATTCAAAAAAAATATTGGAAGAGTAATAGTGCTTTTCCATGTGAAGTAACAAAAAAGATAACCAAAGTAAAGAAAAAATAAATAATCTTGTCCGTTGAACAAACTTAATGGTCCAAAATATCTCAAATTTAAATTGTTGAACTTCTTTATTATATAGATATAGTCAACATGACCAATTTAAATATATTGAAATTTAGAAGGCCAATATAAATATATTGAAATTTAGAAAAAATAATTACTCCTAACCTAATTAATATTTAGGCATTTTTATGTTTTTAATTTAAAAAAAATATTAAGAGAGAAACAATGTTTAAACATATTTCCCAAACTTAATTATTATGTTGCCATTTTCCCTTATGTTTTTTAATTTAATTAATAATACATTTGAAATGTATAAATTTTACAACTATAGTATATTGATAATCAAGTGACTCCTTTCTAAAAACCTATATGTTCACCTTATATCTATTAATATTGCATGCCACAACTTTTGTAGTTTTATATGTAAAAAGAAAATTGAAATTGTATTTATTTAGCAATGTGGGACAAAAAAAAAAAAGAGGTAAAGGCTCAATGAATAAGGAGAGAGAAGAAAGTAAGATGGAACGAAGGAGAAGAATACTAACTAGAATTGAAATGAAGAAGATGAGGAAGGATGAATATAGAGAGTCCACATAAGATTTAGCAATAATTTTTTATTAATTTTATAAAAATAATTCAAATTAAAACTATTAATAGTAATGGTATGTGTTTTATAAAAAATATATAATCAACGTGACTAACTTAATTTATTAAAATTTAGAAAAAATAATTACTCCCAAGCCTAATTAATTTTTAGGCATTTTTCTATGTTTTTAATTTGAGAAATACTAAGAGTTGTTATCAAGAGATAAATAATTTTTAACCATTTTTCCAAACCTAATTATTATTTAAGCATTTTTTATATTTTAAATATAATTCTTAATATATTCAATATATATATATATATATATTTTACAACTATAGTAAATATAGGTTACTTATAGGAATTCATATGTTCACTTATCTATTCATATTACATGCCACAAGTCTAGTGGTTTTACTTACAAAAGAAAAAGTAAAATTGTAATCATTTAGTAATGTAGAACAAAAAAATAAAAAAATAAATAAAGAATTATTGAACGAGAAAAAAGGGGAGAATAAAAGGAAATAAAGGAAAAAAGTGTCACCTAAGATTAAAAAGAAAAAGATGATAATAGAGAAAAAATTATTTTAGTTTTAATTTAATCTTGACTATTGAACAAGTCTAATGATTAAAAATATTTCCAATTCAAATTATTGACCTACCTTATTATTATATAATATGGAAATAAAGAATTGACAATTATTTGACAACCTCAATCTTGGACTGATCTAATTGACAGCCATGATTGTGATTAACAATATGGAAACAAATTATTGGCATTTATTTGACAGCCCAAATCATGGCTGATTTGTTTGACAGCAATAATTTTCTTGTATCATTTTTTTTTTTATGCTTGTACAAAGTCAATATAAATATAGCATGACCATCACATGTAAGAGGCAATTATTATTCAAAGTTATTTTGTTCTGTTTTATAATATCAGAGCCCACGACTAACGTCCCAATGGCTTTTTCCAACTCTTCCATTACTTCTTCCACCATCTTTGTCAATGCTAATCTTAGCACCACCACCATTCCTTTATGCCTTCAAAGCCTTGTCACCATTAAACTCATTAAAGACAACTATTTACTGTGGAAAGCACATGTTTTGCCTTATTTGCATGGCCAACGATTGTATGGCTATGTTGATGGCAGTATTCCTCGTCCTACTGCTCTTGTTCAAAAAGCCGTCTCAAGTGATGCACCTCCTAGCCTCATTTCCAATCCTAAATATGATACTTGGTTCATTCAAGACCAAGTTGTTCTTAGCCTTTTAATGTCATCCCTCTCTGAAAGTGTGATCTCCAATATGGTTAGTTTCACAAAATCTCAAGATGTGTAGAATGCTCTGAAACACATGTTCTTTGCTCCTTACCGAGCAAATATATCTCATACCCGACACAAACTGTCCACTCTTAAGAAAGAAAACTCCTCAACTCTGAGTATTTTCAAAAGGCAAAATCAATGGCAGACACTCTAGCTATTACAAAACAATCTCTCAAAGAAGAAGAATTCATTAACTATCTCTTGGTCGGTTTGGAATTCTCATACGATCCTATCATCACCTCCATCAAAATGAGGGTGGATCCTATGAGCTTTTTAGTCGTCTCTTAACCTATGAACAAAAGCTTGAGCATTAGACCTCCTGCATTGGTGTTGCTATCAGATTAGTCAATATGGAAACATAAAATGATCGTGGTAAACCTTTCGGTCACTCACATTGTCAACAAACTAAAAATTAGAATCGTAACCGTGGTCACGGTAGTGGAAAAGATGGATGTCCCTTTTGCCAAGTCTATAGGGAAATGGGCCATGTTACCCTTTCATGCTATCACCACATTAATCGATCTTATCAAGCACAACCACAACCCAATCACATGCAAGCATTTCTTACCACACCTCTAAGTGTGCCCGATCAAAATTGGTATCCAAACACTAGATCTACCAATCATCTTACCAATGACTTTCAGAAGTTAAATAGTCATGCCGAGCCTTACACGATTATTGATCACAATCAAATGGGAGATGGTACGAGTTTGGAATTTGTTAATGTCGGTCAATATCAACTAAATTATACCACTTCTAATTTCACCTTAAAAAATGTGTTGCATGTTCCACAAATTAAAAAGAATTTAATTTCTACTCGTCAACTTACTAGTGATATAATGTTTTTGTTGAATTTCACACGGATTACTTTTCTGTGAAGGACGAGCAAACAGGGAAAGAGCTCCAGCGTGGCAGAACTAAGGATGGCTTGTATCAATTTCCACTTTCTACAAATGGCACTCTCCAAAATTTTTCATCTCAAAAGGTCCATCTATCCATGTGGCACTCTCAACTTGGACACCCATCCTATTGCATTCTCTAACATATAATCTCCACATTTCATCTTCCCATCTCTCACAATAATGCCACAGGGGGTTTGTGACACATGTCAACAAGGAAAAAGTCATCGGTTTCCTTTTTCATTGTCTCAATCTAAGTCTAGTGGTACTTTTGATTTAATTTTCTCTGATGTTTGGGGCCTTTCGCTTGTAACCGTAACTTCTAGAAATAAATATTATGTATCTTTTGTGGAACATTTCAGTAAATGTATATGATTTTTTCCTATTCCTACTAAATCTAATGTTTTGCTTACTTTTAAATCATTCCAAACTGTCGTTGAACACTTTTTTAATCGTAAGATTAAATCCATTCAAACTAATCGGGGTAGTGAGTTTTGACATCTAAATAAATATTTTCAAGGACTTGGCGTCCATCATCATCTTTCTTATTCCCACACATCCCAGCAAAATGGGACTGTTGAGAGAAGGCATTACCATATTGTTGACACTGGGCTTGCTTTCCTTACTCACATTGTTATTCCTAAAATTTACTAGGATTATGCCTTCTAACTTGCCAATTTCCTCAATAATCGGCTTCCTACATCTTCGTTGGGTACTCTATCCCATTTTGAGAAATTATACAACCAAACTCTTGATTTTACTCAACTACATGTATATGGTTGTGCATACTGGCCATACTTACGTCAATTTAATAAACAAAAATTTGATTACCATTCCAAACGGTGCGTCTTTCTTGGTTTTAGTCCACATCATCAGGGATTCAAATGCTTAGATCCTGATTCTGGTCGTATTTACTTATCTAGGCATGTTGTATTTTCTGACGAGGAGTTCCTTTTTCAGTCTTCATCTTCCAAACCTATCTCCTCCACAATCACAGATCATGCAATCCTTCCTTATCCAATTAATTTTCCTTCCACAAAAGTGCCATCAGTCGAAATCTCCTCTCCATTATGGAGCTAATCTTGGGATTCTCATAACAATTTCCTCTTTACTCCCACTAAAAATACAGCCCCTCTACTGGCTATTTCTTATCTAAACCTCCAGCTACTTTATATCTTTCTTCTTTATCTAAAAATTCTCATTCCTCTATCGAAAATTCAAATTCCCAGCATTCAAATTTGGTCCACCCTCCTCCCAATTTGGTCACACCTCTTTCTCCACATAACCCTTCCATTGAGCCCCAATTCTCTTCTTCTTCGATACCTCCTTATCCTGCTCTAGCGCATCAACCTTCCCCAACTCGGACTTGTGGAATGGTGACACGTGCTTAACATAACATTACCAAGCTCACATCACTTCCAGAAGGTATGATATGCTACCCTATTCCACGGAGTTACCTAACATCTAATTCTTCTCTTGTGAAGCCAACTTCTTTCACAGAAGCAGTCAAAAATGATAGTTGATGTGAACCAATGGACCTTGAATTTAATGCCCCAATGACAAATGGCACTTAGACTATTGTCCTATATGATCCCATCATGAACATGGTGGGCAACAAGTGGGTCTTTCAGCGGAAACAAAAACCAAATGGTACCACTGATCGTCTCAAGGCGCATCTAGTTGCCAAAGGTTATCATCAACAAGAAGGGCTCGATTATGCGAATACATTTAGTGCCATTGTCAAGCCAACAACAATTCGTTTGGTTCTTAGCCATGCCATTTCTCAGGGTCGGTCTATTCATCAACTTGATGTCTAAAAAGCCTACTTGGATGGCTATCTCACAGAGGAAGTTTAGATGTCTCAACCTTAGGGGTATATTAATCCACAATTTCCTAATCATGTTTGCAAATGACACAAGGCTTTATGTGGTCTCAAGCAAGCCTCTCGGGCTTGGTACTCTCAGCTTAGTGACTTTTTGCTTGCACTTGGTTTTCTCAACTCTCACTTGGATTTCTCTCTATTTATTTATCATCATTCAGGTGTTACAATTTTTATCTTGGTGTACGTGGATGATATCCTTATTACAAGCTCTATGGATAAAGCCATCATTTGGGTACTTAACTCCCTTAGTTGAGAATTTGTAGTTAAGCTGTTACGTCATATTTCCTATTTTTTAGGAGTTAAGGCAACTCTAATCTCAGAAGGTTTCTTTCTTTCTCAAAGGCAATACATTCTCAACCTTCTTCAACAGACACATATGATGAACCTAAACCCATGACCTCCCTAATGTCTTCTTCTGCCTTACTCTCACAATTTGATGGCCCTAGCTGCCCAGGTGCCTCTCTCTGCCAAAGCACTATTGGTGCTCTTCAATACCTGTCTCTCATGCGCCCAAATATTGCTTTCTCTGTTAATAAAGCTTACCAATTGATGCACAACCCCAGGGAGACTCATTGGACAGTCATTAAGTGGATTTTGTGCTATCTCCAGCAAACGGTTAAGTTTAGTCTTATTCTCTATCGAAGTCCTTTTCCCCACTTCTCCGATGCAGATTGGGAGAGATGTCCTAATGATCAAAAGTCCACAAGTGGTTATTGTGTCTTTTTTGGATTCAATCTCATCTCTTGGAGCTCAAAGAAGAACCTATTGTTGCTCGCTCAAGTACTGAAGCGGAATTCCAGGCTATTTTGTATGCATCTGCCAAAGTATTGTGGTTACAATCTCTCTTTTGAGAACTTGGTATCTTCATGTCTCAGAGTCTAGTTCTCTACTGTGATAATATTGGTGCCACCTATTTAACTAGCAGCCCCGTTTTTAATGCTCGAACGAAACATGTCGAGATTGACTTTCACTTTTTTCGTGAAAAAGTCCAACAAGGTGCTCTTGCTGTTCATTATCTTTTGACTAAAGATCAAACTGCCGACATTCTTACCAAGCCCCTAATCTCAACCAGATTTTCTTTCCTATGGTCCAAGTTTCATGTTGATGAACCACCCATCCGCTTGAGGGGGCTAATATAGAAATAAGGAGCTAACAATTATTTGATAGTCTCATTCTTAGCTGGTCTAATTGACAGCCATGATTGTGGCTAATAATATGGAAATAAATCATTGGCATTTATTTGACAGCCCAAATCATGGCTAATTTGTTTGACAGCCATAATTTCCTTGTATCATATTTTTTTTTTTTTTATATTTGTGCAAAGTCAATATAAATATAGCAGAGTCAATACAAATATAGCAGGACTCTCACATAATTTTGTGCGAGAGACAATTATTATTCAAAGTTATTTTGTTCAGTTTTAATATAAATTTATCCAAAGAAAGAAAAAAAATCTTTGGGACATGTACGAGGGGTTGTTTAACCCATCTCTTTTTGGTCTCTTTCTAATAGCATTGCCAACCTTATCTTATCTTTTTCCATATTATAATGAAACACATCCCCTTCTAATTAGCATTGTTCTTCGACGGTATGCTCATGCCAATCCGCGTTAAAGACAGAATTGTTGACTTCCAAGAAATAGCTAATGCAAAATTTCCACTCATGGCCAAATCACGACTCTCCAAAATGCCAATCATAATTTCATGGGGCCAAAATTTCCACCAAATTTTAAATGTTAATCTAACCAATTCGTGATAAAACTTTCGCACAACGCATTGATCTTCCTATTTCGAGTCCCTTGGCTTTATGTTCATTTGGCAACAAATTCAAATGTTCGGCCATCACTTTCCCTCGATCACCCCCCACTTGACTCGAAAGACTTGTTTGCATTCACTGTCTATTTCATGCTTCTGTTGATGAATTTGAATTTATGGCATGCATGATTTACCCAAAAGAATCCAAAATCAGTTCCAAATTAGCTTCCCAGTATTTTTTACCAATCAAACATTAAGATCATGTTTTACGAGAGAGGACCATGAAATTGGACCACACTTTATCAATTCTTTTGTTTATTTATTTGTTTGTCTTTTATGTTATTAGATTTGGTTGTTTAAAAGTGAGCTATATATAATGCATTAATTCAATAGCAAAAATAAATTAATTAATATTTACAATACATTCAACATTTTTATAAATAATAGGATGGCTTGTAAGGGGACTGTGAGAAACTTTGTTTATGGAAAAGTAAAGGAGGAGGTGAAAGAGAAAAATAATATCCATCTTACGTCACTTTGATAGAGAAAGAAAGTGATATGTATATAATATTTGACATGTATAAAGTATAACGCATTTTAAAACCGCGAGGGAGGGTGTTGGATTTTTAAAAATTCTATCGTTAAACATACTCGAGTGCACAATATCGGAATGAGTAATCTATTGAGAAGCAATTTAAAGCAGACAATATTATATTGTGTAGTTGAACTCATAATTTCAAGTTCAAATTTAATTTAAGTGATCCCTTTCTTTGTTTAGTGAAATTATATCATTGATGTTATCAAAATAAATAAATAAATAATTCAGGTTTTCACAATACGATTTTGACACGAGTTAAGCACACTTTTTCCCTTCAATAGAAAAAATTATTTAAAATTTGTTCTCAAAACTTTTATCAAACATTTTCAAAACAAAATTATCCTAAAACATTTATAAACCCCAGATTAACCGATAGTAATTTTTATCCTTTTTACCCCAGTATTCCACCAAATAAAATCACCCTTTGAATCCACTCGTGATAAATCCACTGATCCACACATATCATCATTATATATATATGTTTGTACATCTCATCTATACATATATATATATATATATATATATATAACAGTCACACGGGCTGGAGCGTCAGGAACCAAAGCAAATGCCGTTCACTCATTCAAGGGTGTGTGAGGTTGGGTCACGAATAGCATCATGCACTGTTTTCAGTAAAAGGCAAAATTAAAAAGAAAAAAATGTATTTTTACAATACTGAGAGTAAGATATATATGCCTTTTGTGTGTAATGTAGTGGATTTTTTATATAGTCTGAGGCTCCATTATTAATTACACTCTCGTGGGTTTCAGCGTTATTGTTTTCAAACTCCTCCATTCCTTTCAGACCCGCGCTCAAAAGCAACCCTCTTTTTGACACAAAAGAGAAACGAGTAATCAAATTAAAACCGATCATCTCTCTCTACAGTAGGCGGAGTTCACTGCTTTCTCTCTCCCCCGACGACAACCCTAACTTTCTCCAGATCTACGTTTTCCGATTTCGTATGTAGGTCTTTCCGATTTCGTATGTAGGTACATGTGTACATACGGAGGTCTTTTGTCAATCTCTTTCTCGAATCTCGAGAGCTTTGAAACATCGCTACCTCCTCTGTTCCTATCGAGCGTGTATATTATGTGTTGTATTTGAATCCTAATTTTGATTCTGATCGATGTTTAGATCAAAGGGGAGTAAAAAGTTCGAATCCGAGGCAATTGGTTTGCGGTAAAAGACGCATAGTGTAGCGTTTGTTGTTTGGGTTCATTTCTTGCTTTGGTGTTCTATTTTTTGGGTCTCTGTAAAGGGGAAAAAAAGGGGAGGGAAGGGAACGACCTCTTTTTTTTTTTTTTTTTCCCCTTGCATTTTTTGGGTTATATAACACACCAAAAGGCTCTCACTTTAGCATGCGAGGACTCGGTGAGGGAGTGAGGAACTTTGTTGAACAAGGAGCGGAGCAATGCAGAGTATGAAGAAGAAGAAGGGTGACAATGATGGTGAAGTTACCAAGAAGGAGCGTCACATTGTTTCCTGGTCTCAAGAGGTCTCTCTCTCCTCCTTATTCTTTGGTCCTCTGTTTTTCAATGTCCCTGCATTGCCCAATATTTAATGGGACTGTTTGGATTTCAGGAAGACGATATACTTCGCGAGCAAATCCGAATCCATGGAACTGAAAAGTATAGTCTTTTCATCCACTTAATTCCTGTGTTCTTTACTCGGTTTTTTTTTTTGGGTGCAATGAAAATGCCAATCAATCTTGTTTGATGAATGCAATTGATGGGTTTTTACTGTGTTTTGCATGTGTAGTTGGTCAATTATTGCATCAAAGTTCAAGGATAAAACGACCAGGCAATGCAGAAGAAGGTTAATTAGAAAAAAAAATTATTTTTTCTAATTTTTATTCTCCATTTTGTTCTTCCAATATTTCTTCTTCTTTTGTTTGCTAGTCTACCCTGATGTGGATGTAACCATACCATTGCAGATGGTACACTTATTTGAATTCTGATTTCAAAAGAGGGGGGTGGTCTCCAGAGGAAGACATGCTCTTATGTGAGGTAAATACATGATCTCCCTTTATTAACTTGACATTTCTGGCTCAAACTTGCATGTTTATTACTGAAAAAATTTTGTTCCTTCCCCCTCCCCGCCTAACGCTGGGATGACAAGATGTTGATGGGAAATTATGTAACACTATATTTAGTTGGTCGGTTAACTTGCTTTGACAGCATCAGTAATTTCTGAGTTCAAACAAAAGAACACAGCAAATTTAGTCTTTCCAGACCTAGCTAGACTAGAGATTTTTTTTTTTTGTTTGGTTGCTCCAAAGATAGTTCTGAGTATATTTCAAATTCGATAGGCAATTCCTATTTATGGATGTGTCTGATATCTTAACTTCAACTGCAGGCTCAGAGAATATTTGGTAACAGATGGACTGAAATAGCAAAGGTGGTTTCCGGGAGGTATGAAAAGTTCTAATATTTGTTTCTTTCTTGAGAATGAAAAAGTTTATGATGATCATAAATCAATTTTTTGTCTGTTATTACAGAACTGATAATGCTGTGAAGAATCGATTTTCCACCCTATGCAAGAAGAAGGCAAAGCGTGAAGCCTTAGCTAAAGAGAACAGCACTTCATACATTAATCCAAATAATTTCCGAAGTGGGTACAATACAGCTGGAATATCAGAAACTGCAACACCTCTGAAGAAGATGAGGTACAATCAGTATAGCATGTTACTAGTGAATATTAGTAACATTGAAATGTTACAAAAATAACTATCTATTGTTGTGACTTAGGAGGACCCATATCTCCGATCTCACCAAAAAC
The DNA here is from genome assembly GCA_019916065.1 of Vitellaria paradoxa. NCBI lineage: Eukaryota > Viridiplantae > Streptophyta > Magnoliopsida > Ericales > Sapotaceae > Vitellaria > Vitellaria paradoxa. Next base: position 18,691,752 of record CM034233.1, on the reverse strand, counting down.
TACGACCATGGAGAAAGAATGCCCAGGGAATGTGGAATAACAGCAAATCAGCAGCTCAGATCTCCATTTGCAGTATTGGTGAAAAACTTTCACAATGTGGGAGACCTTCCCACTCAACATCATGTCGACAACACTAAAGAGACATCCAGTGATGGTGAGTCACTAAAGTTTTTGGAAATGACCTAAATTATTGATCATTCATGACCTGGATAGCAATCATGGCACATTGTAGTAAATGTACAAATCAATTCATTAAATATTTTAGCCAACAAATTTATGTCATTTTTCATATTCTTAAAACATGAGCATTTGATAGTTGTTGATGATAATATTGATCATACTCATGTGATAATATCTTGTTTCCTTTCTTTCCCAGAATCAGCTCCAAATAACAAGATTCAAGGAACATTTCTCAGAAAGGATGATCCAAGGATATCCGCATTACTCCAGCAAGCAGAACTGCTCAGCTCACTCGCAGTCAAAGTTAATACAGAGAATACAGACCAAAGTCTTGAAAATGCATGGAAGGTGAGGATCAGTTGGGTAACTTGTACTATCAGCACATAATTGTGGTTGTCTGAGGATACCCTGTTGCCAGCAAACATCTCATGCTCACTTGAAAGACATTTAATAGTGGTTTAGTGACTAGACTATTATGAGCAGCCAAACCAATGCATTTGTTTCACTCATCCACTTCTTATTGCTTACAATAGCATAAATAAATCGAATAATTTTGTCCTGAGGTTGAATTTTTTGGCTTTATTTTAGCCTGTAATTGCACCATACCTTCAAGAAAGGTTGAAGTGATGCTGTCAATCTCTACTGAGATGCACCGCAAGTAGGGATGTGATATGTCTATTGCCAAAGTCTTGCAAACTATCTAGCTACCGTTTAAATTGCAAAACTAGTAAATCATATATGTTGCTGAATCCGTTATCTTTGCTTATTTTTCTAATATGAACTAAATATGGCATTCAGGTTCTCCAAGATTTTCTCAACCAAACTAGAGAGAGTGATATGTTTGGTATCAAATTCTCTGATATAGATTTTCAACTTGAAAATTTTAAAGACTTGGTAGAGGACTTAAGAAGTAGTAACGAGGGCAGTCAACACTCTTGGAGGTAAAAAATCGAAAAAAACATAAGGTTTCTGATATTAAGGTTCAAGCAGCCTTGAATCATAATACGATTTTAGTTGATTATTACTGCAGGCAACCTGATTTGTATGAGGAGTCCCCAGGCAGCTCTGAGTACAGTACAGGGTCAACCTTCCTCTCCCAGACAGCAGGTGATAAAACAGAACAAAGTCAAGGTGAGCTATGTGCATTACACCAAGACAGTATAGTTGAGTCGCATTCAACTCATATTGGAGGCCAAAATGGAATTCTCTCTGGTGCAACCACAATTCAAGGTAGAAGTATGTTTTTTATTTTGAGAATGCTGCTAGATTTTTTCTGATCATGTATTTGAGAGAATCCTGCATATATTTTTTTCCTGCTGAAATATTTTATCTTATTGCTGCAGATATTTTGCCACTTACCGATGATCTAAAAGACCATGACGAAGATATCTCTGCCTTTGCAAGTACAGAGTTCAGTTCTCCTCTTCACGTAACCCCAATTTTCAGATCCCTAGCTGCAGGCATTCCTAGCCCAAAATTTTCAGAAAGTGTAAGTTTTTTTTATCTTACAATCTGCTAATTATTAAGCCTATAGTAGCCATACCAGTAAACTTCACAGCACCAAGCGACGTATACACACATGAAGCTGTTGATATCAAATCAACAGAGGCAGGGGCAGGAAGTAAACCAGTGATAGTGATACTAATTGGACACTCCATCTTCTGACAATCTTTTCCATTTGTAAGACTTTCTGTCTGGTTACTTGTCGTCATGCCATTTCCATTAGCAGCTAGGTAGTAATGGAGTAATGGAAATAGTCCTGTGCCTTCAAAATTTTATTTATTTATAGTACTTTTTATGCTGATACACAAGCCAAAAACATTAGCAACATACTAACGGCAGTTGCAACACCAGTACCCGTGCCAGTTCGTGGAAAATGTTATTTACAGTCAAAACATTATTACATTGCACTTAGCCTAAATTATGGTAAGTTCCAGGGGTCAACTCCATTTTAGAAGTTGTAAAGTTTACTTTGAGTTTGAAAATTTACGGTCTAATCTCTGTCTAGTTCTAGTCTATCATTAACATTTAATTAACTTGCACATTGGAATGGATTAGAAATACATCTTTGACCAAATGAAAATAAAAGGGATGCATATGGCCTATGTATCAATTTCAACTTTCAAGATAGTTCACTGCATATAAGTGCCAACTCTGATAAAAGCACAAATAAAAGAAAAGCTTGAAATGCTTGCAACACCAGTGTTTGAGGCATGAAGCAACTAACAAAACGATGTTCTATTAGTAATTCCACAGCTTAACCAAGAACTTCTATCAAAATTATAACTTGGAAATATTGCTGCAGATGTTAACAAATCCTATGAACTCTTACGCCATGTCTATTTCATAGGATATGGGGTTGGATAGATAATAATCATCGTTGTCAACATCGTACATTTCCCGATTCGAATTTTATGATTCGAGTCGATCCATCATGTAATCAATGCGAATGTTACCTTTAAACAGAATGGAGTGATGAATTGTGGTGAATTAAATCGAATCTATCTGATTCATAGAGAATCCTACGATTCTTGTGATTCAAGAAGCATGGAAGTAGACTTGAATCTAGGTCAAGTAATTTCTAACCCAATTTGCAAAAAATCTATTCTTTTTTTCTTTTTATGTCTTTTTTTTAATTAAAAAAAATGAAGTTAGAGAGGCTCCTAACGGACCAAGAATTCTGCAATACTTGCAAATCATGTTGACATAAGTCATTTTGAACTTTTGGTATGCCATATTTTTTTTTTTTTTTTCGAAAACTTTATAAGCAACTAAAATACTACCTCTTTAAATATTCATAAATTTACATTTGGACTAACACTTCTATCCATCTATAGTCAAACCTATGCGAGCCCCCGAAAGGTGGGGTTGAGGCCTTCTCAAACTTACAAAATTTATTTTAAGGTAGTTGAAACTTGTCCTTACACTTTCATATTATTAAAAGTCGGTATTGCTGTTGGTATTGTTTATTTAGGAGCTGAGATTTTTTGTTTTGTCTTTTGGTTACGCTATTGATTATGGTTTAACCATTTTCGTTGATACCAAAACCAAACCGATTAGATATAGAAATTAAAAAAAATAAAATAAAATAAAATCTCAACTTTTTATTTAGGAATGAAAAAAGTCGGTAGTTGATTGGTTAACCAACATCCTCAGTTCGGTTTCGGTAGTTTAGGTAAAATATTAGTGTCAGTATCAGTTATTAGATAGGTAAAAATATCAGTGTCAGTTTCGGTATAAGTATTTACCCCTTGAGTAATCGGGTATCGTTTACTTAATTTCTGTCTTACCAAACCGAAGTCACCCTAGGTTTAATTGTTCCTGTTGCAGTATAGCATTATATACTGCTGGCTTCAGGGGTTTTTGGTAATTTTCCGGCAATGCTTAGGTTGTTATATTGGTGGCTGAAAAATATCATAAACAAAGATGGATTTTCATTTTCACAAATCATACATTCTGAACTCTTACACCTAGTTTGGTAAATTATATAGCCTACTCTTACACCAAGTTTGGTACAAGGGAATGGAATGCTCATTTCCACACTATTATTCCTTCCATTCCATTCACTCAAACAAAGTAGCATTTTAAATAAGTAGCCTTTCAAATAAGTGTATCAAACATGATAATGGAATGAAAGTGTGGAAATGGCAATTCCATGCAAAAGCCAAATGGAGGAAAGGGACCAAAGTACTTGGCCCTAGGTGATTAGGATAAAGGCTTATTGAGTTGGCTTGAAGTTGGATTATTCTTGTTGCAGCACAGCATTATATATATATTGCTAGCTTCAAGAGTTTTTTTGTAATTTTCAGGCAATGCTTAGGTGGTTATACTGGTGCTGAAATGAAACATCATAAACAAAAATGAATCTGCATTTTCTAGACTTCGTTGCTAAACACTTATGAGTTTGCTAAACATTTCTTCACTCCTCACTTTCGACCCCTTCCACTACCACTACCTTTCATTGCTAACATTTTAATTGGTGAAACAGTTCATTGTACACTCTTTTCATAATTTCTGTTGTTAACTTAATATATCTTCACGGTTGGCCTTAACTGACTCTGTATATTTTGATGCATTGTTTTAGGAGAGGCAATTCCTACTGAAAACACTTGGAATGGAGTCCCCATCTTGCAATCCCAGCTGCAATGCTTCACAACCTCCACCCTGCAAAAGGGCCCTCCTCAAGAGTCTATAACCAACCTCATTGATCCATCTTACGTGCACAGAGTGCAGGGCTCACAGCCAGTATGACCCGCTCACCAAAAAATTTGCGGTATATTAAGCTTTTCCCTTGTCTTTCTGAGTTCATTTCCCCATGGATCGCAGTCATCTCGACCCAGGTTTTTCCAAAGAGGCCTTCAGGATCTCCGTTTCAGTCTGGAATGTCATGGTGCATTCTGGCATTACCTGACAGATCTAACAATATCTTCTGCATTCTCCTTAAGAGTTATCAGACCTACTACTTGCACTAATTTCTGGTGTGCCTTTGTAGTTTGTCATTCCCTTTTATTCTTCGTAGTGTTGGGATTTGGATGTGGGTATTCCTTGTCCCAATCAAGTTTTTGTTCTTGATTCGTCATCTGTACAGAACCTGCGGTGTCTTACCTACTCTTTGAGATTGTAATTACACATTGGCATCTCGCCTATATTAACCCCCTGAAGATGGGGTCTAGAAGAAAGAAAAGAAAACCAAAAAGAGAGAGAGAGAGAGAGAGAGAGAGAGAGAGGAGGATCAACATTTTGAATTGAACTCCTATTTGTTTGGTTTTAGGTGTGCAGAGGGTATAGAATAAGTTTTGTTTATTTTTTTCTTCTTTCATACATAGTTTCATGTAATTTGACATATTATATTGATTGGAGTGGAGAATATGATGTGGTTTTTTGTGTGCAGAAATTTTGTTCTTGTCTACTTGCTGACTTCCCTGACATTAGTGCATGAAGATATTCAGAGAGAAGAACCGAATAAAATAAAAATAAAAATAAAAAATCTAAAGCAGAGTAACATAAATGGAACAAGAGAAGAACATTCAAAAGTACTAACACTGCATGGTGGAATTTCAAGTACGACTAGAGAATGGATGGTAAAAAAGAAAGGGACTTACAGGGATGAAAATTTCGTGTTTGTGTCTGGCTGAGAGATGGGAATTTCCCTCCCTTTTTTTTCTCTTTTTAGCTTCTCTGAGAGATCTCTAACTGGGGCTGTGTTGTGGGGGAGGAAGGGGGCTGAGAAACATGCTGTATATAAGCTGGTCAGCGATGGCGGTGGAAGACAAAGTGTGATTATGGCTATACCAAAAAGCTATTGGTGGAAGAGGGAGGGAACCGCCTACAAAATAAAGTGCCCTCAGTGGCAATCACTCTTCCTCGAGTCTCTCCCCAGTTACTGATGAAGGTTGGACATATAAAAAATGACTAATTTGGCCTCCTACGAATTGATTAGAATGGCATAGCTCTAGGGATAAACTAGTCATTGAGTTAGTTCACGGTCCCCCGGCCTGGCCATGGCCCAATCACTCAAGACCCTTAACATATATGGAAACAACTTTAGCAAAGGGTAAGGAAGTATTATCACCGGGTCCATCCTATTGTGATCAGTAACCGGGATGCATTTTTGAAAATCGTTTTTTTTTTTTTTTTTTCAATTGGGTTGATGAGAGTATTTTGGACTTTTGATCTTTTAGTTTTCAAAATGGTTAAAATTTATCTCCCTTATTTTTTAAACTAATTAGGGCTCATTTGATTTATTTTTCTATTTTTTATTTTTTATTTTTGTTTTTAATTTTCTATTTTAAGTGCCTCTGTCGTTTTGTCTTTTTAAAAATAAGGAAAACAGATATAACGTATTTGGTCACTAGTATTTTTAAAATTTATTTTAAAAAACAGAAAATCAGTTTATACATAAAATGAAAGATGACTAAAAATCATTTTAAGTGTTTTTAACTTAAAATAAGAAAAATCTCAAAATAAAGAAAATAAAGTATCTTTTATTTCCTTATTTTGAGCAGAAAACATAAAATAAAAAATTAAACCAAATATCACTTTAATTATGACTATTGCTAAATAGTGTAAAATGTTCTCAGATATTTTAATTAATATAATCAAATAAATATAATTAAGAAAATGCCATTCCTCAAACTCATTTCTTAGACTCAAATCGTTCGTAACCAACAAAAATTTGGATGGCCAATTCGAATTGTAAATGAGTGTATCTTAATTAAATTATGAGGTTGTTTAACACTATAAAAAATAAATTATATATATATATATATGAGTGACCCGTGACCATTTAAATTTTAGTGAGAGTAATAATAAAGATTATGTATTACTAATTTTATTTTTTAAAAAATTAATAAAAATAATTATTCTTATTTTATCATAATTGTCTCAGTCCCTAATTTCTCTTCACATGCTTCATTCCCCATATGCGCTATACCTAAATAAACTTGCATCAAGCACTTCAAAATCATCCTGATTTCCCAGTTAGCAGCCTACGAATCAAACGATGGGAATGTTTGATTCAACAGCTTTATCGATGGGAAAACATCAAACAACTAAGGTCCTATTTGATAATATTTATATTTATATTTATTATTTATATTTATATTTATAGTATTTTGAAAATTAATAATAAAAATATATTTATTATATTTGATTTTATTTTTTTTCAAAAAATTGAAAACTTAAAAAAATAAAAAAAAAGTGTTCTTATTTTTTATTATAAATATTTTATCAATTTTAATGCTTAGTTCATTTTTTATATCATATTAAAATGAACTGTTTTATTCCAATATTTTATTATAATAAAATTATCTTTAATAAATAATTTAATTAATTCAACTAATAATTAATTTTATTAGTTGAATTTATTAAATTAAATTAAATTAAAATATATTTATTAAATTATTTATAATAAATAATTTAATTACTATGAAAGATGTTTTATTAAATTCAATAAATTTTTAAACAATTAGTAAAATTAAATATTTTATGAAGATAAAAATTAAAATAAAATTATATTTCAAATGTAATTTTTATTTTTATTTAAAAAAACGATAACAAGAAATAAATAAATAAATAAAAATCAGAAAAACGTGGGGGTCGCCGACAGAGCCCATGCTTGGAAAAACCTGCAGTTTTTTTCCAAATTTCCGCTTACTACTGAAGGAAAAAATTGCCTTTAGTTCACTTAGACGTGTTTCATTTTGGCTGTTTGGCCTGTAATCAAATAACAAAATTTATCAAAAATTACAAAAAAAAAATTATATTTTTTTCATTAAATTTCATTTCATATTACTTTTACATCGACTATTTATACTTTTACGGTACTTTTGTCTTTTTTTTTTTTTCAACACACACCCCCTTTGTTTCTAGGTTCCTGATTTGAGGGGAAATCATGCGTTAGGGTTTCTTGAGTGCTACAATTGTTAAGAACGGGCTTGAATTGTGTACGTCGATTTTTTGAAATTTGTGTTTGAACATTTTGCGCTGTTGGGATTGTGTTCAATTTTCAGACGTCGAGTGGAATCTGACAGAAGGAAATCAATCTATCAGTCAGTAAAGGAACATTTATAGAGATGGCGACTGAGTCATCGGAGGGAGAGGAAGAAGGGAAGCTCACTGGGGGGAACCAACACCTGGTGGTGGATGATGACCTCCGTGAAATGGCCAAGAAGGCCGCCTGGAGTGTCAGTTCTTGCAAGCCTGGCAATGGAGTCAGTTCGCTCCGTGACGACAACCTGGACACCTATTGGCAGTACGTTCTACTCTCTTCTTCTCTCTTGTATGTAAATATACATAATTATTTCTAGGCATTTAGACAAACACCTCAACTTTGCACGGTTTTGGTTCAGATCTGATGGTGCGCAGCCTCACCTTGTAAATATTCAATTTCAGAAAAAAGTGAAGCTCCAAGTATGTACTGGATGCAATTATATGCATTTCTGTAACATTCCTCAAGTTTGTTGATTTGAAGCAGTAGAAATTGATTTTTGATTTTTATTTTTTAGTTAGTGGTTCTGTACGTGGATTTCAAACTTGATGAGAGCTACACACCTAGTAAGATCTCCATTTGTGCTGGTGATGGATTCCATAATTTGAAGGTAAATTCACTTAAACTTCTTCTTGCTACCCGAATGCTATTTGGAGTAATACAAATTTAACATTGTGTGGTTGATTCAAGAAAACAGAGCCCACAAGCATGCAAATAAATGCAGTTTTTAAAATTTTGTACTATCATGCTTGATAGAGTTCAGTTTGGTTCTGACCTTGCACATGCACCTAGGAGATAAAAACTGTGGAACTTGTCAAGCCGACTGGTTGGGTGTACATATCATTATCCGGAAATGATCCGCGGTAAGTAATATGGTGCCTTTTCCATATTATTTCTCTGCTTTTTTATGCCATGAGTTGTACTAACAATTTTTATGCTGTGTGTTGTTCTAAGACATATAAGTGAAAAATGCTAGTGATGTGTGTGATAAAATTGAGTTCCAACAATTAAAGTCTTCACACTTGGTCGGTACATAAATGTGTGTTCTTATCTTGCAAGTGCACAGAGTGTTACCGAATAATAGAACATGGTAAGTACGGGGTCAAAACCATAGGAAGAGAGTAATTAAGTTGGCTCACAATTCACTTCTCTAACTAATACATGTCACTAAATTTAAACTAAAGATGAGGTTTTAGTTTTTAAGAAAAAAAGCCAAGCTACTCAGGAATTTTATCAAACACCTAGAGTGTACAAAAGAACTAAGGTAAACACTTGAAGTAAATTGAGATAAAAATGGGGCAATAAACATGAATTAGGATTGAACTCATGATCATACAAATTTAGAAAAGTTTTTTATAACTCAAGTGGGGAAATAACACAGTGCAATACACTCGGAGTATTTAGCTTTGAAACCCAGTTTATGAAGATGAACTTTACCAAGCAGTCAAATAGTAATTCCCAATCTTAACTTTGCTAAATTGATTTCGAAGTGTAAAAAAAACATTGGTTCAATTAAGCAAGCCATAGGTTCAAGAAACTACCAATCACGAGCTTATAATCTTAACTTTGTTCAATTAATTTCAAAAGTTCATAGTAAAGCTCATTGGTTGACTTTATAAAAATAGGTTTGATGTTGTGAAATCAAGGGATTTGTAGCATTCAATATACAAAAATCAAGTTTGTGCATAATGAATTTAGGAGTTTTAAAAGACCCAACACACCTAACTTGAATACATATGTTCTTCAAACATTCTATATACGTGGCATATAAAATCTTGAATTACATATGCAAAACAAATAGGGTTGTATGTAATCAACTATAAAATTCAATGGAAAAATGAAAAACAATGAAAAGCAAAGATTACCTCACATCATGAAACCCAAACTTTGCCAAGGTCCAAAGCCTCAGAAGCTACTCTAGATACATTAAACTACAAGAAACTAAAGAAAAATTGCAAGAAAAAGTAAACCCTACGTGATGAGAGTTGGAGAGGCTAGAATCTGTAAAATGTCTTCTTCTCCTATCTCGAATCCGTAAGCATATATATGGTATCCCAAGTCAGAAATTACAAATTTTCTAGAGTAAAAAATCTGAACGCCCCATCCAAATGAGCGTCTGGACAAGTCTTGTGAATTGGGCAATTTTTGCTTTGTTCTCAAAGTCGTCCTTACCTAGGTTTGCATGTCGAGTATGCCTCTTGCATTTTTGGGTGGGCATCCGGACAAGTGGCCTTTTGGCTGTTTTGACTAAGTTGTGTGCACGAAGAGTTTGGCATGGGAGGACCTAGCATCCACAGCATTGCCGTCTCCCCCTTTTCTAGGTTCAATTGCAACCATTATGTGGACAAAGATTTATAGATGTTAAGGTGAGGGAAGTCCATCTCTTATATGGGAGGGATAACTTTCTCTGAGCCGATGTGGGACAATTTCTAACAGTATTTATTTTGAGAAAATAGATAAGCTAAGTTCGAAAATATCCACACACTAGGTGACTATTTTTGTTAACGTGACAGGGAAATGTTCGTCAATACTTTCATGCTGCAAATTGCTGTGTTGTCAAATCATCTTAACGGAAGGGATACCCATGTTCGCCAAATAAAAGTTTATGGGCCTCGACCGTGCGTTAAAATCATCCTACTCTCTTGCCCATCAATAATTTGATTACCTGTTTTCCAACTGAACTTGTCTCATTATATGCTCTGTTGCAGGAACCCTATTCCTCATCAACCCTTTCAGTTCACATCTAGGGAATTCATTTCTTACTCAACTGTGAGATGAGGAATAGAAGCTCTTGTATCGCTTAAGCCACCTGTATTGTTGGAAGGTTACAAGGGGTCTCTCCCTGGAGATAGGTCTGTTCCCATCTGGCAATAACTGCTTTCACTGTTTTTGTCAATTTTTGTTCCATTCCATTTATTTGGCTTGGCTTGTACAGGTTATAACCATTTATCTGGAGTTTGCAATACTTGTATGGGTAATCTCTGTGGATGCGTTGGCAATTGAACCTAATTTCAAAAGTGGCTCGATACCGTTAGCTTTTTGCTTTTGTTTTGTTTTTCTTTTTCTTTTTAATAATTTTCTTAGAGCTGCTTTGGTATCAAGAGAATGCTCTAACTAGGGGTGGCAAAGTCAATCCATTTCCATCAATCCACCCAATTAAGCTCATAATAAATAGGTTTGGGTCCTCTTATTTTATTAATTAGGTTGTTCTTGGATAATTTATAAAATACTTATTTATAAATGGGTGCAATTAAGTTGTTAAACTGGCGTCTTGGACCTGTTAAAACTAGGGGTGGGCATCAGCCCGCTAGCCTGAAAAACCTGCCTAGCCCAATTCGATATTTGTAGGGTTTACGTTTGGGAATTTAGCTCAGAGGGCTGGGCCTGGCCAATTTTTTAGACCCGACCTATTTTTGGGCTGGGTTTGGGTTCAAGCATTGCAGCCCCGCCCAGCCCTGCCTGAAATTAATAAGTGAGTTAACCGAAAGTCAACCCCCCTCCCCCCCAAAACACACAAACCCAAACTGTTAATTGTTGATATTTCACTTTCCATTGTCAATGTAAGGAACACAAAAATATGAACGATCAGAAAGCCAACTACTTGATTTGAGTCTAACTAGCAATTCTACTACCACACTTACAAGAAATAAAAAGGAAAAATTAAAAGAAAAAGAAAAAAAAACATCACAAAAACTATATCTAAACAGAAGATCAACCATTTAAAATTACAAAATTTTATTGACTACTATAACTCGTTATTGTAAGGTTCCGGTTTGTGCATGCCTTTCGTTATTGAAATGTTTTATCTTTCGGCCCAATGGACAGACTTCGATTTTAATTTTCTAGTAATGGCCGAACTTGGATTCACAATTTTCAGCATGGTATCAGGCCTAGCAGAGCTGGAGCTTGGTGTTCAAAGACTCAACCTGAATGAGCCCAACTCGAACGTAACCTAGTCCAGCTCATGTCCACTCCTAGTTAAAACACTCAATTAAATTAAAAAAAAAATTTCTATGGAGTATGCATCGTTGATGTCTACGTTCATAAAACCCTCTCTCTCTCTCTCTCCCCCCAGCGATCTCTCGCCGCTCTCTACCCTCTCTGTCTCTAGAACTCTCTTTGTCTCTCCCCTAGGGTTTGGCCATCTCCATCTTTGCTGCTCAACCATCTCCATAGCTTGCTCCCCCCCCCCCCTTCTGGCAGAGAACATTGATCACAGATTTCGGGCAGTGGCGTCTGCGTTAATGATGTTGAATCTGAGGATATCAGTCAAAACTCCACCAGAATTGGCCAGTGAAGCTACAAACCGGACTGATTCTTTGTGCTAAGCATCTTGATTGCTTTCCCCTTTTTTTATATCTGAAATAACAATGAATGAGAAAAATCAGTTTTTACTGCTTTCAGTATGTTTAAAGTAGCCATTGAAAACCTTGACGGTAGCCCAACAACGTAGAAAACGCTACACTCCGCAACAATAAACTCCTAGAGATCGTGGATTCGAAACTTCAAATGGGTTTTTCTCCTTTAGTCCACTTACATAGGCAGTTCGTAGGTAGCTCAGGTTGTTTATCTAGAGTTGGGTTTCATGTGGTCCTGTCTTTAAGTGGTCGTTCGTACAAAAACTAACCATTGAATTAAACTTGCAAGATTGATTTTATATCATTTTCACTTTGTTCAAACGTTTTTGTGAAGGTTTTGTGCAGGGTATGTTTTCTTATAAACAAAGCTCAGATTAAGTTTGCTTTGTTCATTTTGCAATTGATTGTTGATCAGCAGTTGTTATTCCAAGCACAAAATGTGCCATGATTGCCATTCTGGTTTCAACATGTTACGTGGAGTTATCAGAAATTAAGTTTTGATTCCTGATTTTGAGCTGGCACCTAATGCTACGTTTATAACAATTTTTTTTAATATTTTTTACTACATTCCAAAATGACATGATTTTGGACCAAAAAAATGAACGAAAAAAAAATCCAAATCTAATACAATTTCTGCACTGAAATCTTGATACACTTTCAGGCCAAAATATATTTTATAAAGGTGGTATTTGAGTGCAAAAAATGTATTAGATTTGAGATTTTTTTGCTCTTTATACATAGTTTTGGAATGTTGTAAAAAATATTGGAAAAAATTGTTGTAAACGTAGCATTTCTAGTTAGTAAGGTCTTGTTTGATAAAATTTTTAATTTTCAGTTTCTTTTTCATTTTTTTGAAAATTAAACATGAAAACTCATTTATTAAATTTATTTTCAGTTTTTAATTTAAAAAATGAAAACTATTTTAAAATTTTTTAAAAATTATGAAAACATATAAAAAAAGTGTTTTTTTTTTAAGTTTTTACTTTCAATTTTCATTTTCTTGTACAACCACCACTACTATTAATTACAACTCTTACCTATCGCTCATCGCCAACCATCGTTGGTCATCATTCACATCTAATCACCACAACTTGTTGGTTGCCACCTACCATTGACCACGATCAAAATCACCCACGTTCGTTGCTTCCCTCCATCGAGAGATATCAACGGGATGAGTACAGAAATGTATTTGACTTGATCAAATCTTTTAAAAATTTATTGGGAAATATCCTAATAGGATTTGGACGGCTTTAGGATTGAAATTTGATAATTGTGCAAATTGTGGATGGGTTTGAGATTTGTTTATAGAGTACTTGATATTTAGTACCTGTTTGTACTTACAGGATATTTTCTAGATGTTCATTTAATATAATATAATATGTTATATACATTTGAATAATTACAATTTTGTTCTTAAAATAAAAGCAATTAAACTCTTGAGTTTATGGCTATTTAATTGTGAATTATGTTAGGTGGTACATATTTTGAAGTGAGAGTTAAATGATTACTTTCGTAAAATAATTTAAATATATAATTAGTGATCGAGCTTATATATATTACCTTCTTTGTAGTTTATTTGAATGAGATTTTTATTTTTTTATTTTTGATTTGTCACCCTTGTCACTTTCTTAGGGCACATCTTCCCTGACCTGAACTTGAACCTTAAGTAGATTAAGACGGGATGAGTAGATATCCATAACTATCTAGCCTGACATCGAGAATAATAAAAATCTTGAAAGAAAAAATCTATATTTATATTCACAAATATATTTGTTGTGCCTTCGGAAGATTCTTGTTATTCACAAATCTACATATATATTCACAAATACAGCTATTGTTTTAAAAAGAATTCAATTTCTAAACACGTATTTAGTTAATCTTTTTAAACAGGTATTTAACGAATAAAAAGAATTCAATTTCTAAACACGTATTTAGTTAATCTTTTTAAACAGGTATTTAACGGATAAACAAGACTGGATGGAATGGGTATGGAATGGGTATGTGATTGGATGTGGATTTGGGATTTTAACTGATAAAATAAACGAGTTTGGGTAATAATAATAACTAATTAGATGGGTATTTAATCCGTTTGTATCCCTACCTCCATCTACCTTCGACCATTGCTGCCTACTTCCAACCACACCTTGACTGCCTGTCGCCACCTATCACAATCAGTTACTTTGCCAACACTATATTTATCAATTAATAACTATTATTATGAAACACATTTTCAAGTTATCTTTTTTTTAACTAAAAAAATAAAAATTGAGAATAAAAAACTGAGCACAAAAAAACTAAAAACTCACAGATTTGTTAGGTGGGCCTTAACAAATTTATTAATGAGAACTACTGTTGGCTACGAACTACATAGTAATAAGCACTTTTGTATTTTATCCTAATGTCATCATTTTTGCCTTTGTGTTTTCAATTCTCTCATTTTGTTTTTCATATTTTTAAATTATCTCACTTTGTACCTTTTCAATAATTTTTTTGTTAACAGTAATTGACAAGAAATAAAGTGAAATGATTTAACACTACGTCTAAAAACATCTCTCTTAGAATTAATTTGATTTTAAAGAGTTGATTTTATTTTATTTATTTTATTTGATGAATGGGATTTTATGTTTGGAATATATGTTTGAATTTAAGAATTAAATTGATTTGATTTAATGAAAATACTAAATTTGACCTTATTAGTGAAAAAGAGAAAATAGAATAACTATGACAGATCAGGATAAATTTATTCACTAATATGACATATAAGGATAAATTTATTCACTTACTTAGATGACTTAATAAAAGAATGAATCACATCAACTTCTATCGTTTTAAGTTGGATTTTAAATACTAAAGAATTCACCAAACTTAAGTTATGAAATAAAATTAAATCTAATTTATAAAACCTTATATTTTGATTCTTAACATAAGAATCGACGAGAATTGTTATCAAATGAAATTAACGTTCATTAAATCTACCATTCTAAGGAATAATGTAAAAATATAATGACAAAGTACAATAATTTAAATACATCTGCGAAAGTTACATTCTTGAGAAAGTACAATTAACTTAAAACGTAATTTACCCCACTTCTAATTACCTCTACATTTTCTTTACCAAATTAACAATCCATGCACCAATTAATAGGCTAGAAATGTAATAATTGAATATTCTTACGTCACACTTTTATAGACCCCATACAAAAATAACGCATGTATGTGTGGCTTTTATTTAACAAGAAGTAACCGTCAACCTATTACAACTCTCTTCGTCTATTTAAATTTGAGAACGACAAACGTTAAACGCATACGGCATCAAACTCGTTAAAGCTTCAAATTAAGATTAATTGTGGTTTTTCAGAGTTAAAAATAAACATTAAATACTCACAAACAGAATTAAACATATAACTGTGAGCATCAAACCCATAATTTAAAAAAAAAAAATAGCTTCAAATTAAGATTAGTTATGATAACGAGAATTTTATAAGCTACAGTACTTTATAATTAATTCTCATGCTAATTAATTAAAGAATGCTAATTAAGTAAGGTTTTGTCTGGAATGAGTAGTAAGAAAGCTCTACTCAGCTTTTTGACTTTTCTGAAATAATCAAATTTATTCTCTTATATTCTAAATTTCTTTTAAACTATGAAAGGGCAAAAATGTTAAATTAATAAAAAAATTCTCTTCCCAAATGCCCCCAAAAAAAAGTAAAATTAGTTGTTTAGTAGTCAATTAATAAGTAGCTACAAAAAAACTATTTTTTTTTTTCCTTTGCAAACTAAGCCTAAGACTACATGCATTGTGCCGAAATTAGTGTTACAAATATATATTGGGGCCGGGATCAAACAATGCCCCTCTGTCTCCGGCTGCTGTTATCATCAATTCTAAAAGCAAAGCAAACGAGCAAGATGAAGAACGTGAAGACTAAAATGGTGGCTTTATACTTCCAATTAAGCGCAAAGTTCTGAATATATGCTGCCTTGCAGGTGTCGCAGTCGTAGCACAATTTGTCAATCCCTTTGTTCCACGCAACGCAGTCATGATCCTGAGAAAACTGTTCTGCTCTCATTTGATCATTCTCTGGCTGCAAACCACAGTATGCTGGAGGATGACAGCAACCCCGCTAGAATCATCCAAACAAGCAAACAAATAAAGTTTTGAATCAAATAATTTAAAAACAAGTAGTGACAAAAAAAAAAAAAAACTATCATTTTGTTGGGTTGGGATACGTACAGTGTATACTGCATCAATTTGTCTTTCAGTGCAAAAATTATGTCGATTTTTGTACGTAGATTTCAAATTCAAAAAAATTAAAATTTTATCTTTACATGCATAATAGAACTTATATATAGAAACTAATATAATTTTTGCACTAGAAGATACATCGATGCATACTGTACCGTATCCCCGATCCCATTTTGTTATGTTCCAATAGTATAGTATGGATTAGAGAGGTCATGGCCCTTTTTTTCAATTACATATATATACGTATATTTATATAGTACAATATTGAAAATTAGTGTTTGGTGCGTGGTTTCAAAAATTCCTTTTATTGTACGCAACAATTTCGAAGGATTCTGATTTTGTTAGAATTCTTCTGTGATGCTAAATTTTAATTATTTTTTTTATATTTGTAACATTCTGTATCGGTTACTTCTACATCCGTGATTGTTACATCAATCGTCACCGTGATTTGAAAGCAAAAACAGGCACGTTCTTTCATTTTTGGAGATGTGCAAATTGCCCATGACACATATATATAGAGAGAGAGAGAAAGAGAGAGAGAGAGAGAGAGAGAGAGGGGGGTTGGAAAAAAAGAAAGAAAACCTGATAGAAAGAGATAGATTCATTGATGGCAATCTTCTTGCAAACTTCTTTGGTAATCATACAATTCTTGAAAGCAGCCCATTCCTTGTCATTCACTAAATTTCTCCTCAACCATCTCGAATACCTTCCAAGAACGTAGCCTGACTCCGCCTCCTCGGCCCTAACTTGGCTGAGCGTCCCAAAAACGACCAACCCAGTAACCACAAAGATCAATATGACAAATGCAACCACCACCATCAGATACATCATCTGGAGGAACTTCATATCCTTTATTGCAGAGATTATTCCCACCAGACACAGAACGAACAAGAAGGCTCCAAAAGCCAAATTCCTCTGCGGAAGGACACTGCTGCAATCGGAATCTCCATAGATCTTTACCTCCACGGCCTTGGTTATGGTGTACACCGCCAGAAGCATTGCCACGGCGTTGCAGATGAGAAGCAAGACCAAGCTTAACCGCGCCATTATCTCTTTGTATTAATAAACACGGTTGTGGGCCGGGAGCAAATTTTCTAACAAAAATTTGATTGATTTTTTCTACTTCTTCTCCCTACCTTTCTTGGTAGGGGAATGAGGGGTCTTTTTAAGGGGTTATAATTTTGATGCCCCCACCTATTGTCAAATGCAGCAACTAAGCTAATTTGTATATACGTACATATACATATATATATATATATATATATATTGACCGCTCTTTGTTTTTCTAAAGATATTGAGAGAGGTTAATGGTGGCGATTATGGGGTTCGTGTGGTTCGATAACTTTTTGGCTTGACGGCTAGTTTAATACATGACATGATTTAAAAAAAAAAAAAAAAAAACCGTTTGAATGGGAAATTTATTCGAGATTTGGCTAGATTTGAGGCTCCACCTAGGAAAAATTTGTTCCCTTAATTTACTGAACCTGGACTTGTTTGATTATGCCAATTGGTTGTCATACTCATTGATCATATGTTTGATTAATTATGCCAATTCAGTAATTAAATTTAGCCACAAAATATAATTATCCTATCACGGGCTTAGATTTTTCTTGCCTCAATCCATGCGGTGCATACTAGTACAACTAGAAATATCAAAAGATTCACGACGGAAACTAGAAATGAAATTAAAAAAAGCCAGAAAAATTCAAGGATGACTGACGAATACTAGGAATGAGGTAGAACAGAGAGCATGCAAAAGAGAATTTGGATGATACACTTGATCTCGACACTTTATTCCATACAATCCATTGCCTGATTGCCACAAATAAATTTACTCCCTATTTATAGTTCTCCACCAACTTATTGGATGGTGAGGATTTTTCCAAAAGAAAGGTTTGAGGATTAATTTAAATGGATAGTGAAAATTTGCCATCTAGAATTGTAACAACCCACATATATTCTCATAGTATAATATTGTACACTTTTTTTTTTTTGGTAACGAGAAAAATCACCTAACATTTTATTCACTGAGTTACAAATCCTAGGGAACTAGCGCAACAACCCACCGTCACGGCCCTTCACTTAAATCTTGGCCGCTTCAGGTGAGAATCGAACCTATGACTTGGGTATATCACCCAAGCCTTAAATTTGACTCCTGCTCTACTGGATCAACCATGGGTGGGTAGTATAATATTGTACACTTTGTATTTGGTTAACTATAAAGCAACAATTTCTCAAAATCGCCTATCCTAATATTATTTTTGTCCGACTAACTTAATTCCAAAATTTCAATGAAATCTAGTGCTTGCAATACTTTAACACTCACTGTGTTTTAGATATTAAATATTATGTGTATCATACTTTACTCCAGCTTACCCAAAAATATACTTTGGATTGCATTAGCACCTAGAATTGCTAGAGGGCACAAAATTAATTTTCATGTTTCGATACTTAGAAAGTACATTCATAGACCAACTCGTATGATTAATTATGAGCCACTTCAAGTTCGAGAGGAATTATCATAGAAGGACCTGCTTAGGCCCCATTTGGTATAAAATTAAACTCCAAAAAAGTCTATAAATCTCTAATAACTCTTCTATTTCTAATTTTCTCACTATCACTAATTTCAAAAAATTTCAATATTTAGCTAAAAAAATAAAAAAATCTGAAAGTAAGTTAAGCGAATGTGTAAATTTTTTGTACAATCATATTTTTTGTGCCGAAAACTTTTAAACGAGTACCATTGTCGTTATTTTTTATGAATTGTTTTGAATCCGTGGAAGCAGATTTAAAAAATCGTTTTCACAATTTGTAACCTTTCAAAAAAAATAACACCAAAATTAACTCTAAATTATATTTTATTTCAATTTACCTTATTTTTTCATACACTAAACCACATCTTATATAGATTTTAGACACCACAGAAAAAGTGCTCCATAATAAGTTGATTTGACTAGTTGAAGTCTTGCGGTGTAACCACGCAATCGAGAAGTCTACGTGTGGGAGCCTAAAGAGGAGATGCGAGGGAAACATCCGTATTTATTTACATAATTAAGTTTCGAGGAAAAAACTATTTTCTTACAAGAGAGAATGTTATAATTATGATTTATTTATATTTATTTATTTAATAATTACACGGTCATAATTTGTTGTTATATAATTAGTTGACTTTATTTAAGTGATATTGAACTAACTTTACTTTGGCTATTACATTATTTTAAGGAGTTAGCAATTGGGTGTGGTTTAGGCTACGAGGTATTTGTTTAGATCTCGATTAAATATAGGCAATGTAGAAATACTTCACTGTGATTGGTGGAGAATGATAAGATAAATAAGGTTGATGCTAGAAAATATATATATAACTAATGATATGGTCCGTATAATATATGAATTTGTCATATTATATGACTATATTGAAAGTACTATCAATGATTAAACAGTTAAATTATAAAAATATATTTAAACGTAAAACTAATTAAAATATTAATACCATCAATAGTATCGATTCGATTAAATTAAATTCTAATAAATAAAAAAAATTAAAAAGGTTGAATAATAATAACACTCACTCATATAATTAAACAATTTTTGTAATTATTATTTCTACTCTTTCTATTACAATGTGTGTGTGTGTATCAATTACATATAAAAACTTTAAAAATTAAAATTTAAGTACGTACCTAACAAATCTCGAAGTCAAAAAGAAAATTATTGTAATAAAAAGTTTCCAAGAAATTTTAAAGAAAAGAATACTTCGTGTTCATAAAATCTGCATTGAGGAGAGTCCTATTCTTTTTAGATTATAATGCCATTTTAAAGTCTTGTCTTATTCTCATTAGAATACTATTTTAATTGAATTAAAAGTCCAAATCTAAAAAAAGTTTGAGTGACACTTCAATTAGATTGATTTATCCATTATCAATTTTATTTTTTAATTTTTAATATTATTTGATATTTGTTAATAAATAATATTACAATATATATATAATTTTAGTAAACAATATTACAATTTGATTTTAGACATACCACTTATTTTGCCTAATCATATTATATTAAATATATAAAATAAGGTCTAGCAACGTCGCTGCGTCATGTAAAACATAACTTGCGCTACAGTTGTGACATGTGACACTTAAGTATAACTATCTTGCGTCACGTAGAACTTAGTTTCTACTATGGTTATGACACGTATATGATTATGATATGTGGTATCTAATTATAATTATCTTAATTGTTTTATAAAAAAATTAGTATTTTACATAATTACTGCTTATTCACATGTTTCAATTTTATTCAAACTAGGATATTCATTAATATCACTCGATATTTTTATTTAATCTATACTTCTATTTATCATATAATTTTTTTTATTTTTATTTAAAACATATTCTTATTTTTTATTTTTTATATTTTAATAAATTATTATTTAAAACATGATAAACATTATTATTATTATTAAACAAAATAATGAAAAGAAAATATTTGCCCTCTTAAATAAAGATTGTAATAATAAATATTATTATTATTATTAAACAAAATAATGCAAAAAAAATTAGCCTATTAAATAAAAATTTTAATTTATTAACATTATTTTATAATTATATAATTTAAATAGATTTCGTATTGTATATAATTACTACTTATTCATAATTTTATTTAAACTAGAATGTTTGTAGATATCATTTGATATTTTTATTTAATCTATAACATTTTATTTTTAATTTTTTATAATTTAATAAATTATTATTTAAAAATTATAAATATAATAATTATTATTATCATTGAATAAAATAATACAAAAAAATAATTAACTTGTTAAATAAAAATGTTAATTTATTAACAAGTAATGTGACATTAATTATTTTTATCATTGGACAAAATAAGTGATATATTTTAAATCAAATTTTAATATTATTTTTTAGAATTATATATATTGTAATATTATTTATTAAAAAATATCAAACAATATTAGAAATTAAAAAGTAAAATTGGCAATGGATAAATCAATCCAATTGAAGTGCTGATCGCTCAAATTTTTATTGGATTTGAATTTTCAATTCGATCAAAATAGTATTCTAATCGGAGTAAGAAAAGACTTCAAAATGATATTTTAATATAAATAGAATATGACTCTTCTGCATGCAAAATTTATAAATATGTACGAAAACTTCTTTTCTTTCAAATTTTTTGGAGACTTTTTATTATAATAATTTTTTCTTTTCGACTTTACAATTTGCTAGGTGCGTATTTAAATTTTAATTTTTTTTAATTTTTTTATGTAATTAATATATTTTTTGTAAGTTTTTATATGTAAGTCTGTTATTCTTCAATGTTTTTGATATATAAATTGTTTAATTATATGAGTAAGTGTTGTTATTCTTCAATCTTTCAGATTTTGTTCTCTTCATTTTATTTATTAAAATTTGAATTTAATTGAATCAATAGTATTAATAGTATCAATATTTTAATTTATTTTACCTTCACTATTTGACTGAATTTACATAAATAATATATATTACTCTCAGATATATTTCTACAACTTAATTGTTTTAATATGATAGTACGCTCAATTTAATCATATAATATAACAAAAATTTATTATCAAAAAGATAATAAAGTAATAAATAAAACACATTTGCTAACGAATACCCAAGAACCAATGAGAATATATTATTTATTTATTTTTATTTTAGTCCAAAGAAGTTAAAAAATTTTAATAAATTTTATCAATTGTAGAGTTCAAAAGAAGTGCATATTATTTACATTAATTGATAATTACTATTTTTAGGATAAATTTACAAAATTGTCCATATTTTTTCTTTGAACCAAAATCAACTTCTACTTCTATCCTACTTCAGCTTCATCTGTATAATAACAAAAAAAGATTTTGTATTCTCCTTACATCCAAAATTATGATTTATTTAATTAAAGATAATCCTCACACGACTACATAATTTTATTTTTTGTAAATTTATTTGAATTTATTTTTGCATATAATCGTCAAAATATATTTTTACTTCTACATTGTGTGTTAAGAAGAAGAAAAAGAAAGATGTTATATTCTTCTTGTGTATAAAATCATGATTTATTTAATAGAAAATAATTTTAATACAAGTATGTACATAATTTTATATTTTGTACATTTATTTAAATTTATTTTTAGATATATATATTTATATATATTTTTTGTAATTATTCATTTACCTAAAATGTTTGGAATAATTTATTAGTTAGTCTTTAAAAGTAGAAGTTTGATTTGTTTTGGTGATTTTACTTTAAGAAATAACAACGGGTAATGTTATAATTTTACCTTAAAGTAAATTCTTTATAGATACTCCGGGACACTGATTTTCAGGACCCTAAATAAAGAGATAAACGGGGATATGAACAAGACAAAGATGGAAACAAAATCCAGAAGACGATCAGCTTAAATTTTAATTCGTGAAATTATTAGGATCCGTTAGAGCGACAACAAGTTAAGAGTTTAAACAAATAATGCAAAAGTCCCCACGGAATGACACATTTCAAACTCACCCACCGGAGATAACCAGTTCAGTATCAATCAGATCATGCAAGTATTCGATTAAGTTTTCCATAACAATTTATTTGAAATGTTGTGAACTGTACTATTTCCAATGGTTTCACAGGAATGATAAGGTCCTCAGTTAATGTCACACCATTGATGGATTGGTTATTTCAGACAAAGGAATCAAAAAAAAAAAAAAAAAAGAGTTAAGAAGTTTGGAGGCCTGTTTGACAAAATTTTCATGTTTTAATTTTCAGTTCTTTTAAAATTGAACATAAAAACTCATTAGTAAGGGTTTGTTTGACAACTATTTTGTTTTCAGTTTTCTATTTTTGTTTTTTTTTTTTTTTTGAAAACTAAACGTGAAAACTTGTTTGGCAAATTTGTTTTTAATTTTTAATTTAAAAAAATAAAACTATTTTTAAAATTTTAAAAAATTATGAAAATATGAAAAAAGTGTTTTCTTAATTTTTCATTTTCTTTCACAATCACTATCAAATACAACTATCACCCACCATCAACTATTATCGTCCACTAGTCGCCACTCGCATCTGGCTACTGTAGTCACGACCGTGGCTGCCACTGCCACCACCCACCTGTTTTCGATCATTGCCAATCGTCATTGCTTCTCACCATCTCCAACTACTGTCTACCGCCGCTACCACTCCCACTTACCTCCGATTTGATGATGAAATTGTGTTTGGCAATGGTAGATTTTTATTTTTTATTAAAAATTTAATTCAATAGATAAAATAATTTTAATTAACTTAAATTAAATTGATTTAATTAATTAATTAAATTAATTTATTTTAATCATATTTTTATTAAAATAGTTTTATCAAAAATATAATTGTAAAATTAATTATTGGGTTGGATTTATTATAATAAATTTGGGTAATTAATTTAATATAAAAATAATTTATAAAATTATTTTTATATATTTTATTTAATGAATTCAATTATTTTTAATAAAAAATATAATTAAAGTAATTTAATTAAATTGAATTAAATTAATTTAATTAAATAATTAATTTAATTCATTCATTCAAGTTAATTAATTAATTAAATTAATTAGCATTAAAAAATTATATAATAAATTATGTTTAATATATTTTATTAATTATTTTTAACAAATAATATAATTAAAATAATTAAATTTCACTCATTAACAACTATATTATTAACTAATAACTATCATTATCAATCGTCCTTTCAAGTTTTTGTTTTTTTCTACTATTAAAATAAAAACTAAAAATTAAAAACTGAACACAAAAATTAAAAATTGAAAATAAAAACTAAATAAAAAACCTAAAAACTGACAATTTTACCAAATAGAGCATTTGTTTTCAGCTGTTTTTAAAATTTTTAAAAACTATGAAAACATAAAAAATATGTTTTTTCAACTTTTCATTTTCTTCCATAACCAATTATGACCATTATTTACTATCAACTACCATTATCCACCAACTATCACCTACATTTAGGTACCGTGACCACCACCACTGCCTCTCACCACCTCCGATCACCACCACTGCCTCCCACTACCTCCGATCACTGCCACCCACCTCCAGTTAGTGTCAACAACCACTGTCCCTCACCCACCTCTAACTATTACCCATCGTTAACTATCACCAACCACTTCTGACTATCATCACTCGTCGCCCACCTCTACCTACTATCACCAGTCGGCGATCTTGTCCATTGTCAGGCGCTACTTACCTCCAACTACTACCTCCCGTTGATTGTCGCCCACCTTTAACCACCCCTAATCTCTAACTGCTGTTGTTGGACACTCTCCAAATATTATAACTATTAATTATTGTAACCAAATGCACCCTCAGTTTTCATTTTTTATTTTTAATATGAAAACGAAAACTAAAAATAAAAAATTGAACATAAAAACTAAAAAGTGAATATAAAAATCAAACACAAAAATTAAAAATTGATAACTTTGTCAAACAGACCAAGAGAATAACCTAGTCATTTAAAGAAAAAAAAAAAGTTAAAAAACGAGTCACAATGCCAAACCCTCGTTTGGTAACATTTTTACTTTCCGTTTTTTTATATTTTTAAAATTTTGTAAGCAAAACATGTTTGTTAGATCTATTTATATTTTTTGTTTTCAAAAAAATGAAAACTTAAACAGAAAAACGTAAACAAAAATAAATGTTTTCATTCTATTTTTTTCTGTTGCAAGCAGTTATCAATTTTAACACTATCTATTTTTGTTGCATTGTATTAAAATTAATTATTTTATTTAAATATTTTGTTAGACTAAATTATTTGTAATAAAAAATAATTAACTTACATTAATTATCTAATAAATTAATATGTAATATATTTTATTGATTTATTTTTTATAAATGAATAATTAATTAATTTAATTAATATAAATTATAAATTATTTTGAATAAATAAAAAGAAAATAATTTAATTTAATTTAATTAATTTAGTAAATATGAAATGCATTTTATTAAATTATTTTTAATAAATAATGAAATTAAATTAATTAATTTAACTTAAATTTAATAATTAATTAAATTTAACTTAAATTTAATAATTAATTAATTTAACTTAAATTTAATAATTAATTAAATTTAATTAGTATTAAATTATTTTTAATAAATGTCATAATTAATTAATTTAATAATTAGTTTAATTTAATTTATTTAATATGAAATATATATTTTATTCAATTTTTTAATAAATAATATAATTAAATTACAATTAATATATTTTGTATTTATTGAATTAAATGATTTTAAATAAATAGTTTAATTGATTAATTTAATTTAATTAATCTCATTAATTAAATTAAATTATTATGAATTACATTTTGTTAAATTAAATTAATATTTTGAAAGCTAATAAAATTAAATATTTTATGAAAATAAAAAAGTAAAAATTATAAATAAAAATATATACTTTCAAACGTAGTTTTAGTTTTCATTTTAAAAGAAAAGCAACAGAAAATAAAAAATAAAAAATATAAACAAATAAATAAAAATAAAAAAATGACAATATTACCAAATGAACCCTAAACAACACTTTAAACTATTTTTTTTTAACCATTGACGATTTTATTTATTAGCTGCACCAAATATGTCATACATACGTCATAAATTTTGACCAAAGAAACTTATTTTATTTTTCCAGTTTTTTTCTCTCTCTTGTGATGATACAAGCAATATATGAAGAAATGATGACGTCAGGTTGAATAAATTTCCGGTCGGCCGGTACATCAATGATATTGTATGCTTTTTTCATTTTGGAAAAGATTACAAACGCCCTATTGTTGTTGTTATTATTATTTTTATTATCATCATTACAAGGTGTAATGGCAACCAAGATATTTTTGAACCAATTTTAACGCAACAATGATTAGTGTATTTGATGTCGTATAAAATTATAAAAATTAATATCTCGTGTTTTGTGCATTGAGTAGAAAATTTAAATTTTACAATTTCATAATTCGTGTTTATAGAATTTTATAAAATTTTGTATTTTTTTATAACACCCAACGTTGCAATATATTTTTATAATTTTTTAAATAAAAAATTAAAGAAACTGAGTTTTTTAACTAACGGGTCATTTAGTTTGCTGAATTTTTCTAAAAAACTCTATAAATCTCTGTTAACTTTATATCACATCAACTTTTTCTTTTACTGCACGTATTACGAACTCAACCATAATTTATCTCACTTTTTCTTACTCCAAACAACCCCTAAGGGGTGCTTGTCACGTCACAACTGTTGGCTCCTCCATCGTCTAAACAATGCACGGGATGGGATTCTTATTTTTGAAAGGTAAAGTTTTTTTTTTATAAGGGAGAGGGAGAAGACTTGAATTCGAGTTATGAGCAGGTAAGAGAGGCTTTTAATCACTAAACTACAAGTCACGCTCGAGATGGGATTTATTAACTCTAATTTTTTTTTAAATTTCAAAAAAATTTAAAAAATTTTTAATTTTCTTTTAATTAAATTTTGTTACACGTCACATTTTACACTAATTTTTAATTTTTATTTTTTAACATTTTGAAGTTCCAAATACTACCTACATGGGAGCTCCTCCACTATTCTAATTTTGGAAGCATATAATTGTCGCTAATAACAAGGATTCAAACATATGAGGCCTAGCTTAATTAATAGTGCGTTTGGTTTATTAAAAAGTATAAAAAAAAAACTTTGAAAAATTTTAAAAATTTATGTAACTCTCTAACACATTTTGTCTATTTCGTATTTTGTAAAATTTTTATAAATATATATATATATATATATATATATATATATATATATATATCTGCATATTTCAATAAATTTTTACAAATTCTAACAAATTTTTTATAAACTCCAATATCTTTTCTACAAACCCCAGTAATCTTTCTACAAATCCTAAAAATTTTTCAACAAATTTCAAAATATTTGACATAAATCCATTGGAACAGACCAAAAAATTCATTCTAATGGTTTCTTTCTCCAATATTTTGATGTGTAAATTAAAAAGTTCAATAACTTTCAAAAGATTTTGACATAAATCCGTTAAAATGAACCAAAAAAATCGTTCCAACAATTTCTGTTCTTAACTTTTTAATACAAAATTACAAAAGTTACACTATTCACATCTGAAAAACGTAATTTGATAGTTAAACGCCAAAAAATTATTCAAATCGTTATTTTTTATCACTCCAAACGCTGCTTTAATAGGAAAAAAAATTCCTAAACAATTTTAATTTTTTTTTATGCTCTTTAATTTATAAACTTTAGTTGGTTAGTCAAAACCATAAATAAAATATTCAGATTAAAAAATTTAGGACATGAATGATCATCGAATGTTATTTTAATAAATTTAGTTGAATTGTATCAAGACATACATATCATTTTTTTGACTCAATTTATGTTCAAAATTTGTGAATTGCATCGAGATATAATTAAATATTTGTTTGACTCATCATTTTGTGTTCAACTTTTACAAATACTTTAAACATTTAGACTCGATCCTCTAATTGGAAATTCTTGATTTCGTTGTTGCTCATGAGTTCGAGTCATATTGACACTAAGAAAATAAATAAAATAAAATAAAATCAATTTTATATATATTTTATCTCATAATTAAATTTCATTACTTGAAAAAAATCCGGCTAGCGCACGTGTAAACGGAAAGCTTCACCTTCTCAAACAGTTCCCACTTTCCAGCTGTCGTAATTCTATTC
This sequence comes from Vitellaria paradoxa, assembly GCA_019916065.1. NCBI lineage: Eukaryota > Viridiplantae > Streptophyta > Magnoliopsida > Ericales > Sapotaceae > Vitellaria > Vitellaria paradoxa. The sequence goes on along the minus strand of CM034233.1, from coordinate 18,663,747 downwards.
ACGTGGAAACGATCATTTAAAAATAATTAACCCGAATCAACCAAGTCAAACCGGGGAGGTCATCGTTTCATATTGCGGGAATTATTGTTATTCCCCTTTTGTTGGTCCAGTGTGAATGTGGTTTGAGCATGCTGAGAAATTCGGTCAAGACTCGAGCCCCTATTTTTTTTTTTTTTCATTCTTGAAAGCTCAAAAGGGTTGGTGACCTTTTTTTCTCCATTTGACATATATATATATATATATATTCCATTTCATTCAGCTGGTGGGGAGCAAAATGGGCCTATCTTCTATTCTCTTCCACGTTTCCTTGCTTAAATGTCCGAAATACCCTTACGAGTGCAGGTTTTGGGTATCATGTATGAGTCGAGTTTTAAGGGAACCAAGCTATTCTTTTAACCACTCGAATTAAAGGACTGGCTTTTAAGGTAGGGATATCTCTCTAAGGTGGGGTTTGGAGTTCTTGTAAAGTTTAAAAAAAAAAAAATTAAAAATTAATGTAAAAAGTAATACGTAATAAAATTTGATTGAAGAAAAATAATAATTTTTAGAATTTTTTGAAGTTATCCAAAAAAATTTGGAGCTTTTTAAATTTAGTCAACTTTAAATTTTTGTAATTCAACCCACTCTATTCATTATAAATATTTATTTTTTTATTTTTGTTGTTCTTTTTCCATATAAGCAAAAATTAGTCTTTTGTTATGACAAAAATTTACATCAGTCCAGTTAAATCTCAAACCATATGTTAGCCTCTATGTATGTGTCCAGTTAAATCTCAAACCATATGTTAGCCTCTATGTATGTTGGGTAACGACTTTTGCATCTTACTCACTTATTTAAATAAAATCCACAATATACAGAACTCACACGCATGAATAAAAAATAGTTAAAATATGATAATCGTATCACGTGTGATTGTTGATCCAACAATTAAAAATCATTCAAGTCATAACCGCTACATATCAATCACTCGTCAAAATAAGACTAATTACAGTAAAACTCACATAAATAAATAATTAAAATGCAAAATTCACTAACTTTGACTTTTTCTTTGCAATTACAATGAGAGGATGATTCCATGCATTTGCGTTTTCTCATTATAATGACTGACACTCTCTTTCTTCCGGGACTTGGGACATTCCGCGCCAATGGGTTTAGCGATCGAGAATGGTGCACATGTGAAGACATTAATTGCAATCTACCGTGTGTGCGTCATCAGTATCTAATTCTGCATTAATTTTCATGTTGAGACATTTCAATTTGAAATAACCTGGTTAGCATGGCGAGTCTCTCCATTCGTCTTCTTCCAGTTGTGAATGCGACGTGCGAGACGTCGTCATGTGCTGTGACAATGCACGCATCAATCAAACCAGCAGTTACTCGTCGAATTTCAGTTGTCACACAGGGTGGAGGACTTCATTACCACAAGTCATCAATTCTTGGTACTTGGGAGTCTGCAACCGCTTTCTTGTAAGGGGTGCACTCAAGGCAAGACACGCTCCGTGACCCTAACCGGCAAAAGACCACGAAGGATAAACCAATCTAGACAAGCCCTGACTGACCGGCTCGACCGAGGGAGCTGTTAGAAGTTCGCCACAATAAACAGAAGACTGTCCCACTGAAGGGAGATTCGAACTCGAAACCTTAAGGACCGATTCCATCAGTCGCTCCCGAACTCCACTCGGCCACCCCGAAAGGTACACAAGTCATCAACTCAACTATAAATTGAGCAAACATTCTAGCTCCTATCATAACCTTAATCACGGGCACTAAAAGCGAGCCCACAACTATGTAAGTATGTTTTATTGGGGGTATGCAAATACATATATTTAACATAATTAAAACTGCGTTTAGAACTCTGATATTCGTTGAAAAATACTAAAATTTTTGAAAAATTAATCACTTTTTATCTTATTACACAAATTACAAACTCAAATCTTTTATCAAATTTTACTAATTCTTTTTTCAATTCAAATACTCTCTAATATTTTTGGTGGAGGAGGAAACTTAAGCACAGTTGTGCTTGGACACGCGGTGCAATTTGACTGGTTATTTATTTGTCGGAGTTTCACTGTAGACCATGGCTCAATTTGTACAATTGGTGATTGTGCATAAAGGTCCACTTTTTATGTTGAAGAGTATTGCTACAATTTTGCACTAAAATCTATTATTAATATCTTATTTGTTCAATTAACATAAAATATGTAAAGCATGAAAATTATATTTTAAGCCATTTCACTCACAATTGATTCAGAAAAAATTACAGCAGTTACTTTTGCAGGATTATGAATGAACTAAGTTGCTGTTACGCAAGTTGGTCTCTATTCATGTTTGTTATTAATCCAGCTATATGAGTTTAAGGTGTGGTTTGGGGACCAAAATGTCAATTTTATTTTCTTTTTAATTTATTTTCATCTTGCGTGATTTTTTTTTACCAAGATTTAATTTCATTTTTTGATAGTTTTTAAACATATTATTTACATATATAAAAAAAGTTATTAAAAAAATAAAAATTTACTTACAAGTTACGAAAAGTTAGTTTGTATAACAAATAAACTAGTATTTTTTATAATTAGGTGAACATTGTATTTGGAAGTATTTCTTTGTAATTTTTTTTTTTTGCGAATAATATGTTTAAAAATTATTTAAAAAGATGAAATTAAATTTGATAAAAAAATCATATAATACAAAATTGAACTAAAAATAAAAAAAAATAATTTTTTGATAACCAAATATTATTTGATTTCGCTTATTAAGGACTTACACTCATTTAACTTTTATGTACTCCCCCTCGGTATTATAAATAATGATGCAAATGAAAGGGTAGATAAGTCATTTTGCAAGTGAGTTAGATGGCGTTTAGAGGCATAATTTTTTGTAATTTTTGATTTTTTTAAGTCAAAAGTTATTAGTTATAATTTTTTGTAATTTTTGATTTTTTTAGGTCAAAAGTTATTAGTTATAATTTTTGATAGGTTTGATGAAACAAGTAATAATTTTTAGTAATTTTTAAGAATTTTTTACAACTTTTAAGTATTTGATAAAATTTTTAGTAATTTTTGACAAATTTTATAATTTATGGTAACTTTCAAATTAAAAAAATTACTGTTAAAAAGTAGAAAACTGATAAAAATTAATAATTTATCAAATACTTAAAAATCAAAACATTGATGTTTTTTTTTTACTAAAAATTTTATTACCAAACGCTCCCTTGACACAGAGGAATATATAATAAATATTTGGTGCTTTCAGGCTCGAGCCTTTTTGACTTGGTGAATGGGCGTTTCGGTAAATTCGCCATCTGGTAGTGGTGACGAACACGCTGAGAGCAAGTCCTCCCCCACAGGTTTGTCGTTTAAGGGGAGGCGAAGGTAGACAGCTTCTTCTCGGCTGCTTCTTCTTCCCTTCCTCGATTTTTAACTTTCTGTTCTCTCAGCCACATTTTGAAGACCCGTTTTCTTCTTTTGTTCTATCACCCTTTTTTCTATGCTATTTTTTCTCTTATTGTCAACTATCAGACCCGAACCACCTCTCTAAAGAGAGAATGATAAGAAGAAACCAGGAATCAACTCATTTGCTCATCATTTGCTGAGATTTGAGCTCGTGGGAATTTATGGGTTTTTGTTAAATATAGATTTTTCTTTTTACTTTACAATAAAACTCTCTCTCTCTCTCTCTCTCTCTCTCTCTCTCTCTCTCTCTCCCCTCTCTCCCTCTCTCTCTCTCTCTCTTCTCTCTCTCTCTCTCTCTCTTTGGAGGTTGGCGCGCCAGATGGGGAACTGCTTGGATTCTTCTGCCAAAGTTGATACTGCTCAGAGCCCTCATACCAATTGTGGTAATACATCTCTATCACTTGCAGTGTGCTTTTATTAAGAGTTGCTTTATAAGGATTGGGCAAAAGGACATCGTTTTGGTTGCTCATGCAACCATATCTCTGTTTTCGTGCATTGATACCTCTGTTTCCTTTTTAAGGATTTTGAGGATCGTTTTTGGGTTTTTCAGTACTATAATTTAATAAATTCCTGGTTTTTTTTTTTTTCTTTTCTTTTTCTTGTGTGTGTGTGTGTTATTGTGTCTATTTTGCAGAGTTACAGCATTTACAGGGATCCGGTAGGATTTTTATGTACTGACCCTGATTGGTGTAGATTAATTTGATCCAATTCTGCTGGATGGTCTGGTTTTTTTTTTTTTTTTTTTTTTTTCCTTTTTTTTTAATTGTCATAGGCTTTTTTTTTTAAACTATTGTGAGGTCATGGGCTCTTTTTTTGGAACTATTGTTAGGTTCCATTTGTTATTTATTTGCACATCTAAGGTTTGAATTGGATATCATGCCAGTTATATGATTCTTTCTTCAAGATAAGGGATTAGGTTTTCCAATAAATTTTGATAATTTGTCACCAAATGGATTGATTTGCAATGAGGATTGAGTTTCGCTTTGAGATCCAATTAGGCTTCGATTCTATTCTTTCCCACATTTAGGGTCCATTTGTTTGTTTCAATGTTTTTTCTGGATAACACTTAAACATGAGTAAAAGTGTTTTCTGAAAAATATTTTACATTGAAACAAATGGAGCCTAACTTAAACTTATTATGTGCTTTACTTTTGGTGTAATCCTTGAACTTGTACAATAAATTTATTATTCCTAGCAATTCTATGGGATACTTTACATTGTCATGGATGGCTGCCAGTTGAGGTTCCCCGCTATTGAATAATGTTCGAAACTTTGGAAAGTCAGTACTCTTTTTTGTGTGTTATCATACATCTTAAGGGCCATTCTTTGCACTCTTGGATGCACTATTGTTTACTAGAAGTTATCATCTTTGTAACGAAGAAATATGTGTGTGCATAATATTATCGTAGAGCAAAAAATTATATCCATGAAAAAAAGAGGCATTTATGGTATATGAATCACAACTTATCTTCACAAACATAATATTGGGTTTGGAGCTTCTCCCAGCTCTTGACCCGTCTATATATGCAAAAGATAGATCCTTCATATCTAATTATTACAGCTTGTTTAGAGCATTTTTTGCATTAGTAAAGGCTAAAAATGTCACAGTGCTTTACCGATCCATACAATCAATCACTGTAAGATAGATAGTGATTAAGATGAAAAAAGTTTAGAGTCACTTGTCTTTTTTTTTTTTGGTTAAGTTTGATAAATTTAGAGTAATAATCATCTAAGGTGCTCATTAAGGATAATCTTGGATTTATAGAAACTAGTAAAGATTGAAGAGGGTCCTTCTCCTTACTTTTTAAAGATCGGACAAATTGGTGAAACAGAAGACATCCAAGTAAATGGATAGGAAACAATAAAGGATGAGTTCCACTCAGATATTAAAGAGACAAGCAAGTAGCCCAATTCATGAAGCTTAGTATTTGGATGCGAATCAAGAAAAACAGAATTCAAAAAAAGTATTAGGGATATGCAGATGATTGGTTTAATGATTTTAGTATTTTTGTTTTCTAGAACTATGTCATGTGATTATAAGAAACTGATTCTTGAAAGAAAGCAGGGTGGTTAGTACTTTACCTTATCTAGGACATACTAGATGCGTTTCAATGGACGACAACCAATTGGAGATGTTATGGAAAACTGTGATAGAAATTATTGGCCTAAGAATTAAGCCCTTGGAGTTAAGTCGTGGGCTTGGAACTGGGTCCCAGTGTAACTATGGGGATCTCACATGCAAGAAAAAAACAAATCTTCATGTGTTTAACTTAGTTGCAAATGCTACGGAGCGAGCATTTGTAATAGTGTGATGTTATGATGCTTGAATTAGCAAAATTGTCACATGGACCAGGTCAAGTGTTACTGGAGGTAAATGGGGATTTAGAACTTGAGGTTTGAACCAGAGTTATTAGATATCACCATTCACTACTATTCCTATGAGCCATGTTTTGGTACACATGTTGCGGAACGTGGTATACTTACATACCTGTACATTAAATTTGACGATATAAAAAGGTTATACATGATATATTTTCAATAGAAAAATCTTTGAAAATAGTGAATTAATTGCAAATTGTGCAACAATAATCAGTAAATTTAAGTTTTTACAAAAAATGATAATGAGTAAAGATTCATATCAGACATAAATGCACTTAGTTTCATGAATATTTATTCATTTTCTTGATTAGTTATTTTTTTGAAAATAAGTCATATTTCCATAGCAAAACATTTTAATAGTGCGATGACTCTATGAGAAGCCTATCCGCCATTGAATTGCAATTCAAAGTACAAGAATACAGCATTTCCTTTGTCATTCCATGTACCAAAATGATTCACGTTTTAGGTAAAATTGATTTTAACCCTATAGCTTTGTTATATGTGCTTACCTCTGGAGATGAATCATAGTTTGAAATTATGAGAGATGTCTATGTTTTAGCAAATATCATGTAGACAAAATTGTTTCAATTATCAAAAGTTTGTAATGTAACCGCATTATTCCTGAAGACCACTGATGGTGTCTATTTAAGCACAAATTATCTTTTGGTGGTGGAAAAAAACTGCCTACTTTTATTGTTTCTGCAATATGCACTTCTTTTTCGGTGGAATTTTAATTTTTTTTCCTTTTTATGGCCTACTTCAGGGTCCTACAAAACTACCAGCAAAACTAGCATTTCCTCAGCTCGTTCAAGCCTGACACTACCCTCTTACAGCGAAAAGAGCACCGAAAGCCTTCCTACGCCCCGATCTGAAGGTGAAATATTGTCGTCCTCTAATGTGAAAGCCTTTTCATTTAACGAGTTAAGGAATGCCACAAGAAACTTCCGTCCCGATAGTCTTCTTGGTGAAGGAGGCTTTGGTTATGTTTTTAAAGGATGGATTGATGAACACACGCTTACTGCCGCAAGGCCTGGATCTGGTATGGTCATTGCCGTCAAGAGGCTTAAACCTGAGGGTTTTCAAGGCCACAAGGAGTGGTTGGTACGTTCTTCTTCTTCTTCATTACTCACTTCTTCTTCTTCTTTCTTTTCTTCATTACTTGCTAAACATACTTGCAACTTTGTGCTTGGTTTATTTATTTGGCGTTCCATTTGCAGACAGAAGTTAACTATCTTGGCCAACTTCATCATCCAAATTTGGTTAAACTTATTGGCTACTGCTCGGAGGGTGATAACAGGCTCTTGGTTTATGAGTTTATGCCCAAAGGGAGTTTGGAGAATCATCTATTTCGAAGTAAGTTGCATAATTAATGAATTTTGTGGGAAACGCATCCGTCTCATGTTAGGCTTATAATTAGTTTTTGGTGTTGCCCTTTTGATTCTTCTGTTGAACCTGCATTGGTAAACTATGCATCTTCTGTATATTGTTTACTTCTAATTTGTTTCTTCTGTTTTTCAACCCTTTTGTTGGTGTGATGGATCACAAAATTATAAGCTTGGAGAACTCTGCTTTTTTGGAAGCCAATCCCTTCAGTTTAGTTAGAAATTCAGCTATTGTTTGTCAACTGTTGATCTGTTTAAGATTTATGACCATCTGGCTCCTCAGTGAATTTAAGAGACAATACAATACAATACAATACATGCATCTGTTTTCTTCCAAATGTCAATATCTGTAAGTATATGGTCGTAGTGTTGAGCAAAGCACAACAGCTTATGTGCAGCATAATTGCTGTGATATGTTGGATCCTGAAGTAGCTTTAAATTTGATCCCAAATATTTGCAACTGTTTGCACTTTATTGAGCTATAGCTTCTTGGAAAACCTAAAAAAAGGCTCTGGTAAATGTTCTTAGTGCAGTTAGTTTATTTGGAGTCACTGACTGCTCATCTGCTCTGTTCTGCATTGTCTTAGGATTGTCTGGCATTGTTTAAGTGCAGTTATATTTTGTGTTCAATTCCTTATTCATATCCTGGTTTTCTATTTGAACAAATTACTGGTTTTTGATGTATGTTGGCTCTGCCACTTGCCAATGACAATTAACCATGATTGTAGTTATATTCTGAAACTAATGAGGATCTATGGAGTCTTTTGATGATAATCCAGTGTAACTTTTATGTTTGCATGTGCTCATTAATGGGGCACTATTGGAACTTTTGGAAAGAGTTAGTCATCTGATGCTATGTCTTCTTGTTTTGCAGGAGGGCCCCAACCACTTTCCTGGGCAACAAGAATCAAAGTGGCAATAGGTGCAGCTAAAGGCCTCGCTTTTCTGCATGATGCTGAAGCACAAGTCATTTATCGTGATTTTAAAGCTTCTAACATCTTACTAGATGTGGTATGCTAGAATAGAAGGAATTGTATTTTGAATTGCCCAGGGAGTCTCCTGGACAAACCGTAGCTGAAATTGCTCATCTAAAAAAAGTTAATTGATCTTGCTTCTGGGTTGCAGGACTTCAATGCAAAACTGTCTGATTTTGGATTGGCTAAGGCAGGACCCACCGGTGATCGGACACATGTTTCTACTCAAGTGATGGGTACTCACGGCTATGCTGCACCTGAATATGTTGCTACAGGTACATCAATTGCCATTGTGAAATGTCTATCTTTCCCCACAATTTTCAATACTTAATAGTAGATCTGTTAATGGTAAATTTGTAATGAAGCTCTTACTGATGAACAGGTCGGTTGACAGCAAAAAGTGATGTATACAGCTTTGGAGTTGTTATGCTAGAATTATTGTCGGGACGCCGTGCTGTTGATAAATCGAAGGTTGGTGTGGAACAGAATCTAGTGGACTGGGCAAAGCCATATTTGGGTGATAAAAGAAAATTATTCAGGATAATGGACACCAAGTTGGAGGGTCAGTACCCTCAAAAAGGTGCTTATACAGCTGCAACCCTTGCCTTACAGTGTTTAAGCACCGAGCCTAAACTCCGGCCACGAATGGCAGAGGTTTTGGCAATGCTAGAACAGCTCCAGGCTCCCAAAGACGCAGCCAAACGTTCCCAATCAGAGAATCAGACTCCCCGTTATCCTGTCCGTAAGTCACCAATGAAACACCGCAATTCAGCCGTCAATCAGACCCCCTCTGCATCCCCATTGCCAACCTATCGGCAGTCACCTCGCGTACGTTGAGCATTATCAACACCATTTTGGCCAGTATTCTAGTGTAAATTTTTTTCTGTCTTCCATGTTTTGTTGTTCATATATATAGATATATATAAATGATGTGTGGGCATGGTACTGCCACGGAATTTCGTCCAAGGAACACGTTGTAATGCCTGTATTTTCTAAATGTAACATTGTAGCTCTATATTTTATTAGGCGGTGCTAATGTTTTGTCAATTTCATCTGCCTCTGAAATTGTTTGCTTTTATCTGTTTTGTCTAACATTTAAGTGATGATGATGATGATGATGATGATGTGTGTGTGGGTGTGTGTGAGAGAGAGAGAGAGAGAATATATTGCCTTGATGTTATTAGAACCAACAATTGTTTTGACAATTGATAAGCTGAAATGGTTGCTTCTTGCCTCTTCCAGATGTACTTCAGACCATTCCTTTAAACTTAGTCAAAAGCTAAGCTCGTGTTTGTTTCATAGGACGTGGGATTGAACAAGGAATAGCATCCCACTTCTAATTTTTATTTTACATTTTGCTATATATATATATATATATATATTTTAAATTGTCTCCCAAAATACCATTTTTCCTGATGGAATCTGTTGAGAACGGAGAGACGTCTTTGTGCATGGGTAGCAGCAACCTTATGTGGGTTCTGCTTGCAGCCGTTTACATTTTGTTCCAGTTGTTCGAGATCATGAACAACTTCAGTCATTATTGGTCGGCTTTTAGGACTTGAGTTGATACACCTTAGGATGATTTCAGCAAGCTGATAAACTTCTTCCATTCAGGAATTCTTTCTAATTTCCCTTCTAAGTCTCCTGTCAATCAAACGTTGAACTTGCTTCTTGTTGCTAAGATATGGCGTAGCCCACTTAGCGAGTTCCCCTGCCACGCCATCTGAGTATCTCTTTACCGCACCTGAGCCAGATAGGATCTCTAAGAGAACTACCCCAAAACTGTAGACGTCTGTTTTTAGTGTCACATGGCCTGTCATATGAAATGGTTTCACTTTTTTAAACTGTTAATTACCATCTTAAAATCTCAAATGGTTAAAGATGAACTTGGGACTTTTATCAATTTTGATATCACTATTAGCTATTATCTTATCTAAAAGTTCTGTTAAGTTTGTAAATAGAAAAATAATTTTATTGTTTATATTGACTAACTAATAGAACGGACACCGACTTGAGATATTAATACAATAAGATACCGATGCACTAACTTGGTAATTTTTAAAAAATTTCAAAGAATGCAAGACTACACAATAGGCAGGGGCGAATCCAAGTCAGTGGGGCAAAATTACATTTTCAAGGTAAATAGGAGTAAAAGTAAAAATTCAGTGGGGGCAAAACATGGTAAAAAAATATAATTTATAAGAAAAAAATAGCCATTAAACAAAATTTTAGTGTAATTTTTCAAATCAGTAGGGTAATAGGCCTGCCCATGATGATAGTGACTCAACAAAAATATATATATTATTTTTTATATGCCTTGCATATTAATATTTTATTCAATAAAATAGAAATACTGCAATAATTAAAATTAAAAATTAATATAACGTTAATTAAAATTAAAAATAACCTATTTTATATCTTAAAAGTGAACAAAGAAGTCAAATAATAATTATATTACATTAAAAACAGCAATGACTTATATCCATACTATTTAAGTTAACCACAAAAAATTATAAAAAATTATTATTTTAAGGCAAGTCTAACATGTGTCCAAAATGAGTCTGTAGCATGTCTAAAATAAATTTGCAACGTGTCCAAATCATGTCTAAACATAAAATAAAATAACCCAAAAAAAAAAAAAAATAAAAACGGTAAAAGGTGAGTTTGACACATATTTAGAGTATGTCTGTATGTCCGAGTTTTACATGAGTTCGACTTGCAAAAGGTAGTTTGATAGTGAGTCCATATTTCTTATTGACTAATTTTCTCTAAATATCTCTCTGACAAGTTAAACTTTTAGATAAAAAATATATTGGAACATATAGTAATTTAAAATTTTAGATGAGATGATAGCTAATATCTTCGCACACGTAATAATAGAATGTCTTACAATATAAAAAGGAAAAAAATCAATAGTGGTTTGAATTTTATTGGTTGCCTAGTCTCTCACAGTGCCATACCCCCGTCCCTATTATCTGAACTGAATGGGGAAGAGTTTTTCTAGGTACCGGTTGCAATGTACTCAGGAGCAAAGTAACCTCTTGTGCCCAGTACCCTGCTAGTTATATGGGTATTGTCACCCTCAGGGCCAATCTTAGCCAGTCCCAAGTCAGAAAGCTTGGCATTGAACCCCTGCAATATTACTAATTTCCCAGTTGGTAGCGCTCCAAAAAAAAAAAATAATAATAATAATCCTACAAGAGCATAAAGGTCTCATCTAAGAAGAAATTATTTGAACATGGGACGTGGACATGATGCGTGCACACAAAAATATATCAATTTAAAAAAAATAAGGAATGACGGAATATAACAAAAAAAATATAATTTTATTAGCTACATTCGAATATGACACATAACAAAACTAATTCAATTAACAAAACATAACAAAATATGTGATAGAAAATTTTATAATTTTATGAGTTTTGATTACACAAATTTAAGTTTGTTTTAGTCATATGTTTGGAGAAAAAAAAATAATAAGATAATTGGACTCGTCACTTGTTTGACACGTATTTTGAAGTCTCCATACCTGTTATGTACGAATAAAAAATTCATTTTGAAATGTCCATGCTTCATAGGACGTCGGAAACAAAAAAACCTAGTATATTTGGTAGCATTTGAAAAGGATCTGAGAATGAATTATGATACATGGAAGCTTACATTATCGAGCAGAATATTGGATGACATCACATCACGATGAATGACTGGCCTGGCGACAGTGTGAAGGTGCTGTAAGCCGCGGGCTGAATCAACTGCTACTTTGATTCTCCTAATCCAGGTCAGCTCTGTTCTCCCTTCTGCTTATTAATTCAAACAACAATTCTTCACTATGGTTTCTGAATTTTGCTATATCTGGTGAGATATATATCCAAGTCTCTCTTTCTAGTGTTTCTATTCTTGCTGGTGCTTACCTCTTAATAGATGGGCTTCCAAACTTCCTTTAGCCATATACTCGTATACTAAAACCCTATGTTTACCCTCCGAGCAATATCCTTTGAGCTTCACCACATTTGGGTGATTTAGTCGGCTCAGAAACTTCAATTCATTCTGTAGACATGACAAGTCGCGCTTAAGAACATACATATAAACACCTGCCTACCTATATATATATATAGAGTGAGAGAGAGAGAGAGAGAATCTGTGTACCTGCCATTCCTCAGACCCTTGAGGACCTACCTTTTTCAGCCTCTTGACAGCAACTGGAAAACCAATGCCTGGTTTTGTTGCCTTCATGGTGCATTGATCAATCCAACCTTTATAAACGTCACCAAAACCACCTTCTCCAAGTAGGTTCTTCGTATCGAAATTGTTGGTGGCATCCTTCAGGGTATTGTAGCAAAACTGGAAGAATTTATAAGCATGAAGCACCTCGTCTTTCGTGTTCGAAGTGGAGGCACCGGGTCCTTCATCCCTCCCATCTTGCTGATGCTTCTCTGAATCGCAAAATACAAAGATTAAATTAAAAAATAAAAAAGAAGAAGAAGAACTGAAAAGAAGACACCGTTTGAGTGGATTATGTAATATACTTACCTTTCGGAGTGTTTGAAGAAACAGGGGAATTCAGAAATAAGAAGAAGACCACCATTTTTGATTGGATGTAATGTACTTACTTTTTGGAGTGTTTGAAGAAACAGGGGAATTGTTCTCTTGTAGTGGCTTAGAATTAGAAGTTATCCCATAATGAAGATTTAGAAGGCTGTTGACTTCTTGTCTTGGGTGTCCAAGTTTCTTGTGCTTCTCTACATCAAGAAATGTAGCGGGTGGACTGGACTAGATTTTTATCCTTTTTATATTTTTCCAATTTTTGAACTAAGAAATACAGGATTTTATATAAATACAAATCAGTAGAAACTAATGAGCTTATTCAATAAAACAGTTACCATTCTCTGTAGATGAAGACACAGATAAGTTTGTGTTTTGATGCGGAATGATCATCTTCCCATGATCAGAAACTTGAATCTTGTCGAGTCCTTGACCCAAAAAAAAAAAAAATCAACAGTGGCTTTGTATGTGTTGAAATTAAGAATAATATATATCTTCACTCTATTAAATTATTAATCAAGCTTCTCTGCAGTGAGAAAAAGGAAGAAGGATTTAATGTAAGATTAGAAAGGAGATAATGAGAATCATATACCTTTCTCTGTACATGAAGCAACAGAGGAATTCTTCTCTTGAAGTTAGTTAGACATTTTCCGTGGATGAGAAATTTGGGTCGATTTTATGCCTTGTATGAAGTCAAACAGGCAAAAGACTCAAATTTTGCATTAAATAAAAGAAAATTTGAAGGACAAAAAATATATATACACGAAGGTGGCAAACCTGTGGGAGGTGAAGCATTGAGGTCTGGATGGTTAGAGGTTGGAAGAACTTTCATAATACAATTTCCCATTATCCTCCAAAATGATTTGAGTGCATGAAAGAATTGATGGAGAAGGGTTTGTCAGAGAGAGGATTTGGCAAAGCGATTATATTACAAGTGCAATGAGTTTTGAACCTTGAGAAAGCAGATATGGTGGAACCGACTAGAAAAGTTGCGTAATGTGGTAGTTTCTATGGTTTATCCATGATATAAACAATGCATCGGACGGTGATTTCCAAGCTTGGAGTTTGGAAATATGCTGATAAATATTCCGCTTACGCGATACAAGGGTCACTGTAGTGTGGTAAGCATTTTTGGAATTTGTGGAATCTGAGATCCAACGATCACAATCATCCAATCATATTGGCTAGCTAGTTACTAAGAAAATCTTGAGCCAATCTCCTTTGATATACAACAAGCCAAACTCTATGGGATCATCAGGATCGGAAAAGCCTTATCCCGATGGGGAGGTTAACCCAAGAATATACTGAATGTTATCAAATATTCAATTTCATACTTAGGATGATTTAGGTTTTGTTTGATTTGCTGTAAATTTCTGAAAATTTCTAAAAATTTTTAAAAATTATTCACTTTTTATTTATGAACTCATAAGTTATTTGGATTTATCTCATTTTATCTCACTATTTATCACTTCAAACACACCCTTAATAGATATTTAGAAACATATGACTGTTTTTCATTTTCTGTTTCCTTTCTTTTTATATAGGTCCTCATATATGATGCACAGATCAGTACACTTTCCAGTTTACAAAGCATGTGTTACTCTTAGTGCATCATCTATCCATGCATGATGCGTGCAGGGGTGCAAGAGAATATATTAGGACTAGTTCTATATCTATAAAATCAAGTCCCTCAAGTTGACATAAAACCTTAAAAGGATCTTTCTATTTATGCCCAATTAATTTTGAATTATATGTTTTTAATAAAGGAAATGCATTTGTTAAATTATGAAAGCTTCCTAAATCAATACATTGACCCCCCCCCATGGAACTCCAAAGGATCAAGACATTGTGAAAAAAGTAATTTTTGCAAATAAATTATGATTTAGTCACAACTAATTTTTAAAAATATTATAGTTACATTTGATGGGGGAATTGAATGATGAGGAATAAATAGTATCATGGATAATTATGAGGGTATATGATGTTAGATATAATATGGGATTAATTTTTTATAAAGAATTATATTTTTTGTGTTTGATTGGTTTGATATGAAATGGAATAAAAGATATGATTTAACTAAAAAATAATATTAGATAGTTAAATCTTGGCACAAAACTAGTCTAACCATGGGAATATACATAACCACACCCTCCATTGTATTATATATCCTCCATTTCAGGGGATATAATCCACTCTAGATGTTTAATTCTTCAATTTAAATGCATAATTAAATTCCACCAATCAGCAATTACTGCTCTCTCCCTCTCTCTTTCTCTATTTAATCCTCGCATTTAAATCCTATAAACAAACATACTCTTATAGCCCAGCTGAGCTGACTTGACTTTGTCCAAGCTCGCTTAGTTTTTTGAACGAGTCTTATATTTGACTCACATGAATATAGGCACAACGCGGAATGTGGTAAGACCTAATTGAAAACTCGCTTTGATATTATGTTAAGAAACCTAACTACACATAAAAATAAAGGTCTTAACTTTAAAATTCAAATATTAAGACGAGAAAATTTTCTCTTTTATATGAGAGAATTAACTTTTCTCATGAGTTCAAGTAGTTTAATTCGTTTTCCCACCTCACCCATGCAATGTACAAGCTGCAAGTCATTCAATGCCAGGAACACTTCAGTATTAAGAATAACGTGAACTCAGGTAGTTTAATTCGTTTTCTCACCCCACCCACGGAATGTACAAGCTGCAACTCCTATAATGCCAAGAACACTTCAGTATTAGGAATAATGTGAATGGGATGGGAAGCTAGACTCAACAATGGAGATCAGACCTGCAAGATGATTGTTGGGTAAAATAAGTCTGGTAAACGTGGAAGTGCCGAACATTCTTAAGATGTGACACGTGGTTTACTGCCGAACACTTTGATCATAAACACGTGGCACTATACTGAACATTTTTGTACGTGATATGTGGCGCTTCTCCGAACACTCTCATGGTTGACACTTGGCTCTCAACGTATGTAGCCAATGATCTCGTAAAGTCATAATCGCAAGAATCGCATGCTGCCACGTGGCATACATCAAGCGTTCTAGAATTTATTTGTTCAGCAAGCTTCCTAGCGGCTAATAAATGTTAGGCATGGGACCCACTGCATTAATAGGACCATGTAACCATAAATGTTCCATAGTAATAAATGAACTATATATTTATCACTGTGAGAGAAACTAAATTAGTTTATCTAGTTACAAATGACTGACAGATGTGACACGTAGACAGTTCGAAAACTGAATTTCGACTATATATAGCTGCACTTAACCCGCAAATACATTTAATGAGAGATATAGAGCATTAAATGAGAAGTGAAATACATTTAAAGAAGGAAGAGAGAGAAGTACCCGGAGACATGAATACAGTCAAGTCACAGATATTATTTTATTTATTCTTTGCATTATTATAAATAGAAGATTTCACTTCAAATAAGCTGACTATCGCCAACTTATTGCATTCTTCACCTATTCTCTCAAGAACCTTTCATAAGCTACCTACTGACTTAAGTATCGGAGGATTTTTTGGTCGGAAACCTCCATTTCGGCCACAACTTTCTTCTTTCTGTGTTCGATAGGACGACGGTCGTATTTTCGATTGGCGTGATCAACAGTTTCGACGGTAAAATTTCCTGCCGAACAATGATGATGATGATCAAGTGAGCCCAGGAGTTCCCCCAAACACTTCAGTGAGGAATACGTCACCCTTCTGCAGTTTGCAAGAGGAATCCCAGTGAAGTGGTCGGGGGAACTCTAAGGAACACCTGATATATATGTATATATATATAAAATATATTATATGTTTTCCATGCTCCATCTATTCTACATGATTTGTCTATGAAGCCTAGCCTAGCTACCATGAATTCTTATATATAGTGAGCTGCTGTTTCTGCATTTGGCCCAAAATGTGCACCTAATCCATCCCAAGGAAAAAGTGAGTTTGGGATCGAAAAAGCTGTGGGAATGGGAAATGAACCTAGACGTAAATGTGGGTTTTATGAAATTAAGATAAGAGAATCATATGTGTACATAAAGTCGAGTGGCCATGTGACCACATACTGATTCTTGCATATCTTTCTTATTCTGTCCTCTTTACTCTCAGCCGTCCTTGTAGAGGGAAATATGCTTTCTGGCATACCAGAAATTGTTGTTCAGTTCACATCCACTTCTCTTGTGTAATGTTTTATGAATGGCTCATATTTATTACGTACGTTGCACAGCCCGCAAGACCCTTCCTTAACGGGCCTCTGCGAACAATAGGCTGAGAGTGCAGGGCGTTCCTGGTATAACAAGAGTATTAATTTCGGCAAAAATTTTTTCGAAGTTAAATTTAGGATTTCAGTTGTACAAATACATCGATCGTGATGTATGAATGTACATGTGTATATATATATATATAACTTGTAAATTTTACTGAGTGAAATAGAGAAACCATTGTGATCTTTGATTTGCTGCAACAAGTTTAAATCTAGAAATGCATTTTTCATGTGATAGTAGAGCTACTTAAAAATGTTTAGTTTACTAAATTCTATCAAAAATTATAAAGATTCTTAATTTTTTTCAAACAAATTTCGTCACATATCACTTTTATATTAATTTTTTTAACTTTTTTTTATCATCAAAACACCTCTAACTAATTCAAATGCATAGAGCTGGACCACCTCTGGCTAATTCTTTCTCACACAAAACCTCAGTTATCCATGTTCTATAAAGAAATGCTCTGGAGAGTTGGGACTATCCTTAATCTATTTGTTAGAAAATTATGTACACAATTTCTTGGATCACACAACCTACAAAACAAAGTATAAAAAAGAGAAAATAATAAATAGCAAGATTTACGTGATTCGACTGTAAAGTTTACATTTACGGAAAAGACACAAGAGAAATTTTACTATGATAAAAGAAAGAAATTACAATGCCGGCCAGTCTTTCTCGATAAAAGAAAAAAACCCTAAGAGTAACCCTAATCACAAAAAAAAAAAAAAGAAAAAATCCTCGTATCAACCCTCAAATCGGCCCATGTCCTCTGCGACTACTATAGACCTTTCAATAAATATCCATACAAGTCGCACCATGAGACCTTCGGATCAATTTATAATTCCGAACCCAAAAAATAATAAAATATAAGCCACAACAACACTATTGCAATTATCGCGACTTGGCGACTGTCTCTTCAACCGCACGTTTAGTTGGACAGCTGTGATGGCAGCCGCGGCCTTGAATGCTTGATAGTATTCCAATGGGGAGAAAAATAAAAGGTATTGTGCCTATGACTGAGTTGGCTGGTTCTCTTAACTCAGCAGCGTACCTGCCAGCAAGAACAAGAACATTCTTGATAACTTTGGAATGACACAATACTGTCAATGTGTCATGCATCATTAATTTCATCTATAGCCATAAAAGATGCCATGGCTGGGGCCTGGCGGGCTATGAATTTCTAGCAGTACTCACCTAATCACACCGCTCCAACCATGAAGGAATTAAGACGTCATTTTATCCTAAAATACGAGTAAACTAACTTTGCGATGGTAATTTCTAATGATTACCCTTTGTGATTATATATATATATATAGAGAGAGAGAACTGATTGTGGACATTTTGTTGTTGCTCTACATACGGGATAAAAATTTACCGATGTGCACGTGCTCGCCACGCTATCTATCTATCTAGATCTCTCCCTTGAAATAAGTATATGTACCTAAAAATAAGAAAAACAGTAAAGGAATAAGGTCGGAATTCCCAACCAATGTCTATCCGATGATCTAGCTAGAAGAAAATCCTTGGTGTTTAGAGAAAGAGAGAGAGTAGATGATAAGTGAGTATACTTTAATTGGACATACACTTAGTATGTGTATTTATAGGTATTAGAAGGGATGCGATTAGATTTTTCTTTAACATGATGTCATGGAAAATGTAAAATAGTGGAAACTGAATTTGATTGTAATACTCTATTAATCTCATTTACCACCCGTTCTATTCGAATGACAATTCCGAGTGTATTTAATAGCTAATGCAATTGGATCTCAAATGATTAGGTGAAATGTAACAGTTTGGTGAATGATATCCTTTTCATTAGATCTCCACTTAGAATGATATTATAATGCTCTAATTACATACTAACTATATAGTTAGATCTCAAATATATTACCTTCACCAATTCACAAGTCCATCTACTTCGAAAATTGAATGATGAACGGGAAGCCTTTTGATCATAATTGTAAAATATGGCCGATCGGAATCCTACCACGTGTATGGTTTTTATTTTTGTACAATCATTCTAAATTAATACAATGTCCGGCCTAATTATTAGTAAAATTTACAAATTCTTCCTCGACAAATTTTCTGGTAGCACCCAATTAATGTAGATATTCAAGATCGCTAATATACTTTCAATTAATGTGCTTGGTAAGAATACACAGCTACTTTTTAGATTGCTTTGACAACGCGCTTGGTCAAAACTATTTATCTATATACGGGCCAATGAGTTATAAATGCCAACTGGAAATGCCAATTGGATTATAATTACATGCCCATATTGTCTTGATTCCCATCCTTTTGTCTAGGGACCACGAGCTTCCACCATGGAAAAATTGGTTTGAGAGTCAATTCAGAATAATAAAGCTTGATCAAATGGCTAACGAACGTATCACTGTCATAATAACGCTAGAAACCGAAATTCACAATTATGTCGCGTATGATCCCACGGACAAATTGAACTTAAATTGGCCATGCATATAAATTTATTAGGCTAATGTTATATTATATTATTTAAAATATTTTAGCTATAATTATTTAAGTGACGGACTTAGAGTTGTAATTAATGAGAGAGAGAGAGGGGGAAATAAAATATATATATCTATATAATAAAACATATCATTTTATTTGACATTTATTCCAGTCATCACTAAAATTTTGCTATATCATCACTTATTATATTTTTATTTAATAAAACACATCATTTAAATTTAAAATTTGAAATTTAAATAAATATATATCATATTTCATAAAACTATACAAATAATATTTTTCGTATATTATCTATTATTATGAAATAATATATGAATACTTATTGACAAAGTTAATTAAATTTTTTTATTTAAAAAATATATTTAATTTTTAAATTTTTAAAAATTTGATTAAAAATAAACATTTAAATTAAAATTTTAATTTTAATGTGCTTAAAAATTAAATTTTAAATACATATACTTTTACACTACGTGTCACTTACATAATAAGAAAGTTTAAAATTTTGAATTTGAGATATTTTCAACTGTTGAATTTGCTAATGGTAAGGATTATTTTTTTTCTCTCACTCTTCTCGTATTTTTTTAAATACCTTTTATATAAGAGATTTTCAATTAATATTTTAAAAAATGCAGTATACACTTTTAAACTCTGTGTTATTTATATAATAAGAAAATTTAAAATTTTGAATTTAAGATATTTTCAACTATTGAATTTACTAAATGGCCAGGATTATTTTTCTTTTTCTCTCACTCTTCTCATATTTTTTTGAATACTTTTTTATATAAGAGATTTTAAATTAATATTTTAAAAAGTGTGATAATATTTGTAATAAATAATAAAATTTTATACTTTAATCTTTTTTGACTAATGATTTTTATTTTTATAGGCTATTTTTTCTTTTTTTATATAAGTTTACTTTATATATTTAAATTTGAATTATTTACACGCTAAATTATATTTTTATGTATTCAAGCACGAGCAATTACTAGTATTTATAGATTAGACAAATTAGTAAAGCTATATGGGCACAATATATCAAATTATCTATAAAAAGTATATATATTGCTGCTCCACTTCTTCTATTGTTGCTCAGCCCTTGATTATTCACCATAACAACGTGATATATTTCAATACGTACAATCATTTCCAAAAAAAAAAATCTCTAATAGACAGGATGTGTAGTAGGTTGTACAAACTTGGTTTGAAAACGTAATGAACCTAAAAATATATTCATATTTGATTTATTAAGTTTTTGAGTATATTTTAATCAAGCTAAACTCAAATAACTTAATTATTTTATATAAATTTAGGCTTATCGAGTTGAATTTGAAATTAAATGAACTATAAACTATTTTGAAAATTAATTTAATTTTAAACGAGTATTTAACAGGTCAAATATAAATTAAAATTAAATTATTTGACTTAATAAATTTGATTCTTATACTTATTATGATAGTTAATTATCTGTAATTCTGATTAAGTAATAATACAGTATTTCTGTCTATTACCCTTTTTCAAGTCAATCGTAAAATTATCGTGTGACTCTCACACGATGGGTATTATAGTCATTAACTACACTTGCACTTTATATTAACTATTCTTAAACTTTACATGAAATCGCACTTTAATTCTTATCAACCACCCATAGTTTTGATCCATTAATAACTTAGTCCTTCTATCTATGGCCATTTGCAAATCGGTCATTAAATCATCATGTGACTCTCACGTAATGAGCACTGCAATCATTTTAAGTACTTTAGGTGTAAACCCTTAATAAAACAACCTTTAAACCATGAAAGACTCTTACTTGAAAAAAATGATATTCTATCAGTCTAATAAAACAGACAAAATTAAACAAGTGTTTAACACCAATCAATAAAATTAAAATATAAATCATCGCATAGATAAATATTATTGATATACATATGTATGTGTCTTATATATATACTTCATTTTCAACTATCGCTATAATATATATTATATCTAGAGATGTAAACGGTTATGGTACTCGTCTAATTAATCATTATTATTACTAAATTCATTTATGTTTTTCTACTTATTAATGTCTTAAATCCATTTATTTTTTTACTTAAAATTTTAAACTCGTCTTACCTCATTTCATCCATTAAATACCTGTTTAAAAATTTAACTTTTTTAAAATAATTTATGTATTCTATACAACATCCAATAAATATATATGTGAATATACATACGTATGTTTAAATTTATTATTTTTCCTATCAAACAAAAGATAATATCATTCAAATAAATTATATAGAATATAATATATATAAATTCAATTATTACTTATACATTTAAATGACTTCAAAAAACTAAAGGAGTCAAAATAATAAATCTGATAAATTCCACCGAAGGCAAAAATTATGAAAATTACCATAATTAGCCCTAGGGCTAAGACTTTAACCACTTTTCCTTTAGATACAAAAATGTAATTGTATAATATCATATTAAATAGGTTTTTAACGATTATCTTATAAATATAAATAGATACTGAGTATCAAATATCCTACAAGTAAATTTTAAACACATCCTAATTTCATATGGGTGTTAAATTTTAATTGTAAACCCATCCCAATTTTAATAAATTATTTTTTAATAAATTTTTAACAGGTTTGATTAGGTTAGGTACCTCGTGTACCCATCCCTAATTATGTCTTCTACGTATCTATAAGCATTTATATATAGATATATATTATATTTTCAACCATATTCTATATCCTGGTATATATATTATATTTTCAACCATATTCTATACATATTACAAGAATATATATATATATATATATATATCATTTTTTTAACAATCACTGTTGCTATCGTTCTGAGATTGACAATAGTGGCCAACATATTAAGACGAGTCAAGTCAATGTTGAGACAAAATCCGTCAGGGTAGCCTAGTGATTCTTGGGACTAATCGTAAACTCGAAAGTTTTAAGTTTAAATCCTGCTAGCTATTATTCTGTTTTACCCGGTACTTGGATCTTACGGGTCGGTTCAAGCAGTCCTATTTACCCGTCGACTACGCAGTTCATTGAGAGTTACAATAAATCAGTACGAGTTTTGGATTACCCATAAAAAAATCAATGTTGAGACCGAATTAAGCCCCAATTAAAAGTAAAAACAACCACAGATGCTATAACGTATAGAGAGAACACTTTAGCGTCGACTATGGCAATGAAAATATTAATTTGGGATACAATATACAATAGTTAAGTTACAACAGCCTCAAGGTTTCTTTGTGGTACTAAAATGGCTGTAATGTCCATTATGTGAGGCCATGTTATATTTTAACAATTGATTTGCAAGCAAACATGAACAGAATAAATATATTATTATTTGATCAAAGTTATAGGGAGTTTGACTATCACAATTGAAAGTATAGAAACCATATATTGAAACTCAAATAAAATAAGGGCGGTTAGTAAATTGTATATAAGGATGATTAATGAAATAATGTCCATTATGTGAGAATTATATGATGGTTTAAAAACTGATTTGCAAATGATCACAAACAAAAGCGTCACGTTATCACTTGACTAAAATTATAGTGATAGACTGTGACAATTAAAAGTAAAGGAGCTAAAAAAGGAATCCAGTGTAAGGGTAATTAATGTAATTTATCTTATAATTTTTACAAGTAAACTTTTTAACAAACCTAGTATTTTCTAAACTATAATTATGTGCGCACAAGACAGACGGCAGCTGTACCTGCTCATTGATTAAATGAACACGTAGTCACATGACAGTTGTCAGAATCTTTTTTTTTTTTTTTTTTTCTGTTTGTTTGAGAATATTGCTGTCCTGTGCAGCAAAAAGCTTTGTCCAGAAGAGGAGAGGGCAAAGGGAAGAAATCACACTTAACCAGTAAAATATATATAGGAAGAGAACAAGTTTGGTGGTGCCAACACCTCATTAAAAGTTGACAACATTGGTTGCCTCTGGTTTTTTTTTTTACCCAACTTTGAACGAACTTCATCAACAGGGACCTTCATTTCCTAAGAACTTCAAAAGGGCATAATTGTCAACTCGGGTACGGATCCAAATTCCAAAGTGTGCATGTTTAACTTTAAAGAATTTTTTACCAAGAAGCATCCGTTTATATTTAGACCACGTTTGATTACGGGATAAAAAGAAGGGATTGAACTGTTAGTTCAGTGGAGTTCAATATCTTTTGTTTGAATTTGTAAAATAATTAGAGATAATTAGTCCACTTTGGATAATATATCTCTCAATATAAGGACTAAGTATATATTACACTATGGTAAATATAGTATTATTTATATCTCATTTTTAGATTAATTTCCAGTCAAAATTTAAAGACTCAAAATTATTTCTTGTCATATCTCATATCAAATCAAATCTTTTATCTCACTTTATATCCCACTAATAAAATACCAAAAAAATAATCTCACATAAAAAATTAATATTATGTTATATCTAATTTTATATATTATCTAATAATATTACTTATATCTTATACTCTAATCCCTCGAAACCAACGTAGCCTTAGATTATATCTCAGTAATTGATGGACATCTACACCTATCTCACTTATTGGGACAGTCGTCAAAATAAATGCTCAGAAAATGACTAGAAATACATGATGTGGAGTTTACGCCTTTCGGGTGGAATTCTGAAATCGCATGTGCTATATTTTAAGTTTATTTCAAATAGATCTTAATCTTATTAATTATAAATTATATGCTTGAATATTATTAATTTTTCCCATGTAGTAGTAGCATGTATAAATTATAGAACATGTTTGGTAAACCAAAAAATTTTAATTTTTTGTAATTTTTATTTTAGTATTAACACGTATTAATTTTAAAAAAAGTTAAATGTTTAATAAAAAGTTGCAAAAGTTAAAAAAAGAAAAAAGAAAAAAAAATTTGAATAAAGTTGAAAAAGAAATTGTGGCTTTGTGTATAGGTTTTTTTTTTTTTTTTATGTGTGTTTGGTAAATATTAATGGAAAAAGTCGAAAAAAATCAAAAGTTAAATAAAGTTGAAGAAAATTGAAAGTATTTTAAATTTAATTGTTCATACAGTAAAAGTTTCAATAAATTTTAATTAATTAATTAATTGAATAAATAGGAGTCAATAGTAGGTACATGACACAAATGGACTGAGTTTTTGGCTTGAAAACCTACTTAATGCTATTAGTTCTAAGTATGGATCTTATGAAACTGCTTTATTTTATTCAATTACCCATGTTTATTTAAAAGTATTATTCTGTTTAGGATCTAAATTCATTTTTCATTCAATGAAAATTGTTGTTAAATATTCTCCACACAAACTTATGTTTGTTAGAGAATTGAGACAAAACTTTTACCATAAAAAGACCAACATATGATATACAGAAGTATAATGTCATTTTTAAATTGTGCAATCATCAATGGTAAATTTCAACATTAATTTATGTATAAAATCAACAAGTTAAAATTGGCTAATCATTTTACACGCGACTGGTCTTCTAACATTTCTCTTTGCACAATAATAGAGGAATTGCACATGAAAATGCAACTTAGAAAAAATAAAATCATCTATGTTTATTACAAAAAATGATAAATTGCGTTAATTACTTTTGAAGTTTAAAGAAAGTATACAAAGTCAATTTGTAATTTTATAAATTATACGTATTACCCTTATTTTTTTATATACCATGTAACAAAATTTTCTTTAATTTAGTTTGATTCTCCCGATTGGTTTTTGTTTTTCCTTGATTAATAATTAGGGTTTAGATATGCCATTCTGACACTTCTGAGTGATTTTAATCATTTGATCATTCATCTGAACTTTTGTGTTTTTGATCGCTATTAATTTGAAATCGATAAATGATGATATTGGAAATATATGATAATATTTGATCCGATTTTATAATTCAATGAGTAAATTTTCAATTGGGACTTATCTAAGATGCCGTTGGTTTGTATTTCTATCTTTCATTTTTTGTTTTTATTTTTCAATTTTTGTTTTATGTATTTTATGTTTTTAAAATCTAAAAATAAAAAAAAACGCATTTGGTTTGACATTTTCTATTTTTCGTATTTTAAGATTTTTCTTATTTTGGATTGAAAACACTCAAAATAACTTTTTGTCATTTTACATTTCATATGTAAAACTTATTTTCAATTTTTTAAAATAGATTTTAAAAATAAAAGTGACTAAATACGTTTTTGGCTATTTTTCTTATTTTCAAAATTATGAAATGAAAAATGGACTGAAAATCAGTATACCAAATGATATCCAAAAATTCTAAAATGATTATATATATTTAGATTATTTAATTTATTTTTAAAATGTCCGGCATAACCTAATGTTAACAGGATTATTTGGGGCAACTTTTAAAAGTTAGATGTCTGATTTTCTATGATCAAATGATCAAACATCCTTATTTAAGACTTTTTAAGTTTGTTCATACGTTAATACTTCAAACAATAGAGAAAAATTTGTAACAAAATTTAAAAAAATAGAGATAGAAAATGCAATTTCTAAAACTACGGGGATAATTTATATATTTTTGTTAAAGCTCAAGGCAATGTTTGGAACATTGATTCACAGAGGGAAAGAAAAAATGAAAAAAAATGATAGAAATGTAAAATGAAATAAAAAATTAGATTTATTTTTTTATTAAGTTTAAAAAAATAAAACTAAAATAAATAAATATTTATTAATAAAATCTAACTTTCACTTGATCAAGTGTACAACAATTATAAATTTTATTTTTTCATCATTTTTTCTTTCCTTTCATAAATATATGTTACAAACATAGCATAAGAGTAATTAATGTAATTTACTTAAAAGAATGGTACGAGGGTAATTTGGTCATAGCGAATTAATAAGAGCCCCCGTGATAAGTCCATTAACTTGAGAGAGCGAGGGAGTGTGGCACAGCTTTCACCGACCCCACGTGCCTATGGCGCGTTACTCCGTTGCACTCGCGAGTCCACCTTATAAAAATGCTCAGCACCGAGATCCCGGCAGAATTAAAATATTCAGTGTTTGAATTCAGAGACACGTTGACATTACCTTCGCATCAATGAAGATCGACGGTGTTGGAAGCTGTTGCCAATTTAATAACATAGATCGGGTAGCGTCAAATCAGGAGCAGCATCGTTTCTTTTTGTGCACAGGCAAGAGAACACCACTTGGTGCTGTATGCATCTCAGCTTTCACTTGCATGGAAACTCACACTCCCTTCTGATCTCTGATCACTCTTCACAAAAATGGGTTCTTCCTCATTCTCTGCCCCTTAGAAATTTCCCCCACAATTTCCCTTCTCTTTTCCCCGTAAGATTTTCATTGTCTGCGCTAGCTTTTTTCCGTAATACCCAGATCAGAAATTCAACTTTTATGAGATATCCAGGTGAAGCCCATGCTCATCATGATGGCTCTTTTCCATGAAAGCTGAAGTTGAACTAGTTCAATGTCTGTGCTTTCATTTTCCTGAGAAAAAATGGAGATTTTCTCGTTCTGTTTCGTGTTTTCTCTTCTCAGTTTCCATTCGTTTCTTCCTGGATCGATTGCCCAACTATCTCCATCAGAAACCAGAATCCTTTTCCGAATCCAACAGATTCTCGAATACCCACCAGTGCTTCAGGGATGGAACAACTGGTCCAACTTCTGCTACCTCCCTCCATCGCCGTCTCTAGTGATTGTCTGCTCAGACAATCACATAACCGAATTAACTGTCACCGGAAACAGAACCTCCCCTGCCCACGTCCCAAAACCCTCAGCTTCTCACCAAACTCTCTCCCACAGATTCTCCATTGATTCATTCTTCACGGTTCTGACAAAGCTCGCAAACTTGAAAGTCTTGTCACTGGTTTCCCTAGGTTTGTGGGGTGCATTGCCTGGAAAAATCAACCGGCTGAGGTCTCTTGAAGTCCTGAATATCAGCTCAAACTTCATCTATGGTGAAATTCCATCTATTGCCAGTTTGAAGAATCTTAAATCTCTTGTTTTGGCTGATAATTTGTTCAATGGGAGTGTTCCAGATCTCGGAGGCTTACAAGCACTTGAAGAACTCAACTTGGGTTACAATCACCTCGGCCCTAAATTTCCCCCACTGGGTGATAACCTCGTAACCATCATACTGAGAAACAATTCTCTGAGATCTGATATTCCCTCAGGAATCGACGGCTTTGATCTACTTCAGCAACTCGACGTCTCTGCAAATAAACTTGTTGGACCAATCCCCTCTTCTCTGTTCTCTCTGCTATCAATTCAGTCTCTCAATTTGGCTGACAATCAGTTCAGTGGTGCTCTTCCGGTGAATCTATCTTGCAATTCCAAGCTCAAGTTTGTCGACATTTCGAGAAACCTTTTGACTGGAAATATGCCTGCCTGTATCGGATCAAACTCCAAGAATAGGACAGTCCTCAGCTGGTGGAACTGTCTAGCTAGTGGAGGTTCTAAATATCAGCACCCATATAAGTTCTGTCACAAAGAAGCATTGGCCGTTAAGCCTCCGGAAGTTAGAGATCAAGAGGGCAAGTCCTCTATCAAACTTGGCCTTATATTCGGTATCATTGGGGGCATTGTTGGGGCTGCTGGAGCTCTTGGCCTTTTGATTTTGTTAATTCTCAGAAGAGCAAAAAGGAAGGGAACTGATAACAGTTTCAAATGTGAAAGTCTTGTTCTTGAAAAAAATTCTGTTCATAGTTCCCCTGCTGTCCATGGAAGTAAGTCCTTCCTTTCTTTTTTCCCATTTTCAGTCTTGCAATATTTTCCTGGGAAAGTGATGCAAAATGTAGATTGAATTTTCACAGGGCATACTCGGAGGAATGTGAGGCTGCCAACATTTGGGCTTCCACCATATCAACTCTTCACACTGGAGGATATGGAAGATGCAACAAACAACTTTGACCCATCAAATTTGGTGGGGGAAGGATCTCAGGGACAGGTAAACAAGCCAGAGACCACCTTTTTGTTTCGTGGGAAAATTTGTGGGCCTTTGTTTATAAACCCCCTCATTCCTTGCAGCTGTACAAGGGCTGGCTTAGAGATGGCTCAATGGTCCTGGTGAAATGCTTGAAGCTAAAGCAGAAGAATTCATATCAAAACCTGAAGCAGCACATGGAAGTAATATCGAAGCTGAGGCATCGCCATTTGGTTAGTGTTCTGGGGCATTGTATTGTTACTTACCAGGACCACTCCAACACAGCTAGCAGCACTGTATTTATTGTGCTTCAGCATGTCGCAAATGGGTCTTTGAGAGAGCACCTTACAGGTAAAGTAGGCAGAAACCATGGCTTCTTTGTGATTTCTGAGCTTAATTGCACACAGAATCTTTAGTCACTGCCAGTTTTTTTTTTTTTTTGATTTGGCAGATTGGAGAAGGAAAGAGTATCTAAAATGGCCGCAGAGAATGGGGATCGCCATTGGCATTGCCAGGGGAATTCAATTCCTGCACACGGGAATCTCTCCTGGAATTTTCGGGAACGATTTGAAGATTGACAACATACTGTTGGATGAAAGTCTCGCAGCAAAAATCAGTAGCTATAACATTTCATTGCCATCCAAGGTGGGAAAGATGTGTTACTATCAAGGTTGAATTATTACCAATTCCGAAGCATGTGAAGGTTTCTGCTAACCCCTCTGTTTTTTTGGAAATTTCAGGTGGGTTCAGAGAGTCCTCTTCATGGACAGGACACTTCTAACCTTGTTGACAGGTATTCCATCACATTCTCTCTCTGTTTTCTCTGCTAAACAACATTGTACTCTCTCATGGAAGCTCTTATGTATCTGTAGCATTGGAGACCCAGAAAAGAATGACATTTATCAACTTGGTGAAATTCTGCTTGAACTGATTACTGGTAAACCAATCACATCTAAAAGTGAATTAGATGATCTGAAACTTCAGGTATGGATAAATGTCCAGTCCTTTTTTTTTTTTTTCTCACTCACTCCCTATGAAGCCTGTTCAGCCTTGTGATAAATTTGGCTCCAACTCTGTTGTTGACTTCACTTACAGACTGAGACAACCTCAGCAGAGTCACCGTCTAGATTAAAAGTGGAAATAGATCCCTCCATTCGGGGGACATTTGCTTATGAATCATTAAAAACTGCAGTTGAAATCACCATGAAATGTCTCTGTAAAGAGTCAAGCTCGCGCCCAACCATAGAAGATGTTCTTTGGCACTTGCAGTATTCAATTCAAATTCAAGAAGGATGGACTAGCAGTGGAAACCTAAGTACAAAACTGTAATGCCTTCAATTAGCCTTCTTACATCTCCTGCATTATTGTCTTCCGTTAAGGATCTTCTTTTGTAAATTGGTAATTATCATATGAAATACCATAGCAATTTGTAGTTACTCTATATGGGTATTTGGTGCTTCATCGGTGGCGAGTAATGGGACAGGTGCACAAGAGTATCCCAACTGGCCTGAACTCGTTAATAATTCGTTGACAAGTGTCCTAATAGGGTCAAGATGGGCTTGAGATTAAAATTTAATATCCGGGCAAATTTGGGCCGGGTTTATAGAGTAATTGATGCCTAATACCCTAATAGGGTACCCATAACTCGCCAATCGCAAGGTACACATTAAATACCCGATTAATACATATTATGTTGTGTTTTATAAATATTTATATATGTATATTTGTAATATTCCGTCTCAACTTATCTTCTGCTATCGTTGTTGAATAGAGGCTGGTGATGACATTGGTAAGTTTATCTATTTTTCAATCCTAAACATTTCTCCCAAGTTGCAAATTCCAGGTTGTTACTCTATTATCGTGCTGAAATGAATCTTAAAAATACTTGCGCAAGCCCTAGAGATATATACCATTCCAAAGGCCCGTACCACGGGTCCTTTTTACCTGAGTCGCCTGTTCTCCCCATGCAAGACCATATGTTTTTCTAGCGCTAGCCTCCTCAAAATAGACATTTTGCAGACAAACTTCCATGGCCATACAAAATAGACCTTCTGTAGACAAACTTCCATTGCCATTTCCCCATAAGAGTTTTATTCAAGAAAGGCAATCTACAAATTCCCACTCCTCCCTAGCATATCGGGTTGCAAACAATATTCCAATTCACGAGATGAAAATTTAATCGCACCCATAGGAAGTCGTGTCATTTCTCCAATCTTTACCACAGACATCAGTACCCTAAACAGGGGCATAAAATATACAACCATGCTTAATAACATAATCTTGACGAGCATGAGACCCCTCCCCCAATAGGTAACCCTCTTTCAACTCATGAGTTTTCTCATTTACTTTTCAATAATGACATCCCACATAAAATAAAAAAAAAAATATTATACAAACTACGTATCAACAATTAGTACTTAAATGATGCAAAACTTTTCTGCATGTAAATATAAATATAGAGGGTGCATTTTGAATGACAAAAAATAACGAAAAATGTGATTTGAATAATTTTTTATCGTTTGACACGCAACCACTAAATCACGTTTTTCAAAGATAAATAGTGAAACTTTTTTACATTTGTGTCAGTATTTTAGAGAGAAAAAGCGTCAAACTATATTATTGGATCCATTGGAATGATTTTATATCAGAATTAATTAAAAATTGTTGAAAAGTTCTTGTGATTTGTAGAAATGTTATTAGGGTTTGTAAAATGTTATTGATGTTTATAAAAAATTCATTGAGATTTATAAAAAATTTTTAAAATATGTAAATATATATAAATTTATAAAAACTTCATGAAGTACGAGAATTACAAAATTTGTTAGAGAATTTTAAAGATTTTTTGAAGTTTTCAGAGTTTTTCAACAATTTTTATCGCACCAAACATCCTCATAATATAATATACTCCACTTTTTTTTTTTTTATATATAACTTAGAACTCTCATTAATTTATTGTAACTTTTAACGAACCATGTAGCCGATGAATAAACCGAAAATATGTACGTTATCCTTCACACACACCCCGCTTGAATTAAGAATCGAACCCCTGTGATCTTTATAGAAAGCATGTCCACGAGTCACTCGAGTTAACTCCAAGAGGCAACATAATCCACTCTTGTTAGTTTCTCATGCCTCAAAATTAGTTTCTCATGCTCCAAAAGACACTACACTAACTAATTATGAGAAGGAATGAAAGGTAAAAAACTAAAAGTGAAATGCATTTAACATTTCTTTATAATATAATATAATACATTAATACCTAGCTAATGGATATCAACCAAAATTGAATATTCTATAAATAAATTTTAAATCTATCTCAGTATTGATATATGATTCCAAACCCATCGTAATCTTTTCAGAATATTTCTAAATGGGTCCTACTAGGATTTGAACAGGCCAAGCACCCTCTTGCACCCAACTCATTGCTATCCCCAAATATCAAGCCACCTTGCACCCATCTCGTTGCTATACCTAAATATCAAGCCACCAAGAGCCAAGGCCTACAAATGGACAGGCCGGACTAAGAATAGTCTTTTTTCAACCTATCAAGCTTAGACTTAAAACTATATTTTTAGGTAAATTAAAGTATATTTTTAATTAAAAAAACTCAAAACTATATTTTTAAATAAAAAAATTAAACATTATAAAAACAAATAGTTTAATATCAAAATAAATATTTTTAAAATGTTTTATATGAAAACTCGATTTTTATTAAAAGAGAATACAAGTAAAATAATATACAACTACATAAAATATATAAAATATATTTCTTACCATTTAAAGGCAATTTCATGCCAAGTTCAATCCTAAGCCATTTAAAAAAAATAAAAGAAAGGATGAGCGCAACCAGAAAGACAGCCAGTTTAAAATATCCACCCTTGGCGTAAACAAAGTTGAATTTGTCCACCAAGAAACGCAAACCATTTATATACGCAAGCCTCATTATCATTCTCCTCAAAGCTCGTATTTCTGCAAGCCCTTTCAGGTAGGCGACCATCCCTTAAAAGAGGTGATGATCCGTTCCTTTTATTATATATTTTAAAGGTGAACAACAATCCTTTCAGAATTATCAATATAGATGGCAAGAGACTAGCCGGCAAAATAACACCTTTCACACCTATCAGTGTAAACCAACCACAGGTTCAAGCGTGAAAATCATTTCACGAGCCCACAAGCAATATCCGACCTGGAGCCCAGTCGTAAAGAAAAAATGTATTCCACATAGAGTCAGATTCTCCACATTAACATGTGGTCAACATTTGGCACCTTCGCACATTCATCAATGTTCATCAGAACTTTTTCTAGTATGGATACTATGTTCTTGGCCCCTCAGGCAGTGGTTATCACCATGGAATAACGTTAATATCCAGATTCCTCACACCAGTGACACAGAATATGTCATTAAAAAAAAAAAAAAAAGAAAAAAGGAAAAACAATCTGAGACCAAAGCAGGACCTGGATAAACATCCACAAAAGGACAATCAATACACCTTAGGACACCACTCTAGGTTGTCACCAATACTTGCATGTGCGTTAGTAAGCTCACAGCTGGTGATAACAAGAAACTTTCATATGTACATTAACTCAGGAAGAAAAAGGCAAGACAGAAAGATTCATCCAGAAAACATAAAAGCAAACATATATTATAATTCAAAGTTCAAGAGTTTGCAACACAAATGGTTATAAGTTTCCAAGTTATTCAAACAGGTTCAAACAGGCCATCAAACTATCTTGGAAGTTTAATGGCACCCTACCACAGTAATCAATCAGCTGTCCAGCTCTGCTCAACAATCTCTTTTACTCTCCTGTTGTATTCACGCTTGTTCTCGCTAAACATCCGTGCAGCTTCTGAATTTGCAGGGGAGTTTGGGTTCGGATCACAAAGCAACGACTGCAATAGGAAAATCCTTGGTTAGAATATTATGTGCAATATATGAACCCCCCTCCTCCCCCACCCCCCGGGCCACCAGTAAAATGAATAATAATGCAGGAAATAAACTTTTTTTTTTTTTTTAACTAAAGGTATCCCTACCAAAGGTAGCACTAATCCCCTGGAGCTCTTGACCAACCCCACCAGAACCAGTAGCCAAGTAAAGCCAAGGGAGTTCTGACTCAGACCTCTACTTCAATTATAGAGATTTTATCGTTTAACTTCCCTCTTGTGGGCATGCAGGGATAAACATGTTCTCAATCATTAATGATGCATGCACACATTGGGGCAGTGCTGAAGAGCAACATCACATCTGTTCTGAGTCATATCAATGGTATCAACTTAATTTATCCTAGTGCTATGGATAACAAGGATCTAAACTATGTAGGTCAAGCTGCTCAACAGATAGTGTCTCATGAGTAAGTGGGTACCAGATGTGCTCACAGATTCAAGCTTCTTTGGTACTCTAAGCCAACTTTTACAGTCTTCTTCAATTAACTATCAACACATATCAAATTGCTGGCGGTCAGAAAAAAAAAAAAAAGACATGTTTCAGGAAACCCAATCAGTTGGGAAAAAGGCTTTCTGGAGTTGTCAAGACACAAGTTAGTCTAAGACTAAAAAGCATGGATACAAATATGACATGAATACACAAATATGTTGATTTAAAAAATCTTAGGATAAGACACAATATAGACACGCATATATGTTAACGAATAAATTTATATTTATTTACAAAAAAGCTATATATTTATTTTTTATACTAATTTTAGAAATTTTCTTTATAAATAAATTAGAAGTTCTAGTTTTTAAAACTTCTAAAATTATAAAATTTAAGGGATACCAAATTAATAAAAATAAATTCATATCGCTTTTATTTTTTTTAATTTCTTTTTTTTCAAAATTACAATGTGTTTCATTATGGTTGAGTGACGGATACATGTCTCCCAATTGTCCAAAAAGTATGCAGTTCTATAATAATTAAAAAATAACTAACACGTTTAGACAAATACTTGACACACGTTGAGAGGGTGTCCAGTGTCGCCATCCGTAAAAGTGTCTATGCTTCTTAAATGTTAGTTTCCTTATGCCATCCAAAAAGAAATCAGGAATTTACAGTATTAACACACTGGACCTGGAAGGAATCCGTGGCCTGAAATAGACAATAGTCAGAAAAGGACAAGAAAGTTTCACCCAACAATATCACACAATGTCATACAATTTCACCAGTCCATTTATGGTCTGGATAACGGTATTCAGAGCTAAATATACAGTGCAACCAAGAAGCAATATGAGATATGTTCTTCCCTAAGAATCATGGATACAGGCATGATACAAGTACAAATATATAGATATAATATAAGTCTAAGAATAAACTATTGAACATTCAAGGGTATGGAGACGGTGAGGAAATGTCACAAAAATATAATTTTCATATATTTTTATTAGTTATATATTTAAATATAACAATCACAAGAAACTAATTAAATAACTCAATACAAAATTTAACATATAAAACAAAACAAGATATGAGATAGAAGATCCTACGATTTCAGGGTTTAGCTACTCAAACCTAGGCTTATCTTAATCATATGTTTGAAGAAAATTATCATAAAATAGTTGGAGAATGTGTCTGACACGTATTTCAGTGTGTCCATGCAGTATGCATGACTGGTACATATCGGATACGAAACTCATTTTGAAGTGTGTGCGCTTCGTAGGTTCTTCCTTTTGGAGAGGAGATTCCTTTGACGGGAATCATAATTTTGTTGTCTACACGAATCCTTTACACCATTCAGCCCTATTAAAGGCTATAATCTCAATTAAACTACAATGCAACCTGTTTTTTATTGTTAACTCAATACCTATTAATTTTAACATTCCTTGAACCCTAACACTATCTTCAAGTGGACGTTGTCAATTTTCTTAACATTATTGGTGTTTGTTATTCATGCCCAAATCATTTTAGTCAATTTTCGAGAAACCTCAACGTCATAAATAGGCAACGCTTGTATAAAGAAAAATTTGTAGATAATACCAGACCTGAATAGAGGTAAGTATAGCAGCCACATCATAGATAGGACTCCACTGATTTTGTAGAATATCCAAACAAATGCTTCCATCCGCATAAACTGCCAAAAACCAAGGAAGGTGGGAACTCAGAGGAGTCAAAGCACAAAGGGGCTCAATTAATTTACATAAGAATTTACAAGCAGGAAGACATAGTTGTTCTTTTCAGAAACATTCAAAGGTTAACAATAAATGGTAACCGATATAAAAACCGAAGCAGAAGCAGTAACAGCTGGCTTGAAAAGTCATGTCCATTAGTGATAGGTTAAGACACTAGTTTATTTATTTATTATTATTATTATTATTATCTTTTTTTTTTTTTTTTTGCCCATAGATAAGTACCGAGTAAATATTTGCTCAAAAGCTTTAATAACCAAATAGTAATCACCTCACACCCATTAAATTCCAAAAGGGGGATTATAACTAGCAAGGAGCAGATTACCACCATTATTAATGTAGATTACCACTATTACAAATGTGAATAATGTTCTCAGTGAATTAAATACATCAAAGGATTACCCGTATTTACAAAAGGAATTTAAAAAAAATCAACATATCAAGTTCAGAGGATTACCAGTATTTACAAAAGCAATTAAAAACAAAATATCAAGATCAATGACCAAACATCGACTGTTAAAACACATTTTCCACAGTTGTTCGACAATAAAGTTCCCACCAACTAAGGAAAAGATGAGCAAAAAAGATATGATTCATAAACCAAAATCACTCACATGTTTAAGTGCAAAAAAATATGTCAAAAATTATTTTAGGACTACAAAATGTAAATAGAAAAAGGTATTAACTCTTCAAACTTACTGTTTGGATGAAACATTCGAGAAACAAAGCGCACTGTTGGTGGCTTATTTGGATAATCCTCGGTAAATTGAAGTGTCAATTTAAACGTACCTGACAGATGAGAAAAAAAAAATTTAGCACCTACAATGTAAAGGAAAAAAAAAAAAGAAAAAGAAAAAATGGCCTCAATTAGAGCAGTTGATGTCTCATGAGAATTTGAAGCAATACTTTGAAAAGAACCCAGAATCATCATCAGCAGAACAAAAATATCGCACACATCTATCAATCATTGGTATTGTTCAAAAACTAGATTCCATTTAAACAAAATTAAGCATATTTCAACTACTAAAACGCATATACAAAAAGACAATTTTAATAATTATGCATACATTATCAGTATGTTGAAGATTGATCAATCTATATAACCCTACTCAATCTACAAGATCTAATTGGTGCTACTTGCAATTGCATAAAAATAAATTTTCCCTGATACACAAAGCTGCAGGATAATGAAATTATGATAAATAAATATTACCAAATAATTACAGGGATTAAACATTAGTGCCTGTTTAATGTAGAATGCTTTAACTTGCAGAACATTAGTCACATAAAGTGGCACAGTAAGCCGAACTCGGCTTATATGAGCAAATAAATCAGGAAAATTAAATCACATTCCTACCAAATTATGCAACTGATGGCACTTTGGTCCTCCTAGATCAATCTAGATAAACAATAAATGAATAGAATAACAAATAGCATGCTAAAAAATATGGCCATTGAACCACGATCCTCACGAAAAAATATCATAATTGCATTCTGATAATTTGTTTCATAAATCTGTAACAATATTGTCAACCAATCTGTCACCTGTGTGTTACATAACTCAACTCAACAAAACCTTACTCCCAAATGAGCTGGGGCCAGCTGCATGAATCCTCTTTCTCCATTCATTTCTGTTATGGGTTATATTTTCCATGAGATTATAAGATATTACGTCCTCCTTCACAATTTTAGTTCATGTAATATCAGGTCTACGTTTTGTCCCTTTTACCCCTTCTAGTTGAATCCAATCACTCTTTCTTACTAGTGCATCTCTAGGCCTACATTTGACATAATTGAATAAAATTTGATTGATTCATAAAGTTACGCAAGGTATTCTTGCATTAAAATAAATAAATATATAATTTATACATCTACGCTCTTCCAATACTGTGGAGAAGAAATGATGTTACCTCCATCCCATGGGGTGTCATCAGGACTGCAGCAAAACATGAAAGAGTATTAGAAGATATTACTAAGATGCATAATTACGAACCATATAAGCAAAAAGATCACGAGTACAAAAGATAGAACTCTAGAAAATGCAATTTGATGTCTGTAACTAACCCAAATATAACAGCATTCCAAAGCATTATATTGTTGTCTTGAGGAGCACCGCTGATGCCTGCTGGGGGGTCCTGTTGCAGCCTCTTAAAATCCCTCATCAGTCTCTTCCTCGCTGGAGTTGACATCCTCACCGCCTACAAATTTGACTGCAAGTGAATCAAAACTGCTACCATCACCATTTCAAGCATGCAAAAAAAAAAAAAAAAATGCACAACCTGTGAATTAGCTCACTATCTGCATTAAAAACAATATATTGCTGTTTTTACCAAGAGAAGTCCAGACAACCAAGGTGTCTGAAGCTCAAATTAAAATGTAAAACTTTAACCAACACCAAGATTTTCACCAAGACAATTAACCCAAGTCAGTCCTTGCAAACTCCATGCCTACAAGCATTAATATGCTAGGGCTTTCAAACTCAACTCAACAGAGGCTTAATCCCAAACTAGTTGGGGTTGGCTTCGTGAATCCTCTTTCTCCAATCATTTTTTGTTATGGGTTCTACTGTCCGTTAGACCATATAAAATTAGGTATATCTTCACAATTTGAGTCCATATCTTAAATCTATCTTTTTCTCTTTACCTCCTTTTACTTGAATCCACCCGCTCTTTCTTACAATTGCATCTTATATCTCTAGGCCTTCTCTCAATCTCTCAACTTCGATGCCACCTCAATTTTGTTTCAGATGCATTAGGGTTTGTAACAAAAAAGTTATCTTTTTCATCAAGCCACACTTGAAGATTTCTCACATACAAGCCTGCCCAATCGATAGCTCAAGATGACAAATCGAAATAAATAAGCTAAAAATCAACTGAGATGCAAATTTTCTTCATATTTGTAAAAAGACGATACAAAGAAACATAAGAAACCCTAGATCCACCGCTAGATTCCATTTTCAATCCAACAGGGACGCCAACAAACAAATCATACCCAAAATTAGGGTTCATTCCCGTCAAATACAACTCAATTAAGGTCTCCAATCACAGAAAAGCAAACTGAAACAAATCAAAACAGAAACAACAAAAAGGAGGTACTTTTTCACCTGTGAACAAACGCGGCGAGTATCGTCTTCGATTCGTCGAGACCAGATAGCAAGAAACAGCGACAGAGAGAGAGAGAGACAGAGAGACTTTGCTGGACGTTGTGTGAATCAAACCGATTGCTCAAGTGAAAAAGGAGAGAGAGAAATAGATGGTATCAGAGAAATAGATGGTATCAGCGACGCGATGAGTACTGCTTCTCTCATGGGCTGTTTGTTTGGTTAACAAAAATTTAACAAAAAGTGTAATAAAAGTGTAAAAAGATTTTATTTAAAAATAATATATTATAAAATTTAATTAAAAAGATAAAAAATTAATAAATATTAATTAATTTTATCTGATCAAACACCTCTAAATATGGCTTTGCTCTCAAATGGTTGTGCGCGTGCGTGTATATAGCGCACATATATATATGTATACCCAAAACTAAGGATGGTTTTGGATCGACGAAAAATAATAGGTTTTAATAATGTTTTGATATTTAATACATAACCATCAAATAATATTTTTTAGAAATAAATAATTAAATTTTTTTTCATCAATTTTTTAAATAAAAAAATCTTTCGAACAATTTTTTTTATACATTGAAATGATTTTATGTCCAAATTTATTAAAAGTTGTTGAAAGGTTTTGAGATTTGTAAAAAAGGTTATTGGAATTTGTATAGTGTTACTGAGGTTTGTAAAAAGTTGTTAGAGTATGTAGATATATATATAAATTTATAAAAATTTCACGAAGTACGAAAAGTGTAAAATATGTTAGAGAATTTTAGAAGTCTTCAAAAAGTTTTAGCAATTTTCATCATATCAAACACTCCTTAAAAAATATATTAACCCTAAGGGCATTTTGGAGTTCCAAATAATTTCAAAAAATTCTAAAAAAATTCAAAAGTATTAACAATTTTTAAACTCCAAAAAATTCTATTTTTTTCAAAAAATTTGTTAAAATCTATTGAAACAAATATTATAGTGGGTTCCAAATGATTTTGACATATTTTTGAAAACGTGGAACTGATATTTATACTAAAAAGTTCCACAAAACTCTAAAAGTTTTCAGAATTTTTGACTAAAAGTTTTCAGAATTTTGTCACGCGTTATTTTATATAATTTTTAATAACTTTATGTCAAATTAAATACAAATATCCAACCAATCATTTCAAAATAATTTTCTATACTCCAAATTTTAAAATTTTCACTTTTATTAACTTTTGATTTTTTTTTACACTCCAAACGCCCTCTAAATTAATCAGTTTATAATAAATATGTTACTTATCTTTCTTGACAATTGTATTTTAATAAAATACTTGTAATTGTAATTTTAATAAAATGTATTCAAATATTATATACAGGAAAAATAATATAAATTAAAATAATTATTGTATACACTTATATAAAAAAATATATATTATAAAATTTTTATTAAATGTCATTTTATTGTAATAAATTTATAAAATATAAATTTTTAGTATATAATGTGTTATTTCTTATCTCATTTTTTTATAATTGATTAGTATATTTTTTTTCAATTTGAACTTTTTACCTAAAT
Source organism: Vitellaria paradoxa (assembly GCA_019916065.1). NCBI lineage: Eukaryota > Viridiplantae > Streptophyta > Magnoliopsida > Ericales > Sapotaceae > Vitellaria > Vitellaria paradoxa. Next base: position 18,623,603 of record CM034233.1, on the reverse strand, counting down.
TTTTAATTATATAAGAAATTTAATATTAATTTTGTTAAAAATATTGTAAGCACGATTTATTGCTAATGTCAAGCAAATTACAAAGTTGAGTGTTCTTTTTACACAAAATTAGTATTGGTTTAGATTAGTCAGTCGTGAATAGCGAACCAACAAAAACACTCATTTACAGTTAATTTAGATAGGGTGAAATAAAAAGAAAGAAAGAAATAAATAAATAAATAAATGTTTTGTGTTTGTGGGTTTTATTAAGAGAGATAAAAACAAATAAATGATAAGAATAAAGAACTTCAATATTTCTCTATTTTCTTTCTACTCAAAGTTAAAATAAAAATAAATAGAAGAAAAAAAAATTTTTTATGAATTTTTTAAAATATTATATTTATCTCCCAAGTAAAGAAGAAAAAAATTATTTATGTATCTTATGAATATAACGGTAAAATAAAAATATACATATATTTTTTTTTCTAATCTAGACCGGATGTAACCCGACCTAATTTGATTTTTAAAGGATCGGCCGTCGTGGTCAAATAAAATCAGGCCAACCTATTTGTAGATGCAAATTAGTGGACGATTAGACACCGCCCATTAGAACAATAATTTGGGTAAAAAATTAGTAATAATTCGAGTTGTCATTGAATATTTTACCCAATCTGTTGGTTTGGAATCAGTCTTTTCTTTTGTCGTTTTTGGGGTCTTGTATGATTTTTTTTAATCAAAATTTAATTTTTTTTTTTTTGGTTTGGTAGTTTTTATATATGTTATCTGTATTCATAAAAATATTATAAAAAAATATCTCTCAATCAAAAAATACCACGCGTGTATAAAAATTATTTTTTATTTGTATGTATTTTTCTTTTATTTTCTTATAATTAACGTTTGATGAATGTAGATAGCATACATAAAAATCTTTAAACAGAAAAAAATAAAATTAAAATTTGATGAAATTGATAAAAAATAAAAAAATGGAGTTCTTGGTTCCCAAAACAAAAAAAGAGAGAGAGGAAACTCTATAAGCTTGCTGAACACTTGACAGATTCGAAAATCGAATCAACGGTTTTACTTCCTTCTCATTTCTCTTCCACCCTGGTCCCCAATCAATCGTAGGGTTAACGATGATTATTCTTTTCAATTGAAGACCTGTGGAGCTGTCGTCCATCTCAGGCAAATTCTATGCAGCCCCCAATACGGAAACTAGTTTCAGACGGACTTTACAGAGAAGCCCTCTCTTTGTATGCAAAGCACCACTCTGCATCTTTGGGTCCTAACAAATTCACCTTCCCTCATCTCCTCAAAGCGTGTGGCAAGCTCAAAGCAGCCACCCAAGGCCAACTGCTACATACCCATCTTATAAAAACCGGTTTTGGCGCTGATGTGTATGCCTCTACAGCTCTCACAGACATGTACATGAAGCTTCATCTCCTAGACGATGCTCTCAAAACGCTCGACGAAATGCCTGACCCAGAGCTAGCTTTGCTCAATGCTACGATTTCTGGGTTATCGAGAAACGGGTGCTACGGTGAAGCGTTGAAAATTTTTAGGCAGGTTGCTTTGGGGACGTTCAGGCCCAATTCTGTTACTATAGCCAGTTTGTTGTCTTCGTGTGGAAGTTTAGCAGATGGCCTTCAAGTACACTGCTGGGCTGTTAAATTAGGCGTTGAGACTGAAGTTTATGTAGGAACATCGCTTATAACCTTGTATTCCGGTTCTTCAGAATTGGTTTCAGTGAATAAAATGTTTGAATTGATTTCAAATAGGAATGTAGTGAACTACAATGCTTATATTTCCGCGCTTCTGCAAAATGGGGTTCCTCGTGCAGTTTTGGATGTTTTCAAAGACATGAGAGAATGTTGGGGCCAATTACCCAATTCAGTGACATTGGCTTCTGTTCTCTCTGCATGCTCAAGCCTTCTCTATCTTCAATTTGGCACGCAGGTTCACGGGCTTGTGACGAAAACTGACATAGGCTTTGATACAATGGTTGGAACTGCATTAGTTGATATGTATTCCAAATGCGGTCAGTGGAAATGGGCTTATAATATATTCCAGGAACTAAATGGTAGCAGGAACTTGATAACATGGAACGCCATGATTGCAGGAATGTTGTTGAATGGTCAGGCTGAGAGTGCAATTGAGCTTTTTGGAGAGTTGGAAGCTGAAGGTTTGGAACCAGATTCAGCAACCTGGAATTCAATGATCAGTGGGTTTACCCAACTGGGAAAAGAGTTCGAGGCTTTTACGTTCTTCAAAAAGATGCAGTCAGCTGGAATCATGCCAAGTTTGAAGTCTATTACAAGTCTTTTACCAGTTTTTTCAGCTCTTTCTGCTCTGAAGTGTGGAAAGGAGATTCATGCACACACTATCAGAACTAAAATCTATGAGGACGAGTTCATCTGTACCGCACTCATTGACATGTACATGAAATGTGGGCTTTCTCCTTGGGCGCAGAGACTTTTTGATCAGTTTGAGATAAAGACCAGTGATCCAGCAATTTGGAATGCAATGATTTCTGGGTACGGTAAGAATGGGGAGATTGAATCAGCTTTCAAAATTTTTTATCAGATGGTGGAAGAGAGTGTTAAGCCAAATCCAGCAACTTTCAACTGCATTCTCTCCATGTGCAGTCACACTGGTCAGGTTGACAAAGCATGGCAAGTTTTTAGAATGATGAACAAAAATTATGGGTTAAGCCCCACCACTAAACATTTGAATTGCATTGTTGACCTCTTGGGTCGAGCTGGCTGGTTGGGTGAGGCTCGAGAACTATTGCAAGAAATGCCTAAGCCTTCTGCTTCTGTTATTGCATCCTTACTCAATGCTTCTGTAAGCCATTCAGATTTTAAGCTGGGAGAAGAATTGGCCAAAATGCTTTCAGAATTAGAGCCAGAAAACCCAACTCCACTTGTGATTTTGTCCAATATATATGCTGGCCAGGGAATGTGGGCAGATGCTGAAACAGTTAGAAAGATGATGAATGAAAAAGGGCTCAGAAAACTCCCAGCCTTGAGTTCTGTTGCAGTGTCATAAAGAAATACATGTACATAATATACTAATAAGAACAATTCCAGATCTTCACATCTTAAAGCTATGTATATTACACATTTCAACCATTAGAGTTTCCCTGGTTCAATATTTCTTGCACTGCAAGCTCAAAGTAATCATCAAAATGATTAGGGGGCTCATAAATGAAGCAAGAAATGACATCTCTAAGAGTAATCACGCCAATAACTTCATTTTCCTCTTCTCCTGCGACGTAAATCCTGTGAACTGACTTGCAAGCAAGAATGTTGATCACAGTGCCAAGTGTTGAATCAAGCTTGCATGTTACTGGTGTGGGAACGCTTCCAGGCCTTGTTGCAGCGATAATGTTCACGAAATCCATCACAGTTAGCTGCCTGGAAGAAGCAGGTTGAAAATAATTAATCATCACATATTTACTTCAACAAGCAATCATCAGGTGAGTGATCAATTTGACTGTTGTACATACTCCTCTGGCATTTAAGCATAACTAATTAACCAAACCAAACCAAACCAAGCCTTTTCCCACTAGGTGGGGTCGGTTATATGGATTTGACAACACCAATCAAATCTGTTTAGGGCCATGTCCTCCGTTAGATCCAGATAGGCAAGGTCATGTTTAATAGTTTCTTTCTAACTTATTTTCGGTCTTCCTCTTCCTCTCCTACTCCTGGCAACTAATAAGCATAACTAATTATTGTTTGGAAATGACAACTTAGCTATAAGATCTCAGATAACCGTTATCAGTAGAATGTTTTACATTACTGATGACAATACTTCTCTTCACATGGTGTTGTCCTTTTTAAACATTTAAGCTTCAATGTTGCTAATATCAGAGCAATTAACAATTGAAGAAATGGAACATGAGGAAACAAAAAGCATGTAACAGCTGAGATCACATATAAATTGACGTTTTTCCATCGTACCTGAAATTGGAGAAGAGCTTGGGTTCGAGCAGCAGGTATTTGATGTCTCGAATACTCACATTCCCAACAATCTTCCTATTTGGACCCTCGACAACTGGAAGGCCTCCAATTTGGTTATCTTTCATTCTTTTGAACGCTTCCAGAATCAGTTCGTTGCTCTGTATGCTAATCACCTGAGCAACACGTGGAAACACTCTTGTAACTCTACACAAACACCTTGCTAAAGTTTAGTATATAAGATAAAACTCACCTCATTACTAGACATGAAAGGAAGCCCCAGATCAGATAAAGAATATGCAGAAATGCAATCAAACCAGTCCCTTCCTTTGCATTTCTCAAGACCATGAACAACTGCAGATTGAGTAATGAAGTTCTTGACACAAGGCTGGCCTTTTTCTATTACAGGTACATTCCTCAGCCTATATTTTGACAGGAGCAGCATGACAGTCAACATAGAACTATCCATTGCAACAGGAAGGAAAGGTGCCGAACGGTAGGATTTAAGTATTGAGCTCACCTGAAACGAGGAACAAGATTAAATGAGCTAAGTTCTAATATGGCTAACAACATTGTCTCTTTTAACAGGAGAATGCAAACCGAAAGGCCATTGCATCTGCAAAGGAGATTGAAACTGTTGAAATGGCGAACCAGAGAGAACCAGACTGCGAAACCCTCTTTGCCACTTACCGCGGTTGACTTGAAAGGCTCCTCTTGAAGGATGACTTTGTAGAAGTCTGAGCCCAACTTATTAGCTGCAGTTGGGGCGTCTTTTCCCATTCCTTTATCCACAGCCACAACACCAGCCACAGCTGCACCAACTGCAGCAACAGCCAATCCAGCAACCGCAGCAGGACTAGTTGCACCCAATGCCGCTGTTCCAAGAGTTCCAACGGCACCTGCACCTACCCCAGCAGCAGTTGCAGCAGTGACTGACAAGGCAGCTGCAGCAATTTCTGCAGTCTCTAACACCCAAAGCACAATGGCCGAGTAATCTATGATTCCTAAGTACCTATCTCTCCAATCCATGCTATTTCCAGCATCAGGGTTTCTCACCGGAGCTGACAGGATGTTGAAATCAGATAGAATCTTGACTGCGTCCCCAATGGATGTGTCTGCCAGAATTTCAATAACTACAAGAGAAATGTTAAGAGAGACTGTTTCAGTAACTCTGGTGTAAACCGATAAATGACAAAACAGTAATGGCAGTCGTAAATTTACTATCATTTACCTTTGCCCCCAGGAACATCTGGGAAGGATGAAACTGGAATTCTTGCAAACGCTGCTGTCAATATCTCTTGCAACGGCCATGGCAATTTCTTCCTGCTCTGGACAGTATCAAAGTAAGCATCGTAACTGGCAAGTTTTGAACTTCCTTTTTGTACCTGCTCGTCCGCCATACCTAGGAATACATCCAATGCATTTATTGGTATGTCCTCCGTGATGTTCTGCCAAATTATTTCCTTGTCCTATGTTTCACGCCCAAAATTCCCACAACCTAGGAGCATGATCCAATCACATACAATCACACAAAAGTACTCATTCCCTGACCCACACGAGAGCCATACAATACTAATATGGGAGCAAAACAATTGAATAAGAGAAATACTTAAAAAGTTTGAGTAAGAGAGAAACTTAAAAAGGTAAATTTATTCTCTGCTAAACCAGCTGAGATAAAGAGTGCTCCAAAGTAACAAATCAATGCCTCAAACGAGCCCTAACAACCAAAATCTCACAAAACACAAAACTAAAAACAGAGTGCACAATGGCCTCCCGAACCAAGGCCTTACACATTATCCTCAAAAATTTTATAAGCCAAGACAAAATCCATATAACATGTACGTTCATCACATGGCCCGCTAATGCAGTCCGCCAGGTATTTTAGGCTGCTCAACATTGAGCCTTACACCTAACACCGCAAGGGTATGTGTGCTCTGAGAGTAATACAAATAAGATTAAACAAAAAGTCCTAGTATATCACTGTAGTGATGCAAGGTATTTTCTTTTTAAATTTTTACATTTTATTTTATTATTTTTTTTAAGTACCAACATATATTATACTTTCTTTTTTTCTTTTTTCTTTTTTTTTTGTGGGTAAGTATATAGCGGATTATTTTATTATAAATTAGTATTTGAATTTTTTTTTAAATATTTAAACACATCACATATTTGTTATATTAAATATTATTTTGCATATATATATATATATAATTAAATATATTACAAAAACACGCAGCAACGAACGGGTCATTCTGCTAGTTAAATTTAAAATAACCCAAAAAAGTTCCAACTTTCTGATAATTCAAACACTTAATATTGTCCATACAATTCCGGGTATCCAAATAGTGCCTCAAGAATAAAAATAAAATTTTAAATAACAAAATTAATGAAAAAATTCCGACTCTCCAATAAACCCACAAGTTATTGTGCTGTATGGCTGCCCCCTCTAAACACTAATGCGAAAAGGGAAGATTTTGGATACCTTCCAGTTTAAATTCGTGCCCTTTCTCATGACTCGGCTTGAAACTTGAAAGCATATATGCATGAACTCACTCAAAATACCCTGAATCTAAAAATGAAAGGGAAGTCATTGTTTTCTTTCTTTCCTCCTCCTTCTGTTGTTTTTTTACCCAATACATACATACATACATATATATATATATATGTATGTATATAATTTCTTAATCATACATAAGTTATTTGGTTTTCATGCGTTTGATTTGTGTGTCGGACTGGATCAAATATAAGAAGACTACAAACTCTGATCCCAATTTGCGTGATTTAATACCAGATAAGTATATATATATATATATATATATGCATAATTATGAAGAAAAGAAATGTAAATAATGGTGAGAAAGAGGATTCAGGAAAGGACTTGCCTTATTTGAGTCCTCTGCTTCAGAGATCAGATCAAAATAAAAAAAAAGTTGTCAACCCAAAATGCTTTATGCGAAAAATTATCAGAGTTACCAAAAATTGGTTACGGATAAAGCCCCTTTCGATGCGTAGGTTCGTGGTGACACGTGCAGAGAGAAGACACGTTTCCGACAGGGGGGACAGGTGTCAAAGACAAGAACTCATCTTTGAAGTGGTGGGTTTTTTTTTTTTTTTTTTTGAAGTTTGTTTATTAATTTGTTTGTTTGTTTTTAAATAATTTTAAGATATGTTATTAATATTCATTAAAAATAATTATAATAAATTAAAAAAAAATGTTTACGTATTGATAATTTTTTTTGGCTCCATACATTGATTTTTTATTTAAAACTATTTTTTTTGATAATTTTTAATGAATGTAAATAATATATTCAAAAGCTTTTAAAAGTAAAAAAAAATAATAATTATTTAATAAAGTTTTTGTAAAAAAATTATATATAAAAAACCTAACTTTTTTTTTGTTAGCAAATTAAGCCATTCCCAAGTTAATTAATTAACTTTTTGTTTTGTTTTGTTTTTTTTTTTTTTTTTTTTTTTCACTTATACAAGCTCTATAGCATACAATATTAATCAAGGGAATCGACCACTAATGAGCTGGAGTATTAAAAATGGGTTTGGAGTGAGAATTTGGTGGGAAGAAAGATATTGAAAGGGAAAGGAAATGGAAAAAGAAAATGAAAAGGAATAGAAAAAGTAAAGGAAAAGAAAAGAAAAATGAAAGATAAAATTTTAAATATATATATATATCTTTATTTGATTATTTGAATAGGTTATTTTTTAAATAAAACATAGTCATCAATATATTAGGTTTTTAATTTAGTTGTTTCTAATTTTTCAAGTTTCATGTTTTTATTTTTATTTTTATTATAATCTAAATAAGAGAATAAATTTTAAATTCATATTCCTTTCTTTTTCTCTTATAAATTTATGATTAAAATACAACTTAAATGTTTCAAGCTAAACTCATATCTTAAAAAATAAAAGTAATTTTTTTTTTAAATTAATGCATCCAAGAAACTTTATTGTTTTCCGGCTTTTGTCCCAACACAATTTATTAGATCATTAGCACTTTTTTTTTCCTTGGCAAAAGTTATTTTTTAATTTGACGAATTAAAATTGGAGTTTACATATTTGGTATGTTTAAAAAAATTGTCTTATATTCATTAATAATTTTAGTTTGATGAAATATTTAAATAAAATAATTCATTTTAATATGATGCAAATTACAAACAAAATATTAAAAATGACAAATTATTTATAATAGAAAAAATAGAATAAAATTTTTTTTTTTACGTTTTTTATTAAATGTTTTTTTCAAAAAAAATAAAACAAATAATTTTTGTTATTAAATTTCAAAAATTTATAAACATAAATAAAAAAAAATAACAATAAATGTTACGAAATGACGCTTTACATATCTAACAACAGTTAATATTATTTCCCCAAAGAGTGATTTTAGTAGTTTTGAAATTTTTTCTGTTTATTTTATTATAAAATATTTTGCATATATTTTGGAGTTTTAATATAAAATATTTTTTATTAAGATTCTATTTATTTAAGGTTCAGTCTATTTTAATATAAAATATATAAATAAATATAATACATTTTCCTTAAAAATATTTTATATTGAAACAAACCAACATAATACTAGCTGAGTTAATAAGGGTGATCCACTTTTGAGACAAAAGGGGATAATCCATGTATACATGCCTATCATTATACATATGTGTGTGTGTGTGTGTTTGTGTGGGGAAGCAACTAGTTAATTCGCTTGTAGGTATAGATGTTGCTAGCTGCATTGGACTGGGCAGTCGGTTGATTTTCTCCTCCACCTAGATTCTCTGGGACCCCTGTGCCGGAGTTTCTAACAAAGGATGTAATTGCAGCTGCCAAGGCTGATTGAAAAGCTGGGTTAGATGTGATTGCCTTAGTTGCACTGGCAATTGTCTCTGTCAAGGGAAGACTCATCGTCATCATCTGGTTCTGGTTGTTCTTTAGCAAGTTATTATTTTGATAAAGGGATTCTCGATCATGTGGTTGCTTTCCATAATTTGAAGATCCAATATGGTTTCTGGTGTTGGAGCCACTGCCCCAAATTGATTGTATGGTCTCTTTAGAAGAAGATGAAGATGAAGACGAGGAGGAAGAGAAGTTGAGAAATGGGACTGAAGGGTATCTTGGTGCTGTACTAAAACTAGAAGGGAAGGTTGAAGCAGTAGTTAACCCGTTGAAGTGAGAGCTTGGGGTTTTTTCAGTGAGGTCAAGAGTGATGGTTGGGTGTGGCTGCAGAGAGGTTGATGAGATGGTGATGTTGGGGAAATGTAGGGGAGGATGTGGTCTTGGACAAGTACTGTTTGTTAGAGAGAAGTACTTTAATCCGTGGAGTTTGGCGGTGGCGGAAGGCCCAAGGTGGTGGTGGTGGTGGTGGTGGTGGCCGCTGGGTTGCGAGGTCGATGAGGCAGATCTTAGCATGGAAGCAGCAGCAGAAGTGGTGGAAGCCATGGCTGTGGCTGAAACTGGAAGTGGGTGGTTGTGAATTCCTTCATAGGTGGTGACCAAAATCGATGTGTCCTCAGAACATCTTTGCACCTAAAAATTGAGAATCACCGATGAGAATATATAATTATAGTGCCACCCTCAACTAGCTAGATTATACCCTTATTTTATTTTTTTTTTTCTTGTGGAAATCATTATATGGTTTGACATACTACATTAATTAATCATGTGGGTTTCTTATCATTTGTTTTCCAATGACATTTATCTAGAATAATTCAACAAATTAAGTCGGTCAAATCATATTTTATTTCATTTTTTTTCACTTTTTGGTGTGTCAAACAAACACAGTCAAATATACACACACATCACACATTTGAACCTGTTTTCTGACTGGGCATGATGGTGAGATTGTGCAGCGGTAGTATGCTCGTGGGCATGGATTCCCTTTCGATATCTTCTGTCCATATTTCCTCCATTGACATCCATCATTCATCTGTGTATGTATAGAAATATTTAGAAATAGTTGATCAACAACAATATCATAAACTTATTGGGCCATCCCTACTCAAAAACCCGAAGGAAAGAATATGACAAAAAATTTTTTTGATATACTATATAAATAGTATATATTATATTAATTAATATATACAGGACCGTGACAACTCCTAAATTAATGAGGCAGTAATCTAAAACCCTAAAAAAAAAGTCCAATTTTTTTAAACTTTTATTAGTAATAAAAATATTAAATAATATTTAAACCAATCAAATTTTTTATTAATGAATTAATTATTATTTTTTAATTTATTTAAAATTTTATCTTGACAAGTACAAAGAGTGGAATTTTGAATTTCTTGCAACTCTATCTCTACATTCATAATTATCTATTAATACATTCATAATTATCCATTTTTTTTTATATGATAGACATTAAACCAAAAATTAAAAAGACAAATCATATCTATATCGAATTATCATTTTGTTTGTTATATCGAATATTCACCAGTAACTTCATATCATCATCCAAATTTAATATTTATCTTAATTTTATTTTACAAATATAATTCTTATCGAATAGTTATCCACATAAATCATCATCCAATTCTACTAATTCTTGTCTTCCTGACTTATTAATCTTTATCTTCATTTCACTCTATGAATTCAATTCTTATCTTCATTAAGTAGTTATAGCCAAATCATTCATTTCATCCTACAATTCTAATTCTTATTTTCCGCCAAATTATCATTCAAATTTAATCATTTCTATGGTTAGATCATTATTCAAATCTAATCATTATCTTCATTTCATTCTACAAATTATTTATCGTGTCATATATCAAATAGTTATCATCAAGTAGTTATGATATATCAACTCATTTTGTAGATCATTTTATTTAATTTGGAGATCATTATATTTATAATTTTTTTATTTATCTAGCTACTTGATTTTAGTATTTTATAATTTTTTAATAAATAATTTTACAACTCAAAATATTAGAAATATGAGAAAAGGACTAGATCTTTCTGAAAGTTTTGCCTAAACTTCCAAATTTTTAAACACGCCCCTAAACATATTATATATATATACACACATGTATATTCGATTAATATATACTATACTTACCGTTGGCGTATCACATAGAGTTCTGACAGAAACCCTAGCTTTCTTCAAACTAGGGTTCTCCATTGACAGAGCATAATCATCATGAGGATCCGCCCTTCTCTTTATCATGGAACTTTTAGCAGTCAATTCCTCATCAAGGCCTCTATTATTGTCAGCTGGGCTTGGATTCTTCATGATCGTCAGGAGTTGATCAACAGGACCTAGTCCTAGTGCTAGGCCATCATGAAATTGATCATCATTCTCATCCTTGCCTTTGCTTATGCTATTGCTAATCTTCTTCTCACCATCCTTCTTAAATTTTGGCGGATTACTTGATGAACCTCTTCCGAGGGTTAGGGAGACAAGCACTTCAGATTCTTTATTTTGTTTGTGCTCAGGAGAAGAAGCTGTGTCCGGAGACGACCTCTTCGTTTCCTCGCTGTCATGGAAATCTTGCGTTTGGAGGGATTCGTAATCCTTCATGATTTGCAGCAGTAGTACCAGATTATAAGTCAACCAAAAATCTACTGAATTCTTCTCTGTGGACAATAGTTTCTCTAGTACTATTAGACACTAGAAGCACCTGCATATGCATTGTCGAAACTAATTAATGTTAGAATTATCTGCTTAAAAAAAAAAAAAAAAGAAAGCACTGAACTGAAGAAGTTTAGATCAATTATCATTTTGCCTATTTTTTACCTAGAGCAACATAAGAAATAGCTAGAAACAAGGACTAAACATATATATACATGTATATGATTTCTTTATCTAATAAATAAATAAATAATTAATTAAATCTATCTGTAATTTTTTTTTTTTTTTTTTTTTTTTTTTTTTTAAGAATCGGTACGTAACTAAGCCGTCTTGACTAAGTGAGATCCATCGTCCAAAAGTCATCATTGCAAAATCAAATGAAACCCATCACATGATACATAGTACATGCATGTATGATTAAAACATCAACTGGCAAAAAGTCTAAGAGCAGTAGTTGCATGATAGAAACCCATTATTACGGTGTATTGCTATCTTGTCACCACCTCATTGACTTCATAAGATCAAGATCAACAATAACTTTTGTGTATGTATTATAATAAAACGCATATTTATAAGTGATCAGATGCTTTTGTCAAGTATGTATATATACATACATACATATATATATATATATATATCCCTGGCTAGTTTATATGTACATAGATAAAGTTTCAAGAGGCCAGATATTTTGCAATGAGTTTAATTTCAAAATATTAAAATACTCTTAACACAAGCAAATATTCAGATATTGCATCTCATAATAAACCAAGTTCCGCCCCACCCAACTCAATAATGAGACTGAACCCACAATCAATTTTGTGATCGGTGAATGAGTTCTAACCATCTTGCAGTCTCTTAATTAATATTACATATTTGGTTACATATATAAATAAAACTCTAATGCTATATATACATGAATATTTACCATTTATTATTTATTACAGTAAGTTTAGTATTGTATTACCTGTTCCTCAATAGATGAATTAGGGTCTCCATTAGGTGAAAGAAGGTTAATTTTGAGCTGTTTGTCGTCTTTCTCCACATGCAGGTCTGGCATGTCCTACCTGAAAAGTATTGAAAACACAATCCAATCCATTTGTGCATGAGAGTGATTATATCTAAGCTGCATGCTATCAATATTATGAATTCAATCCATTAAAAAACATGAATTTTAGAAGGATTCATTATCACTTTGTTTAGAAATATTTCTCTTTTAATTAGAATTGATTTGATTCTAAAATAAAAAATTGATTTGATTTGCTAAATAAAATTTTGTGTTTGAATACTTTTTGAATTTAAAAATTGATTTGATTTGATTTGATTTAAGAAAAATATCAAGTTTAACTATATTAGTAAGAAGTAAAAAATATGATAACTATGATATATAAAAATAAAAATTTTCATTTACTTAGATGACTTCATTAAGAAAATAATGAATTCTAATCAAATTTTATTATTTTAAATTTGATTTTAGATGATATAGAAAATTTAAAATTTACGTTATGAAAATTAAACTTAATTTAATTTATAAGATTTTATTTTAATTTCAAACATAAGAATTGATGAAAATTCTCATCAAATTCACTATTTCCAAATAGGGTGCATGAGTTCTATTTGATTCATAATTAACACTATAGAAGAGCCAAAAACAATATAACAACCAGACAACTTAAAGAAATATATATATGTGGGGGGGGGGGGAGGGATGGGATTACACCAACTAAAAGTTCCATTATTGTACAAATCCATTATCCAATATTTCACCTTATATTGATTGCAGTTAGGTTTAGAAAGAGAAATTATACTATATATTTTCGTAAAGAAATTATATAAACCAACGAAACTAAAACTTCACCTTAACAATACTATCTTCATCACGGTTAGGTTTCATTCTCTTCTCTTCCTCAATGATATTGCTGACTAGAGCCGTTCCAAGGGCTGCCTCTATTTCCTTTCAATCAATAAAGTCCTCCTCTCTGTGCCATTTTCATGGCAGTTCATTTCGGTGCTTATAAAGATAATAAGGAGAGCCGCCACGTTGACTTTGTAAATGAAGATATTTAAGAAAGCAGGTTAATTCACGAACCAGTGCCTTTTTATCTTTCGCATGTTAGACTAATGAATGGAAATGTCGACTGCCAAATTAATAAGCACTCCAACTACCATTTTTTCAAAATCATTTTAGAATTACTTATACATTATCATGGAACGTCACTATAGTAGAATTCAATTTCCACGTTTGGTGAGGGAAATTAAGAGTGATCGATGCATATATGTATATATATATATAAAGTTCACAGCTGGTCATGGGTTGAAGTTTCGGTATAAGAATGGACGCCATGCGACTACCTGCAGTGCCGGTCATATTTTAACAGCCATATATCTCTTGACTCCTCATTATTCTCTCTCTCTCTCTCTCTCTCTCTTCCTTTTTGTTATTAATTTTCAACTTTTCGTTAAATTATAGAAAATTCAATCCCGGAACCTGTTTGGTTTAGCAATGCTAATTGCCAATGAAAAAATATTTAATTGAATTTAAAGAAAAAAATAAAAATATTTAATTGAATTTAATGAAGAAGAAAAGGACATATTTTAGCTATAATTTCTACGAAAAGAAAGTCAAGTTTGGGATGATGAATTAAGTCCAGGATGCAATGAATAGAAGCAATAGTACGATACATATATAAAGTAATTTTTTTTTTTCTCAATAAGTCATGCATGCAATTCCTTTTCTTCGTTATATTATGCATATATATATATATATATATATATATATTTGAAAGCAATGTGATTTAACTTCAATTAAACTCTATTTTCGAGATCTCTCATACCAATAAATACTTTCATTTCTATCTCTGTCCTATAAAATTTCATGGTTTGAAATTTATGTTTATTATTTTTAATCACACATGTACAGTACTCATCTAGTACAATATAGTAGTATAATAGTATTTTCGTTTACTTTTTTGTTCTGAGTTTTGGATTTTTTAAAATAAATTATTCTTATTGATAAGATTAATGCTTTTCAACAGCAGATCACTACGTTTAGGAATGCTTGTTTCAGAGATAATGCATTTGCAGTCAACATTTAGCCATTCAAGTACGCTAACTCATGGCAATATGTGCATTTGTTTGGAGTTATATCAATTAGTATATATTTGTAGAGATTATAAATTTATAATTCGTGTTGTGAATAAAAAATTTAAATTTTATAAAAATTTGTAAAATTGTATAGAGAGATGGTGAACTCCAAACCGCCCCAATTACCCTTTCAATGGCTGACAATTAAATATTTAATTTTTATATACACCATCTCCACACAAAAGTGAAGTCAACTAAGAAATGAATAGATCAAGGGTTTGATTAACACCATGTGTTCGAATCATATCCAATTGAACTTTGTGACACGAGATTAATTTAATTTAACTAACACTATATAATATATTTGTCCAATTAAGAAGCTCCATAGTTATGTATCTACTAGAGCAACTAATACTCATTAATAAAGAGCAAATGGGGTTCTAGCAGCTCAACCCTAAAGCATTAACAGTCCATCTCCGGAGATCTTTCCTCTAACAGGCTTTCCATCGGTTGAAGACTTCTTTCGAATTGCATAATTTTTCGATTTATTCCTCGATCTTCAAAGAAAATTGACTCCTCCTACTCTTCCTTCTCCTTTAGGATAGGATCGTTATTGGTCTTTCTTTCACTAATGATCTAATGATCTCACCATTTTCTAGAGCAACTAGTAGTCATTAATAGAGAACAAATGGGGTTCTAGCAAGCTCAACCCTAAAGCACTAACAGTCCACTTGCATTTGATTACGAGAGAGCTGTTTGTACTGATTGAAAACCTAATATATATACACACACACACACACATATATATATATATATATATGAAATTATAAAAGCTTAATTTGTTGGGATATTCTTAGTGAATCAAATCAAGTGGTTGTTATTATATTGATCTAGGTCAATGGATGGATGCTGATTTAAGAATTTGAAACTAAGATCATTTCATCATCAGGCTTTGATAGGAACAAGTTAATTGACCTAATGGTGTTAAGTTAACAACCTTAACAGCAACTTGTTGAACATCATTGAAATAGCTTTCATCGTCATGACACGATCACCTCCTCAATTGGGTTACTTATTAAGTTCTGATTGATCCTTTCCAACAATCTTTGACTAGTCTGGCTGGTGATTGTATGTTCGTAAATTGATCTTTTTGATTGGCTAAGAAGTCGTTTGGATTGTCAAAAGTGGTCAAAAATTAAAAAAAGTGAGAAATATTGTTACTTTTTAATATTTAAAAAATCAACTAAAAGTGATTAAAATAATTCGTTCAAACAGTGCAAAGTAAGTCGTTCCAACGATTTTGACCAAAAAGTAGTATGAAAAGATGGCAAATGTTGAAAAAAGCGAAAAAAAGTAGGTAACTTTTTACAAATTTCTATAACTTTTTGTAGAAGTTTATAAAATTTAAATGTTGAAAATAAACGCAAGAAAAATAAAAATAACAAAAATTAATAAAAATAAGTAAATATTTATAATTTTTTGTAATTTTTAGTGTTTTTTTATCCACCCCAAAGGAGGCATAAATCAATTTTATCGGCGAGGAACACCTGGGCATTGATAAGACTAATAATGCCACGCCCTTAACCGAAAAAAAAAAAAAAAAAAAACCTATGGCCATACAATTTAAATGACGTTTTCATTATTTTCTATATTCGCGAAAATACCTTACCAAACAATATTATTCAAAGAAGATAACCCACCACCTTGACGTCAAAGCGTTGAATTAAACCCCTAAACTTTGAGTTGGATGCTAGTTGATTTTATTTATTTATTTTTTTTTTTTTTTTGTTAACCAATTGAAATGAATGTATAACATCAATTAATCAATAAAAAGAATTGGTTGCCCATACCATATCTCAGACTGTATCCCAATTCTCTGAAGATCTTTCAGAACTGCCGTGTGTTCCATGGTACAAAAAACAATTAAACCATGGAAATTTCAGACCGTTCATATTCATACAATTCAAAGAAATTTCCACAAAGATTTTTTTTTTTTTTTTTTTTTGAGGACCGGTTTATTTAAAATATTTTAAACATTAAAAAATATTTTACATTTTCTTAGATGAGTAAAATATTTTTTTCAGAAAATGTTCTTCTCCAAATTTTTCTTTTTCGGACTGGTTCACTGTACTCGAAGACCGTTATATTTTGTGTTTGTTATATATACTATTTTGGCGACTATTAAGTCATTGGTGACCATTATTTAAAATCATCACGCCTAATTATATACCCAACGTCTCTTACTTACACTCATCAAACGTACTGACACAGCCAAGGGTTGAGCCACCAGTGGCGTGGCTTATAAAGTCCGCAAAGCTCTGATTTGAATTCTAGCTATATATATGTATATATATATATAACATGGTTCAACACAACATCTTGACAACAAGGAACGGACCCATACTACGAGCTGTGGTAAGTTTCACTACAATATAAAATAAAAAAAAAAAATTGTTTACTAAGTAAATTTTAAATAAAAAAATTAGTCTAACTTATTTTTTAAACAACTCAGTCTATCACTTAAACAGATCAATCTCACATAATTTTCTATGAAATCTTTAATTTATTAAGTTTTAATTTATAATTTAAACTATTTTGTAATCTTGATTCTGCACCTGCTGGCAATAATTCTTTTCAGTATCTCTGATTCTGCGGGACCTTCTCAGTTTGTTTGCCCCCTATTGCTGTTTTATTCTTCATACACTTCTGAAGAAATGAAGCCGACTTTGAACCCGAAGGCAGAATGTCAAACAAGATGTGTGCAGTTTCAAAACTCGATCAATCATACACAATGAAGAAATTACACATCCTTCGACCATCCAAATACGCTAGTCGTTTGTTGGTGTCCCCTTATTGCAATAGAAAAGTCCCCGAGTACAGAACTAACTCAGGAGCAGCATGTGGATTCAAAGGCTGGACAAAGAAGGGTTACATTATTGAAGTAAAATTGGTCCTGGATGGTTACAAGGATACATATGACATGCTGGTTTTATATTTGAAATTGGCAAATGGGTGGTGATAATGTTACATCATATTTTATTAATGTCAGAGTTTATTTAATATATTTTTTACCTTTATATAATTACATAGGGAGAATCTAATATGAAATTTATTATCTATTAAATGTATAAAATTTTAAATTAGCATTTATTTCTCCTTCTTCACTTTCTCACAAAACTACATTTCATTTTTTTTTTAAATATTAATGTAATAATAGTAATCAAAATGCAAAAAAAGCATGAGTAATTTGAATAATTAATTCTAAAATTTGAATTTGATAGGTTTTTTCTTAGTCATAAAATCTACTTTAATAATAAATTTTACTTACTGATTTATTAATTAACTGAGTTTGAATAATTAATTTTAAAATTTGATTTTTTTATTTATCTTTTAGTCTTGAAAATTTGATATAACAAATTTTACTAATTGATTTATTAATGAGTAATTTGAATAATTAGTTCTAAAATTAAATTTTATATATTTATTTTTTAGTCATAAAAATTAATTTAATAAAAAATTTCATGAAATAGCAGAAACATTAGTTTGGATAATTAGTTACTAAAACTAAATTTTATATATTTTTAGTTATGAAAATTAATTTAATAATAAATTTATACTAATTGATATATCAATTAATAGAAAATATATACTCTGGATAATTAGTTCCAAAACTTGAATTTTATATATTTCTATTTTAGTCATGAAAATTGGTTTAATAAAAAATTTCTAATTAGCAAAAATATTAGTTTTTATAATTAGTTTTAAAAATTGAATTTTATATATTTATATTTTAATTATAAAAATTAATTAAATAATAAAATTTACTAATTGATTAAAGGAAATATAAGTAGTTTGAATAATTATATTTTATTTTTACTTTATTTTCACTTGTGTTTAGACAATTTATATAAACAAAACTAACAAAAATATATATGAAAAAGAGGGGTTAAAATAAAAAAATTATTTAAAATTTTAGTTATTTCTATACTTTTTTATTAAATTTTAATGATTAATATAATAAAAGGGAGTCAATATTAATAATAATTTAAAATAAAAAAGATAAAAGTAATTTTTAAATATTAAAATGTATAATATAATTACACAAATACTCAGGAGAGATGTAGTTATAATTTATATGGGATAAGGACTTTAATTTTTTTATATATAAAAAAGAGAAAAAATTTATAGCAGCCATTAGATTTTAGTGGACGTGCCAACGGTGGAAAGGCCGAGGCTTGCTTGTCTCTTTTGTATCCACAGAGTCGCGAAGGAAAGGATTGAGTGAAGCCGTTAGCTCCTTCTCACTCATTCGTTCGCTTGGGTACCAGTTCTGTTGTCTGTGAATGAATGAATTCATAGAGAAATGTTGTCAACTTGGTCCGCTTCTCGAGTTATGGTGCCTCAATGGAGTCACAACAACAACTTCCACTTCTGGGTTTTACTCCATTCCAAGAGAAAGATTACCTTCACTACCCCCTCCCCGCTCTCTTCCTCCTTAAACGATGATCCAGTCTCGCCGCCCAACAAACCCCAGGCACTCTCTCTTTCTCTCTCTCTCTCTCTCTCTCTCTCTCTCTCTGCTCCTTTCGTATCTGAATCCTTCACTAATTACCATTCCCTGTTTCTTATTGGCAGCTGCGCTATGATCCTTCAGAGGACCTCTTCGGACTCGCAGTTGATCTACAGCCAAGGTTCTCTCTCTGTGCATACGCATATATGCATGTATATATTCAATGTTCATATGTGTGTGGCTGCTGGTGAACATGTTTATCGTTGAGCAATCCACTAGGCTGTCATTGTGTATGTGCAATTTTGAGTATTGTTATTGTTAAATTTTTGCTTGTGCTTTCTAGCCGTCACACAATGGTGATGGTTTTCATCCAGTTAAACTCATATTGCAAGTGGGAAAACTTGCTGCTGGAACAAAGTTTGTTAATGTAATTGGAACTTTTTCTGTTGAATTATCTAATTAGGGAGTCCTAAATAATGCTGGTCTCAAAGCAATTGGGGCATAATTCTAGTCCAATGGTCACCTTATGTAAAAGGTTGGGTGAATTTTTTAATGGCCACCTTAATTTCAGGAATCTTATCTCTGCTGCACCCAAACCTAGATCTTGGATTGGTCCGAATGGCCAGTACATCAAAGAGTTACCTTGCCCGAGTTGCAGGGGAAGAGGTTATACTCAATGTACAGAATGTGGAATAGAGAGATCTAGATTCGATTGTTCACAGTGCAATGGAAAGGTAAATGTTTTTCTATACACGGCCCGTATTTCAGATTCAATGAAAGTATATGACTAGAATCTCGTATGCATTGAATAATTTATGAAATGCACATCCCTGATAATTTCTGCGTTGTATTGAGCTGATAGATATTTGCGGGTATGCTTTTGTTTTACCATGTGCTAAGTCCTGGATCTGGTGCTTCGTTTGTGACAGGGTATAATGACTTGTCATCAGTGCTTGGGTGATTGTGTCATATGGGAAGAGTCTATTGATGAAAGGCCATGGGAGAAAGCTCGCTCTGTGTAACTCACTTCATACTGTTTCAAACTTTCATGTTAATATTTCAAAATCATTTGTCACTTGATTCCCTTCCCTTTCTGTTATGGTGTTTTCAGCAGCCATCAGAACCTATATTACATCATCTTGAATATTGTTTCATCACTTGTAAGTCAATACATGGTTTCAACATAGAGAAATATATGAATGTTTTAGATCACCAACTACCCCAAAACTTTAAGCATCGAGAAATGGCCCAACGTTGCGGTAAAACTATCCAACACCTCCATCACGTGCAAACTGGTATCTCACTTGAAGAGGCAATCATTTGCTTAGCTAGTATTACTTTCTCTATATATAGTTTTACATACCCCTGTCTTCACAAAAATTCTAGAGGAGGGGGTTTGGACTTTCCACGTACAATATTACTTGGCAGTAATGTTACATGGACTCATTTATTTCCTCCAACATACCAAATATGATGCATTCATATTCGATGATAAAGCAGTAACAGCATAGATTTGATGATAAAGAAAATTTTCAATCTTTATGTAGATGGATGATTAGAATCTCTTTTTTTCTTGAAGTTTCATTTAATTCTAAGTGCGTTTCTTAATAATAATCGTATTTTATGTCAATATATTACTTGATATATACTATATTTAAATGTTCATGACGTGTTCACGTATCCTACGTAGTTTTTGAGCCCATATCTTAACATTAAGGTTTTAGGGGTCTGACAAATATATGCATGCCCACACTCGACACTCTTACTCGAGTCTATGTAACAACTTGGCAGATGAATTAATTCTATTATGTAAGCTATTATTCTTCTTGTCATGATGAGATTTCTATGGTCATGGACATTAAAAATTGAACCAACTTGCGTCTGCAGTTTGTTCGTTTGAACTAAATAATGATATCAATGAGAAACCTTACAACAGCGGTCATCTTCTTTTTCAGTATAATATTTTTATTTTATTTTCTACGCAACTATATAAGCATGGATGTTCCCCTTCCCCACTTTTGGCATGCCAAATATGATCTTGATGAAGTTAGTTAATCGCTTTCACTTTGAAACAAAAATGAGGGCCACGTCCACCTGATTGAAAGTTGGACATGCTAGCTGTGCATGCCATGTATATATATATAACAAGATGAATGAAAATCCAGTATGCCTGCTACTTATAAAGATATATCTATTAGAAGGTTCTGAAGATGGTGTGTTATCTTGTATGTCTACAAATATATGTACATATATTTGACTTAATGATTGTTTATTTTATTTACTTTGAATATTCCATTGCTTTTAGTGTTTGTTGGTCAAAGGTTCATTGGAATTTACATGCTTTTTCAGTTCTCCACTTAGGATAAAGGAAGATGATGAAGTAGACAATTTGGAGATAAAATTGGATGTGAAACAGAAAACAAAGCGTATATACCAGTCTCCATCTCCTGAAGTTGGTTTGAAGATCAGCAGATCACTAAAAGTTAGTCTTTTGATTCAAACTTATTTACACATTAATTCATTTTCGTGGACTAAAGATCATTTAACTTTTTTCAATTACCTGCTTTACTGATATCTGATTTTACTTTCTATGCTTCCTTTGCTATTACAGTACGATGATACCTTTCAAAAAAAAAAGAGCTAATACAGTGTGATGATGGTATATTATGTCAAGCAAAATTTCCAGCCTCATAAAAGATTGACCTATATCATCGGCATAGCAAATAATGGCATATTCTAGTTATATAGGGGCTTATCATATTTATAGATAATTGCTTGAATAATGAAGGACCTTTGAGCTTAGTTAAATCCAACTCTTCACCTTGTCTTTGAATTGAGGATTTGTCAAGAGAAAAGAAATAGGAAGGAAAGTGAGATTATTTATAAATACTCTTTTTTTTTATTATCACATAAAACTTTATTTTTTGACAAATATCTATTAATTTTCTTCTCATTTTTTAGCCCAACCAAAAAAAAAAAAAAAAAAAAAATTAACTTCTTGTGTTTCATTTTGTTTTCATTTATTGTCTTTCACTTTTCCTTTCCCTCCACGAATCCAAGATCCAAGCACTCCATTAGCTGATGCATGTCAAGACCATATATCAAGTAAAGCTAAGACATTGTACTTGTTATGTATTTTTTCTACGTTCTGTGTTCAGTATATATCTAAAAGCATGCCATGCTGCCACTCAGTGAAGTATTTCCTGTGATATATTTTCCGTGTACAAGTGTTCATTAGTTTGGGCTTACTTGTGGTTTTTTCATGAAAGAAAACATTTTTTCCCTTTTAGGTGTCTATGTGGAGGCTCCTTTAACAATATATACGCACATGCTAATATTCTAACAATGGATGGTTTTGTTGGTGTTAAGCTTTTCATATTTTGGAGCTTGCGTGCACACATTTTTTATTTTTTTGTAGGTTTTCAGCAATAGGTTATATGGATTTGGTCATGAATTTAATTTTCCTCCTTTAGTTGGATGGTTGCAGAGCCTAAATGCCAAAACTGGACTATTTAGTAAAAGAATGAAGATTATCCATCGTGATCCAATGCTTCATGCTCAAAGAGTGGCTGCCATTAAGGTCTGATGTCTGTCATGAACTTTCTTTTTTTCTATGAAATTTTGTGTTGAATTTTGTTTAGAAATTATGAGAAACTGAGAATCTGTACTTAAAATAATATGACAAGAGTTAAAAGATATCAATCAAAAAGATTCATTTTTTTTCTAAAAACTCGTCCTCACACCCCCCCCCCCAAAAAAAAGTTTGGGGAAGGGTAGTGATTCCTTACCTGCAAAGCATACTTTATGCTTTTAGCATTTTGTTTACCCATTCTTTTCTATCTGTGAATTTATTAAAATAAGATGCAACTATCATGTGGGCAAATTGATGTACTAAGCTGGTAAATATATCCACATAAGGTGCTTGTCTTTACTTAAAATGCTTGGCACTCGTCATTGATACATAGGATAGTCCAGAAGACAAGCATGTGAACTCACCATATTTTGATATAACTTAAAGCTTGGAGGCTCAGATTTGAAATGTAACGTTGTGCAGAAAACTAAAGGGACTGTTGCTGCAAGGAAGCACGCATCTGAAGCTATGACAGCTTTTTTTCGTGACCCAGAGAACCGTCGCAAGAGAAGCATTTCCATGAAAGGTCTATTCACTTGCTTTTGTAAATATTGGATTCAATGGCATAATTTGCTTATGTAGATTCTGGGATATTCAACTATTTTAGGGATCGCCACTTCTTGGTGCATTATTCCATTTTGGTGAGGGATAGCAGCGAATTGATACTTCATCCTATACATTACGAGTATATATTTAAATTAGTATTATTTATCCCTCTCCTTGCTGATAACTAAAATATTTAAGATGAAACATCTATAAATCCGTGTTATTTGTCCCTTGCCTTGCCAATAACTAAAATATTTAAGATGAAACATCTTTACCAGAAATCCTGTTAAAAAACTTCATTGAATATACACTGCGAGTAATATTTGATGGTTTTATCTTTCTTTCACTTCAAATTTTCATGCACAAGTATGCGGATTACTTCCCACCTTTGCTGAAAGATAAGCACTGGTAGTTTTGCTTGTGGATGAACTGTTATCCCAAGACTAAGAAGCATGTAAAGCAACTCGAGACACTGCCTCAACTTGGATTGAGTTACTGATTTTAAAAAAAATGCAAGATGCAAACTGGCAAGGACTAGACAAAGTTATATATTTATATGTCTTAGATATTAATATTTTATTCAGATACAATAGAAATAATACAATATGACAATAACTACAATTAAAAACTATGTATTTCGTATCTTAAAAATAAATAATAAAAAGCTACATAATGGTTATATTTCATTAAAGATGAAAATAAACTATATTCCTAAGTTTAAAAGTTAACAAAGAAATTGTAATAAATTTTTTTTTTTTATATGATAAGTCTAATATGTGTCCAAAACGAGTCTATTATGTGTCCAAGTTGTGTTTGAACATAAAATCAAACCCAAAAAAAGGTGAGTTAGACACGTGTCTAGGGTTTCTTTATAGTGTGTATGACCCTCGTGAGTCCGACTCCTAGACAGTGGCCGCCTATCCTAGATCTTTCCATTTCCAAGAAGGTCCCAGGCTCGATCTAGTTTAGTATCAAGGTGATTATTTTTTTGTTCCTTACGTCCTATTCCTTGAAATTCTATCTATTCAACTTATAGTTTTATTGCTTGTTCAATATAGATTTGCAAATGCCTGAAATAACTATAAGGGCTACCAGGTTTTTGAGATAGCTAGAATGTGTGAGTTGCTTGCTTATGTTATAGTCAGGGTGCAAGTCTTGTATCCGCAGTTTTTTGCGCCTGACTCTATGTAGATCCCTATAATGTACATCTGTTAGAGTTTGAATGCTGACTTTTTTTCATAATGTATTAAACTGCATGCCCTTGCTTAATTTTGACATCAATTAAGTTCATTCAGGAGTGAAGTTTTATTGCAAAAATTGCCGACGGGAAGGGCATAGAAGACATTATTGCCCAGAACTTCAGGAGAGCTTGACGGACAGGAGGTTTAGATGCCGGTTATGCGGGGAGAAGGGACATAACAGAAGATCCTGTTCAATGTCAAAGACGGCAGAATCCAAAACCAAGGTCCTCAGGAGTCATTGTTGCGGGATATGTGGCCAAAGAGGGCATAATCGTAGGACGTGCCCACGGGGAACTGAGGTAAAATCATTCAACACGAATGCGGGGAAAAGAAGTTTTGCCCCTAGAAGAAGGGGTTACACATGCAGGCTGTGCCTAGAGAAAAGGCACAATATAAGGACGTGCCCTGGTAGAAATTGGAACCCAATTAAACAGTAACACCAAAAACCTCGCCATATCCAAGGGATTCGGGAGAGCTGACGTAGCGACATAGCAACCGATGTTAGCTCAGAGTGGTTGGAGATTATTGAATTAAAATCTAACGGTTCAAATGCATTCATATATTTTTTTGATTAAAAAAGTGTGAATGCATCTATACCATGAAATTTTAATCCAACAATCCCGATCATAATGTCACTAACTTGACATATTTTTGCATGTCAGCATCCCCTTTTTATATTCAAACCCTCACCTTGGTGTGTCTTTTTTTTTTGGGTTTGCCACAGCAACCCTTCTTGTGAGTCTAAACGAATTGAAGTGATTGAAAAATGAAAATTAATTTCTTGCAGCAGAAGACATGAGATATGGCACCAGTTTGCCGAGAACAGATGTATCACCAGGAAACTCTGTTTGAGTTTGGAATTGTTTTTCTTGCTAATGTGTGCAATTTTTTTGTTTTATTTTATTATTATTATTTTTTTAATCACAATTGAGTTAATAGAAAATTTCTAGTGTCATGAAGGGAGTGGCTGAGTCAGGATGACACTTCTATTGCAACTTTAAGGCGGGACTGGTGACAGAAATGGTCCTCACTCTTGTGTTGTCTGCTGTTTGATTTCTTTTGGGCTACGTTGGGATCAAGAATTTAGTGAGGAAAAATAAAAGAAATAGGAATTTGAAATTCATTCTTTTGTGTTGGATTGTGATACAAAATGAAAAGATATAAAATTTTAAAAATTAAAAATAATTAAATTAGAAAAATTAATATTTTGATGAATGTCTTTTTATTCTACTAGTTATAATGTACAACATGGTGCCTGTAAATAATGTTAAATACTTAATTGTTAGACATAATGCTATAGTTTGTTCAAAGTTTGGTTAAAATTATAATTACTTATAATTCAATCTTTGAGTTAAATTTTTGAAATTATGAACTATGAAAATGAAACTCTTTAACTTAAAAGAGGGTTCGCAAATTCAAAGCGATCAATTTAAAATAGTGATTTTTTATTTTTATTCTTTAACTTAAAATGGGTCTTCAAAGAGAATATTTCACCATATCAAGATCTAAAATTACAAGCAAAATGAGAGATGAAAAAACTTCAAAGCATACTATTAAACTTGTATAACCAAATATACCCACAGGTAAAAGGTAAAGATAAATTCTTAAAAGTAACAACAATATGATCTTAGTTCGATCCTATTTGGAGGAGAGCCGGGGCAGTTGGGAAGGTCGATCATTATATCTCTATTTGTTAATTAATGTAATCATATATAAGGGTAAATTAGAAATTTATTTTAGTTAGAGTTTAGTTACTAGTTAACAATTAAAAAGTTTTTTTTTTTTTTTTTGGTGTTTAGGAAAAAAAATGTTATTTTTTTAATTTTTTGTTAATTTGATATTTTTATCCTTTATGATTTAAAAAAAATTTAAAATGTAAAGGAATAAATTTAATTATTTTTAAAAAAATCAAAAAATTGAGCAGCTAACTACTCTTCCTAAACGCAGCCCTATTTTGGGTTTGATTGTGATTTTTAGGGGAAGACACTGTAATTGTGAGAAAATGAGGGACTAATCTGACATTTCAGCAAACATGAGGGTATCCGGGTAATTAACCCCAAAAAAATGCCGTGGCAACAACTCAGCCGTTTTGCCCAAACATGACGCAGTTTCAGTAACATATAAATAAGGAAACGGTCTTGAAATTTGACACGGTGTGTCTTGGCGGAAACAGAAAAGAAAAGGATTGAGGAAGTGCTGGTGATCACCCGCAAAAATGGCGATGCATACTGGCGTAGGGTTGTCTAAGATCCTGATCTTGGTTGGAGCAGGTGCGTACATACATACAGCACGCGCACAAGACTTTTTAACCTTTGTAATCGATTTTGCTCTCACTCGATTATATCTCCATACCTGATTCGACTCGCAGCTGAAAGTCTGAAACATATACATCTCTACAGGTTACACTAGTACGTTTCTGCTTAAGAAGGGTAAATTATCGGATTTGTTGGGAGAACTTCAGGTAATCACCTGTTTACTTCCCCAGTTATCGTCTATTTGGTTCCATTGCTCAAGATTCGTCTCGAATTGTCATTCTAAATCGCTGAAACTTATGTATTTGTGATACATATCGAAGCTAAAGCGACGTTTTTCTTTCTTTTTTTTTCTCTCGAAAAAAAAAATCTTTTTTCTTGTGTCAGTTGTTCGGTTCTTGATGTTTGCCCCTCTTATATGCTAAAAGTGAGGCTCTATGAATGTGATCTACTGATTATCCTATAATGCCATGCAATGGATTATCTTGAATTTGATTTGAGTTTCCCATGGACACACTTTCACGAACTTTTTCTTTTCTTTTTTAATTGGCAGTCCCTGGTGAAAGGATTGGAAAAACAAGGGGACTCGGCCGAGGTTGAGTCTGATTATTCTGATGTCATCGCTGCTCAGGTGAGTTTATACCTGATAGGATGCTCGTTGTGTGAATATGAATAAAGAAAGTAACAAGAAGGTAAGAAATCAACACGCAGAATTTAATGTAGTTCGGCCAGATTGCCTACATCCACGATGGCTGGAATGATTTCTTATTAATTGCAAAATCTCCTTATAGGGTTACATAGTACAAAAATACATATATATACTAAAAGCCCATAACCCTATCAATCAGACCAAAATATCCATATCGTACCGTGGGAGGCTACGCCCGTCGCACCCTCTCACACAACAATACGTGTACCCCTGCGAAGGAGTTTCTGACGCTTCACTCTGCTACGTTCTGCTACGGAAACTTATTATCCCTTCTACTACTCCACTCTGAATATGAACCACATATTACATCAATGCTGCATAATTACACGGTACCTGAGTTTTTTTTTTTTTTTTAATGCAAATGGGCTTTAATCCAAAAGACCGATCTATTAGGTAGAGATGACACTTGCATATATAAGGTACTTCACAACCTCTCATCCAAACAATGTGGGACGAAGGTATGAATAGTCACCTTCCACTAGAGCAACACCTGCATCAATGATACATCAAGCATTCAACCCACTACTATCCCTACTCTCTCTCTCTCTCTCTTGTTCCAAATTGCTCTAGTTCTCATCTCTCCACCGGACTCCGTAGTTTTATCATTTTCTGATATTCAACATAATTCCCGAAAAAGGTTGGGCTTAGTCCACCAAAATTCCCCACATAAAACAACTATTTTTGTTCAATAAAATAACACATCAATGTAGCCTTTTCCAGGCAGACATAAAAGCTTAAAATAAACTAGTTTCTGTTCACAAAAATTAAACAGTATCTTCTTGTTTCTAGAGGTCATATGTGAATGGAGCATAATCTAACGAGTACAGGTCTACCACTTAATCCTACTCCAAGCAGGTTATTATCGGAATCAAAATATAAGGAGGCTGACATTATCCTTCAAGGACCAGAACTGTACTAAAGCCATGGCCCAAGAAAAGTTCCATCATCAAATTTGTTCTATTTACATTTTCATCTAGGTCTTGTGTTGGATGGGCCTAAAATTATTAATTCTTATGCATTTTGCAAGTGCCAAAGGGTTCAAGTTCTTTGGGAAAAAAAAAAAAAAAAAAAAAAATCTTCTTCAAGTTGATCCCCAAAAATGGCCCTATGTCTTGTATTGTTATATTATCAAGGAAGAGTTTCCAAAATTCTCCATAAAAGTATTTTTTTTTCCCTCTTTTGCCTTCCCTTTTACATCATTTTTGTTTTTAACTTCTTGTGAGAACGAGGAAAAGCTGCGTAAACGAGGTAAGATATAGCACCTCACACATTTTCTATTTTCATTAATCCTTTTTTTCCCCCCCTTAAGATAGAAAATACAATAAAATTTAGAACTTCCTAAATGAGCCATAGAGGCTGATAGCTACAAAAGTAAAAAATAAAAAAAAAAATGAATCCCACCGAACGGTTAATAAAACAAACAGACAATACATCCAAAAACAATAAAGAATGCGTGTGTATTCAAATAAATGAAGAGAGAAAAAAAATGATGCAGGCAGTCCTTTAGTGGAAGGTGACTGCTCATATCTTTGTCTCACATTGCTTGGGCGAGAGGTTGTGAAGTGCCTTCTATATGCAAATGTCATCACTGTCTAATAGATCGGTTTTTTTGGTTAGAGCTTATTTGCATCAATTTTGTATTAGAGCAGACCCAAGTGGAAAATATGTGAGATCATATGAGACGTGTGTCTGTGAAAAGGGATGTAATGATGCAGACAGTCCTCTAGTGGAAGGTGACTGCTTATACCTTCATCCCATATTGCTTGGGTGAGAGGTTGTGAAGTGCCTTATATATACAAGTGTCATCTTTACCTAATAAATCGGTCTTTTGGATTAGAGCCCATTTGTATCAATCATTAATGCCAGACCCTCCAAAGGAAGAGGAATCATATAGGTGAGGAAGGAGTCCTTTAGGCAGGGACTAGGGCTTTTAATTCGTTAAGAGAATATCTAGCCCTGATTCAACCTACCTAGGGAAGGGTAAGGATCACCCACTTGATTCTCTCTCTAGATTGGTTGGATGAATTCCAACAGTCCCTTGGTTCTAGCCTCCAATCCAATGAATCTCCGATGATCCTGCTAGTCATTAATTTACTAAAGAAGTCCTCAAACCTTGTTCCAAGTCCAAGGAAAATGTATCTTCCTACGGTAGGATTATTGCTTCAAATGGGTTATCATTGATCATTCTGTGTGTAATTGAAGGTGAATGATGTATGAGGTCGTGTACCACGGGATGGTATAACAACCTTGGATTGTTTAACCACATCTCAGATACCCACATTGATGTGTTATTTTATTGAACAAAAATAGTTGATTTATTTTTTCAAATATCTAGTGTAGTCGTGGAGATTGAGAGTTTAAGAATAGGAATTCTTATATCGTACCATTTAATGTATTTCTTGTTATCTGAGATCTATATTTTTCTTACCTTGCTTTTTATTTGCTTGATAATCTTAAAGGTGCGCCGGCTAGCAATGGAGGTCCGACAACTGGCCTCAACAAGACAAATAACCGTTTTGAGTGGCTATTCAGGCCAAATTGGTATCTCCTATGTAACTCGAATGACTACATAAAATGCTAAACTTTTATTTTATCTTTTACATACACTGTACTCGTCATGATCCCTGATGATTTCTTGAATTTCCTTAATCAAAGTTGCAAAAATTGCTCACTACCTTTGGATATTGGCATCATGTGCTCAGGCCTTCTGATGTGACAGTTTCTTGGTTGATCTCTCCCTCACTCTGTGTCTGTATGTAGGTAACGTAACATCTTTTGTAGTACCAGGTGCTGCCTTGGGAGCATTAGGTTATGTCTACATGAGGTGGAAGGTACGATAATTGGTTATTCAAAATTTTTATTCTATCTCACTTTACCAAAAACTTATAACCATTGACATCGGCTTATATCTTGAATACTGCAACAAATATGCATTTATTTAGTTTTTTTTTTCTTTCATCGTTAAATTTGTAGGGTCTTTCATTATCGGAGCTTATGTTTGTTACAAAGCGTAATATGGCAAATGCTGTTTCAAACTTGACAAAACATCTGGAGCACGTGTCTGAGGCTCTTGCTGTAAGTTTCAGCTTTACCAACTATTTTTTAATTTAGGTGGTATTTGGTTTAATTTTCTATTTTCTGTTTTCTATTTTCTGTTTTATGCTCAAAACAAAAAAAAAAAAATACTCTATTTTCCTTATTTTGATATTTTATTTGTTTTAAGTTGAAAACGCTCAAAATGACTTTTTACCATTTTTCATTTTATTTGTAAACTCATTTTCTGTTTTCTAAAACAAATTTTGAAAATACAACTAACCAAATGCATTATATCTGTTTTCCTTGTTTTCAAAGGGACAAAATGGCAAATGCACCTAAAACAAAAAATTAAAAACAAAAACAAAAAACAAAAAAAAAAAAAAACCAAATGGGCCCTTAATTTTTTAAATCTATATTTCTTTTTGATTAATGGCAGATTTGCTTTGTAAGAGGAGATAATCTAACCTATTAACTAAGCAAATTGAGATTAACAAATACATGTATATGCATGATGGAACTTGATGAGAAGTGCAGGTGCATTATCATGTTACTCCTCCCCTTTTTGCTTAATATAAGCATTGGCTCTGTGTTTTATTGTTACATATATATATACTTTGATAAATTAAGTTTTATTGTTATATTGTAATGGATAGGAAATTAGATTATTATATAGAAGATATCAATCCATTCAAAATGGGGTAACTTCTGAAGCAGCCTTCTGAGGACTTGCAAAATGGAACTTAATTGGGGATCTTTCAGTTGTCGCAAATTGTGGAGGGTGCTATCATACCACAATTTTGCAGGATGTTAGCATTGCTTTTTATAAAATGGGTGAAGTATTTATAGAAATGGTGTTTGCCAATAGGAAGTCAAAACGAAGCGAGAAGAGAGAGAAGGAGAAAGACAGACAGTATTAGAATCTAAAGACAAGTCCCTTCTCAGATGCAATACACTGTAAAGAGTTTGAAACCTCTTATTTTTTCTCCAGTGTTCACTTCCTGAATACTGTCTTACTGATTTATTGGTCCCTATATGGGCTTTAACTCACTGATATTAACACATTAGTTACAATATACATATGCAGTAGAGTTCTCAATTAGGAATAAGTTTTTTTCCTTCAAGAATAGCACAAAGAGCATGACTTTTATCTTTGCATGCTTACGTTTTTTCCATTCGTAAGTAGCTTGGTTTTTCTAAATTTTCCAGAAAGAGTTTCTCAACTTCAGTTATGTAAACTTCGATACATATACCAATTGTATTTTGGTTTGCATAGCTCATTTTGGTTAGCACTGTTTAGAGTGCAATTTGGTTGATTCATTTTCTGACCTCTTGGTAAATGATTTGATCTAGCTAATACCTTTTGGAACTTGTATGGATATAATCTCCTCTTTTATAACATGTTACATTCCTTTTATTTTCTGCAAGTTCAAGAATCATATATAAAGTGATTCAAATGATGAGTCTGGGTATTGTCATTTTTCAAGGTTTGTCTTGGGTGTTGTCATTTCAACCTCACAAATTTCTTTTGAGCATTGCTGTCAACTAGTTAGCCTTCTAGTTGACAGCAATGCAAAGGTCTTCCAGGAAAGTGCTGAGTACTGTTAGCGTCCAAGACAAATTCCAATTTGTGGCCTTAGCTGGCATTATACGAAATTGGTAAATGAAAAACTGACAAGGGACTGCATAACGTTTCTTTGCACATCTGCAGTGTGTAATTGGGAAAGAAACCATGCATCTCCCTTGGGGTTCAGGATGTAGACCCAAGTGGCAACTTCTCATCTTATGTAATAAACAGTTTTATATTTCATATACCTTTATCGAGTTGGTATCCTGCTTGTTTTGTTTTGTTTTGTTTTTGTTTTTGTTTTTGTTTTTGTGTTTTTTTTTTTTTTTTTCTCGGTTTTGAATGTTCTTAAATCTATTTTCTTGACCAGGCAACAAAGAGGCACTTGACACAGCGAATTGAGAACTTGGATGGAAAACTGGATGAGCAAGTTGAGATATCAAAGTTAATTAAGGATGAGGTAGTCTATTAAAGGGTTTCTTTTTGTTAAATCTTTATGTGTTTATAGTTCCCCCAAGGATATGTCAGTAGCATACAATGTTAGTATGGAACGATTATCTCATATTGAGTGCTGTTGGAAGAAATTATTCTGGTACTCTTTCCATGAATTTTAATTTGGCAAATCAATGTATCTGATGATGAATGGAATATAAGCCGGCAACAACTAAAAAATTTTTCAAACTTGTCGAACAGGTCACTAATGTTCGTGTTGATCTTTCTGAAATTGGCTATGACATGAATGCACTACAGAGAATGGTTTCTGGTCTGGTGAGTTTTCTCTCATAAAATTTTTACAAACTTATGGTTCTGTCTGATTAAATGAAGATTGTTACAAGAGAAGGGTTCTTGGTTTTTGGAGTTTTATTTCATTGCTTTTGTCAAACATTAAGAAGAATTTGTTGAATGTAGACATTTTAGATGAGAGAAGGCTTATGGCAAGGTATGGCTTTGTACTAAAATGAATGAATTCCCTTTTTTTTTATTTGATAAGTGAAATCAAAATTCTTCAAATCTATAGATTTTACATTGTAGGTGCTATTCCAACTTAAAGAAAATTATGTTGTTTGAGTTATGTTTCCCTAAAAAGAACCATATTACCTGATTGGTTACAAGTTTCCTTTTGGATGAGATTGCAGCCCATATTTGTGGGGTAGATTGACCACTGTAAATGGCATATTGTCTCTAGATTATATCCTCTATCAGCCTTGGTTCTATGTGTCAACCTTGAAGGTAATTCATTTACCTTGCATGATCGAGCTTTGCCGGTCAAGGCTTATGCACAGGGCCCTTAGCACCATCTAATTTGCCTTCTCAGGTGATCTAGCACCATCTTTTTTATTGGCATGCCTAGGGCTGCAAACTGCAGTTAGTAAGTGTTGAAAAGGTTGCTTTCTAGTCGGTTTGGGAGCTTCATTTGACACTAGAGCTGGTGTCCTTTTGGAGTTGTATGTGCTTTGCTAACTGTTGGAATATATCAAGGGAATAAATAGATAATTCTTTGATGACTTCATTAAAGCTGTTTGCTTTCAATTGTGAATCCAAACAATCCAATTACCGTAGAAAACCTTTAATTGAAATTTGAAATCATTGACCTCTAAATCTTTATTTTGATTCATTATTCTAACGAACTCAATGACTTAAATTTAGTGACTAGAGCAAAGGACGTCTAATGCTAATTTTGAATGGCTTTGTTGCTCTAGCACTTGGCATGACTCGGTGTTGTTGCTTTAGAAAAATTAATTTCGCATGAATGAAGAAGTTCTAAAAAATATATTATTTAAATAATTTATTTGGCGTCAATATTAATCATTTCATCTTATTTTATTTAATTTGTTTTTTTGGTTTATAGGATGAAAAGATATTTACATTGGAAACCAAACAGGTAAAACATTTTCCATCTCTTCTCTGAACTAAGTATAATTAGTCTTGCAAAGTTAATATTCATGTTCTCCTAGAGATCACTAAGAGTGTCCTTCATCTATTTCATTACTTGGGTTAATTGATTGTCCGCTTATTTGTGTTGCTAGATAATCTAAAAAAGTTGTCAATAAATTATCTCAATTATCGTTCTCTGTTTATTAAAGCTTGAACTTGTAGGATTTGAAGCTTATATATTATTGTATTGTTAATTTGCTCTTGCTGCAATTTTGCCTTCTAAAATTTTTACTGATGTTATCTGGGGAGTATTTCTTTCAATTATTTCATTTTGTCATTGTGTGTTATTAATAATCCCTCTTGAAATTTTGAAAGTTATATTCATTGCTCTGAATGGGAGATGATCTTGTAGTTTCTTGTGCATACGTGCATGTTTTCTTTTAACTGAGTAATGGTCTTTAGGAGTGAGAGTAAAAAATTAAATAAATACAAAAAGATGAAGGAAAAGAAACAAGGTCTGTAGTAGCTACAAAATAATTTTGCCTCAGACATTGATCTCTGTTTTCTGTTGAAGGATTGTTATTGCATGTACGGGAATGCATTCCATTTCAGTTAACTGGCATTTTGAATGTTGATCATTGGAGTTAGCTTTTATAGCTTCCAATTCTTATGGCATTTTCTTTGATTCCCAGGCCAATTGTCATTTGGGTAGTTCTGGAGTACTTAGTTGATTAAATCATAGATAATACGGGAACAACTCGAATGATGCTTGTAGCCCCACTTTTATGATTCTCCATTACTTTGATTGTTAGTTTTATTAATATGTCCCTTGTTTGTATGCTTGACAATATTGTTGCATGTTTGTGTAACAGGATCTTGCAAATTGTGGCATACTGTACCTGTGCAACTTTGTTGACGGAAGAAAAATGAAAATGCCAGAAGATCTTCAGGTTCTTACTATTACTTATGCAAGTCTAAAATTTATGTTGACCTTTTAGTTTGAATTGTCTGCTCATGGAATTTGTGGAAGAGTTACCCTATGATGATTTAAAAATTTGTATTGTGGATGCTTTTGTCATGACAGGAGGGCGTAGTGGTTGTGTTAATGTAGCTAGGTGCAGTTTTATGAAGTCCTGACACCATTTGCATTGATTTTCATTTGCTTTCTCTGGTGGGACTTTTAGGATTCATTGTTCCCATGGTTGTTTCGCAGTGCACAGTGATGGCAATTGTCATTCTCTATATCATTGCCCTAAAGCATAGGTCTATTTTGTGGCATGGATCAATCTGTCTTATGTCAACAAACATTTCATAGGAATTTACATTGATGTACACGTTTTGTTATTGAGTGAAAATTGGTCCCATCTCTAGCTGGTTTATGAATTAAATTCTCTTTATAGTGTTTATATGTTCAACATTTTTTTGCAGCAACATTTTAAGCTTCCTGGGAAGTCTTGTGGTTATGTCACCTCTTCTGAAACTCCAAGCCTCAAGGTATCTATTGTAATCAATAAAATATTTGTTTCTTAGTGGCTTTTAGCGCAGGGAATCTAATCACTTGGAAATTTGAGTTCTCTGTCTCTATTAATACTGTTTGATTAAGATATCTTTTGCAATGGTTCACTGGGTCTCACATTTTGGCTTATAAAGTTTAGAGCACTTTCATACTCTTACTGCTAACAATTTGTTT
Source organism: Vitellaria paradoxa (assembly GCA_019916065.1). NCBI lineage: Eukaryota > Viridiplantae > Streptophyta > Magnoliopsida > Ericales > Sapotaceae > Vitellaria > Vitellaria paradoxa. The sequence continues at coordinate 18,587,963 of CM034233.1, read as the reverse complement.
TATTATTGTGAACAACAACTCTTCAAAGATCATTCTGTTCCTTTTTTGTAAGTTGGTGAGCTTGATATGTAGGTGGTTCAGAGCTATCTTTGTGAAGTTTTAAATTGTTTATGTCTCACAAGCTCTGTAGTTGTTGAAAGGATTGGTTTTCCACTAAAGCTGTATGGTGGAATGCAGTCAAAATTTGATTTATGCTGACATTTATGACAATTAACTTATTTATGCAACGGATGCCATTTTATGTTGAAATGCATATTATATGATTCTTGTTCCATTGCTATACCCATGATAGCTTGAGTTGATTATGTTGACTTGTTGAGTAGGTTGGGACTGTTCCTGTGGCAATGAAGCTATGAATTTGTTTATCAGTCCATTTGAAATTGATCTCAATTTACTTTTCTGCAGGGTCTGAAGGAGATAGCAGGTTCTTTAGAATCAGGAAATGCTAACAGGTCAGTTACAGACTGTACCAAGCAAGATTTCATTGATCGCCTGCCCAGGTGCCTGATGAGGTATGAACTGGAATTCTGTTCTTTATCTGGGGACTGTTCTTTCATAAGCTAGTGTTTATGGCACTTGCTTTAGCCTAATTTAATGCCTCTGCTATCTTGTTACCCAAATAAATAATAATAATAATAATAATAAAAAACAAAATCAGCCATGCCACACTGCAGGGCTCCTCCCATTTCAAGCGTTCACATTTTATGCTATTTAATCATCTATTCTAAAAGTTTGACGTGATATTTACAGGACAGCTTCAACCAAGTGTTGATTCAACTATTTTTCTATATAGACGTCAAGTAACTTTCCTTTTTCAGCATGCCCACGGAGGAAGATTATGATCTCCATTTTGAAGAGTCACAGAGCTTATATTTATTTATGACAATGAAATTTAATTTATCGTCACAGGGTTTAACGGTTTAGTCATTTGTTCAATTCTTCAATCACGTTCTTGTTGGACTGATCCTCTTATATTATTCCAGTTTGATGAACACGTTCAATTTTGACTGCTATGTTTTGCTCACACTGTCCTCATACATATTTTTCCTTAAACTTCTAAATTATGGAGTTTTCGATTAACATTGTATTAAAAATTAATGATTTTGCTGTTTCTAGAGCCAAAGCAAAAGAAGTGATCTGGTCAGTTTCTCTACTACCAATCACCTTTAGAAGCCATTAAAATTTCTAGTTAGAAGCCAAGTTTAAGGCATCATTCCAGAGAGACTGCCCTGTTTTATTATACAATGGCAAGGTGTTCTCCTCCCGGGACTCCAATCCAGGCAACATGTCGATAGTTGAAGAGGGTGCATAAGGAATACTTGCAATATTGTCGTAAAAGATCCCTCCCAACCCATCATCACTGCCACCAATAATCTGTGTCTGGTTGTTCGCGTCATTTTGCTCAGTGTCATCGTCGGTGGCATTTGAATTCTTCTCCATCAAATCTCTGAACATGGAGGATCGGAGGAGGAGGCCGAGCGCGGTCGGGGCAGATGACTTGTTGGAAGGACTAACAGGCAGTCTCGTTTCAAGTAGCATTTCTTGTTTCTGGGCAATATTGCCACAAGTGTCTCCTAGAGTGTAAGGATTCGATAGGAAGGAGTTGGGTTCCTGAGTTGAAGTGCAGTTTGGTGAGGTATTTGCAGGCTGAGTCGACTCTATCAATTGTCTCGGGTCCTGAGGGAGGGAGTTGGCATCTGGCCTTAGCCATCTGATATAGGTGCTTAAGTCAAAGTTTGTTACTGCGTTTATCCCTCTGTATTCGATTGCTGCAATGTCATAAGCATGAGCAGCCTCCTCTTGGGTACCTGCATGTAGAAATTGTGTCTATCGTAAGCTTCTTCAATCTAAACCTTTAGAGCACTAAAACACTTCAAACAGTCTCACTTATGCGATTACCCACCATACAAATTCAAAAAAGAACGTCAAAACAATACTTTGGAAAATGTTCTGCCAACTAGAATTTACTTGACGGAATTTTAGATCAAAAGGATGAGAAAAAGTGATATATAATGAAAGAGTATTTTGATGTGTTTTGTTTTCTTTAAATTAATAGGTCATAAGCAGCAGCGGATACAGAATTTTACACTTGGAGGTGAGGTTAAAAATTTTGCGGAATTCGTTACGATTTGAAAGGGTTATTGAAAACAATTACTAAAATTACAATAAACCTTCAAAAAGTTTTCGAAATTAGGGTTGCCCTCTTCTAGATCTGTCATTGTTCTTATGCTTGTCACATTACTTCGAAGTATCCTTCTTAATAGGATTTATAGCATGACATATTAATATGATATTTGGCACTGTTGTGCTATTTTATTAATTGCAGGAATGCAGAGAGGTTGAAAACTCACTGTAAGTGCCAAGATAGAGGTATTTGTTTCCAAAAACCCTCCCAATCCTAGCTTCCCATTTACCATTGTGATGGTGCCTGCAGTTAATTGGACATTACCACCTTAGTATTTACGGGGTTTATTCATTAGCAGAAATATAGAAATGATCAAACACAGAGGAAGAGAATATTTGTTAGGGCTGTAAAAGGAGTCAAACAGTCCGAGCTCGGGTCGCGTTCAACTCACTAAAAATTTATTTGAGATTGGATCATTATAAAATCAAATTAAGTTTGAACATAATCTGTAATTTGTGCAATTTGGAGCTCGGTTTTACTAAATTTTGATTAGAGCTCGGCTTGAAAGTTTAATAAATCAAGCATAGGGCACATTTTAAAACTCGATAAGATTTTCCAACTAAAACTTGAACAACTCACTAGCTCCTTTACTTTCTTAATATTTGTTTACCTCGCAACTCCTCTGTACTTGGATACACCTCTTGAGAAACCACTGCTTCTTCTATAATGAGCAGAAAATAAGGTGGGTGAGTTTAGGCTAAATGAAAGCTTGTACACTATGAATGTATGAAGTAATCTTAATTACCTTCTCAAAGAGGCCAAGTACTCCTCTTTTGTTACACTCTGCATTATCTCAATCTCTTTCTCATAATCAGATACCTAACAAAGAAAGAAATTATGGGTCTTTCATCATAAGAAAGCCTTCCAAAAATACAAAGAAGCTACTTGATTGATCATGAATGTGCTATGACACATACAGGGAAATTTGTATTAGTTGTAGGGCCCCAATACTTGATTGCAGCTAAGTCATACGCTCTCGCTGCAGATTCTTCTTCATCGAAAGCTCCTGACAAAGAGTTAGGAACCAAAAACTGGTTAGTTAATTTTCATGATTTCATTAATATAGATTCCTTTAAAACTTCAAAACACAGTTCAAAATTAGCCAGCTCTTTGAGGTACTCACCAAGATAAACTGCTCCATCCAAACCATTGCATCCAGTGAAACCATCGGAAGACAAAAACAATTAACAAGACATGAGCAATCAAGAACTGCAACATCAATTGTTAATGCATTTAAAATACTTAGGGGTGATTTGATTTGTTTTTCTATTTTCTATTTTTTTGTTTTGAGCTTCTTTATCATTTTACACTTTTGAAAATAAAGAAAACAACTCAAAACCATTTGATCACTTATGTTTTCAAAATTTGCTTTAGAAAATAAAAAATAAATTTACATATGAAATGGAAAATGAGAAAAAATTATTTTAAGCGTTTTCAACGCCAAAACAAAGACAATCTTTAAATAAAGAAAATAGAGTATTTTCTATTTCCTTGTTTTAAAATTTTTAAAATATAAAATGTATAAAACAGAAAATAGAAAAAACAAAAAATCAAACTAAATGCCATCTTAGCATTTTCGTACTTCACCACCAAATTTATTTCAAGTTCTCTTGTTAAATTGTATTATTTTAACTTTAACACTTTTAAATTATTGCACTTTTCTCTTTCTTGTCAATTATGTAAAAAATTTGACCCAAAAACGAAAAAAAAATGCCATGTATCCATGGGGTCTGATAGACATGTAATGTTTTTTGTCAATAAATTTGCTAGAAGAGGAGAAAATGAGATAATTTAAAATACAAGGGGTCAAAGTAAATTGAGGGTAGAATACAAAAGCACTAAGAGTCTATTTGGTACTAACATTTAAGGAAAAAAGTCAATTAAAAATAAATTGAGTATTTAAGTTTGTTGACAAAAATTGTTTGGAACACTTGGTAACTTTTCAAATAAAAGATAATTTTCATTTAGATTTTTGCACATGGTTTATTTTTGTACCAACTAAAATAAAACTTATTTTATGATAGCCTTTATAATAAATGGATAGTATTTTATTATCTTGGTAACTAGTATAGCTAAAATTAAATTTTTTTTAATGATAATTTTAGAAATTTGGCAGCTATTAATTTATTAATAGTTTTATAATTTATTAAAAAATATTTGTTTAAATATAATTTTGTAAGTTTATAACTTGTTTAAATATAGTTAATTAAAAAAATGTGAGTAAAAATTTGGTTTTTAGATTTTTATATATAAGATATTTAGGAAATTATGAAGATTTTGGCGAATACTTTTGGAAAATCAATAAAAATCTTGAATCTTCCGTTTTGACGAAAAATTAAAAAATTTCTAATTTTTTTGGCCGTTTAACTTTTATGTTTATAAGCTTTCTTGGCCTAAAAAAATTGGTTTATTTAGACCGAAGAATTAAGTAACCAAACACACCTTATTTTTTGACAATATATATATATATATATATATATATAGAAAAATTAGCTTAATTAGGAGCGGGTACAAACTGCTAAATGTAGTACTGTTCTCAAAAGTTTAGATTAATACATCCCCCAAGAAGTTATCAAATTTACCTTGTTTCCCCTTCTTCCTCTGGGTAGCATTCCAGGTCGCTTTATCCCACAAGTGAGCTTCAAATCTTCCGGTCCATCGATGGCTGTGAAGAAATTAAAATTAGCGAAACACTATCGTTCGTGCGTAATAATCTTAGTGAGTTTTTTCACCAGAGAGTAGAGCCACGTCATTAATTCCGACTCCATACCGGCTAACTCCTCGGAATCTTGAACTTCTCTTCACGGTGGTGGTGGCGGCGACCGCGGTGGTGGCCGGCTGATCAACTTGCAGCTGCTGTGACTGCTGTTGTTCTCCTTGATCAGCGCTGCTACTGCAGCCAACTGCAACCGTGGAGGGCTCTCTCCGTCGTCTCTTGACAAACTTGGGCGCAGGAACGTGATCATCACCTTCCATCTCATGCACCCGACTCCTCACTGGGCTCACTTCGGATTTCACTGCGGTTGTCATTGCCATCTCTCTTCGGATCAGCCGCAAGCAAAAACAGCAAGAGGCGAGTTAATGGTTTTGAGCACTTAGTTCTATTAATGAACTCCACGTACATACATATATATATATATATATATATATACATGTAGAGGCGCGCGCACCTCAAATTTCCTGTTGTCAACTCAGTTTGTCTCTGCTGCCATGTGTTCTTCATTGGAGCAAAGACAAAAAAAAATAAAAAAATAAAAAAATCTTCGATAATTTCAAGTTTGGGAGAAGCCAACAGTTTAACGTCTGTGATTTTAAATTCTTATTGGCTCCGAATAGCATCTCTCTCCTTTAAATAGGCTCTGGGACCATTCGATGCTATCAAAGTTTAATATTGTCTCACAAAGTTCTTAAATAGGAAATTTCCGAAATCGTTAAATGACTGTACGGAATTTTAACCAGAAGCATTCATGTATTGTCCACAAATATTTATAACTAATTTTTTTTTTTACCGTAATCAATGACGTGCCTTATTTGTGAATCAATTATTCTTATGCAAACAATCCATTAAAGTAGTATATATATATATATATATATATATATATTTTGATAGGTTAAATGGGAGTGGGGGTGAATGCCTCGGTTTCGAACCCAAGTGATGTGCAGGCTTGCGAGGGCTTTTATCACTTCAGTTACCGCTGTGCTCAAAGTAGTATATATTCATCATAACTTTGTCACGAAAAATTTTAATATAATATTTTATTAGGAGAAAAGTAATGTTATAAGGTTAGAATTTTTAATAATAAATGTTTTACCAAAATAATTGATGTGGCTTCTTTTTTATCATTTTAAATATAAAATAAACCCATTAAAAGTAATATTTTTATTATTAATAAGCCATTATCATATTATTTTGGCATAAAATTTTGAGTAAAAATTTTAATAAAATAGCATTTTCTTATAGAAAATAAAAATATTATACAATCAAAATTTACCAAAAAAGAAAAAGATAATTATTAAAATTATGTGTCTTCTTTGTAAACTAATCTAAACAACCCATTAAAGTGTATTGGCTATAGAAAGTGTGTTTCCACAGCCTAGGGTCTAGATCACAAGGTCTCGGGGCAAGGTTTAGCAAGGCCCTGTCTGAAGCTCTAAATTTTGTCCAAAAAATTTAGAAATTCTTAAATTTTGAATTGTTGATATTTGGTGTATTTTTTGAAAAATGTAAAAAAAATTAAAAAAAAATTGAATAAAGTTAGTAAAAGTTAGAAAACATTGAAAAAGTTTGAAATTTTTGGTGTTGATAAAGTTGGAGAGAATTGAAAAAAAAAAAAGAAATTAGAGAAGATTGAAGATTTTTGAGAAAAAATTAGTACTCCAAACATACATTAAACTAAGGTTGCGTGTAAATTTAATTTACTTAATTAATTGAATACAGTTAATTGAAGATAATATAGAAATAGCTAGAGACAGAAGTTTCTCAAGCAAGACAATTATATATATCCTCCTGCAGAGACAATTCTCGAATTCCCAGCTTGTGTAATTCAGAAGTTTGTGGGTAGTATTAGGATTATCAAAAGGGACAAATGAGGAGTCATACGTGAGACAAACAATCGTTTGGATTATTCCTGTCAAGAAGCTCAGAAATGCCTCCCCTACGCTTTGCCGTCTTCGAAAAAGTTTTAGCTTGGAATGTTGTCGTGACTGTGTGGTCTACCAGTTGTGGCCTGGCAATATTCACTTCGAATTCTACGTCCAAGTATTAAAATTAAACTTCCCGTGGGTTGCTGCTTGTTTTGTTTGTGTGCTGTGCTAGATTTTGAGCTGCTTTGTTCTGGCTCTCGTGAGATTGTCGCGTGCGCGCGCGCGTGTGTGTGTGTGGAGAAAATAGAGTTTGCTTCCCAATTGGAGTGCCTAATTATTAACAACGGACTTTCCAAAGGAATTAATTTCATATTAATTATTCTTTTAACATATATGATTGCAATAGTCGATTAGTATTACTTTTATTATCACAATGATACTGGCTCCTTCTATCAACTGAATACTCTCTCTCTCTCTCTCTCCTCTCATAAGTTCAATAATTGGGGGCACTTATCCTTCATAATTAACTAGCAGTAACCTGTGGCGATATAAATTTTTTTAATTATTAATAATAAAAAAATAAAAATATCTTCATAATAATTAAAATATACATTTATATTAAGAAATGGTAATAGTCATAAATACACATGTCAAAATAGATATATATTAAAAAAAATAATAAATATGATCATCCAATTTTCTAAATAGTAATCCAAAAATACAACTATAAAAAATATAACATATAACTCCATTCTTTTAGCCACATCCAACTCCTGAATGCTAAGTAAAATCATCTATTAAATAAAAAATATTTAAAATTATCTCTTAAGTTTTATAATATTTTCTTAAAAAAAATTATTAAAAGTAAATAAGAGGTTGTATAATATTACATGTTAAAAATGAAACTTTATACTTCCGATCCATCATATTTCAATCTACAAAATAACACTTGCAAAATTATAAAGATTTCATATTATTATATAAGACCCAAATCGGAAAAACATGTATAAATAAGAGAGAGAAAGGAAATTGGAGAATCATTATATTTCAATCTACAAAATAACACTTATAAAACTATAAAGATTTTATATTATTATATAAGACTCAAAATCAGGAAAACATGTATAAATAAGAGAGAGAAAGGAAATTGGAGAAGAAATCTAAAAGTTTTCTAGCGATAGCGAGAGTACTATGAAAAGAGAGGAATTTTGAAAAGAAAATGACTTTTGAATTTCATATTTTTATTTTTGTTTTTATTTTTTTTCTAACTCTCCTTTAATGAATCTTTGATTATAATTCATTTTAGGTAAATTATGCACAGAGAAAAAGACCCTTTTAATGAAATGAAGGGAGAGAAGAATTTTGAAAAGAAAATGACTCTTGAGTTTCATATTTTTATTTTTGTTTTTTTTTTTAACTCTCCTTTAATCAATCTTTTATTATAATTTATTTCAGGGCAAAGGAAGACTCTTTTAAGGAAATATTTATTATTATTCATTATAAGTGGAGAGAGAGGAATTTGTTTCAAAAATAAAGAGTTATGTCACGCAAGATAAGGGCGAAGAAGGAGAAGAGAGAGAAATATATGGTTTTAGTATTATAATATAGATTTCATGTCCGAGCAACTTGTCTTGAAACTTCTCCATAATGTATAACCCAAATTAGGTTATTATTGTTGGGGATGGTAGAGGTGTAGAATGTATAAACTTAATATGCAAGAATGAGTAGAGATGTACATCAAGTACTAGTATGGAAGGTGTATAAAATAGTGGTGTGCAGGGGTTAGTTCAGTTTGGATTCACACATAGTACATAATTGAACTTATTTTTTTTTTTTTAAATTTGAATTCACAACCAAATCGAAAATATCAAGTTAATTTGGTTCAATTTTTAGTTTGGGGCATTTTGGGTTGGATCGGATTCATTTTTGGTTTAGGTCAATTCAATCCAAATTTTAGAATTATATAAATATTTATATATTATAATATTATTTAGTTTTATAATATTATATAAATATTATAATTTATAAAATAAAACACATCATTTGATTTGACATTTATCCTAGTCATTACTGTTTTGCCACATCATCACTTATTATATATTCATATAATAAAACACTTCATTTGAATTTGAAATTTGAAATTCAAATAAATATATATTATATTTTGTAAAATTATACAAATTATATTTTATTTATATTATCTATTATAATTAAATAATATATGGATACCTATCAGACGAGTCAACTAAACTTTTTTATTTTAAAAAATATATTTAAATTTTAAATTTTTAAAAATTTTATTAAAAACAAACATTTAAATTAAAATTTCAATTTCAATGTGCTTAAAACTTAAATTTTAAATATATATACTTTTACACTTTGTGTTATTTATATAATAAGGAAGCTTGAAATTTTGAGTTTAAATTTGAGTTATTTACAGACCAAATTATATTTCTGTGCCTTTACGCACGGGCAATTACTAGTATTTATATATTACATATTATATTTTTTTGGATTAGTTAAGGTTAATTCAAGCTGGTCAGATTGAGTTATTTTCGGTTTGGGTTTGAGTTGGTTCAAGTTGAGTATTTACTAACTCGAAAATCAAACTAAAAAATCAATTTATTAATTCGAAACTGAACCGAAAATAGTATAAAATCGAACCAACCCAAACCAAAATAATTGGATTGGTTCGATTTTTGTACTTGACGCCATCTTCATAGGGTATAATTAATAAAATTATACTATTTTGGTAATTAATAATTATACCCTACAAACCAACCCAAACCGAAAGTAATTAATCAAGTAATTACATTTTGTCCATTGTGTAATTTTGATTGTAACACTTGACAGCTTCCCCCCCCCCAATTATGAGTAAAGTGCAACAATTGATCAATTTAATAGAAAATATAAAAAATTAAAATAATAGTTCACCAAAATGGCTAAAAATAAAATTTAATAAAAAAAAGCTTTCACGCAGTAGATAGAGAAACAATAAGAAAAAATTAAAATAAAAATTTTTGAGACATAACATTGTTATTTAGCTGAACCCAAAAAAAAAAAAAAAAAGTTAAAAATTACATCAATTGTAACTACGACAAAGTTAGATTTGCATGGGTAGCGGCTGCGAATTTCTCCCCGACCCCAGAAGTTAGATTCGCATTTAAAAGTATTGCACACGGTGAAATATAATTATACAATAAACTAACGACATAAATAACCATCATAGAAAATCAAAATCTTAATTAATCAAACTAGAAAGGCCACGGAAAAATTCTTACCGATGGGGAAAAAAAGTGATAATGGAATAGCTAGTAGATGAAAGTATATATATATATATATATATATATATGTATGGAAGATGTTTGATTAGGCTCGACTATGAGAAAAAAAATAATAATAAAATTAAATTGAGTGGTTAGTTCAGCTGTTAGTACCAAAAGAAAAGTGAAAAGAAAATTTAGTAAAAAATAATTTTTTATTTAATTGATAATATAAACTAACTATATGTATGATTAATTGAATTTCCTTTCCATTTTTTTAAGTTCTGAGTTAATTTAAACATAATTTTTTTTTTGTCTGTTTGAGCCTTTATTTGGTTATTAGCACATTATAGCATCTAGTGGAACTTCCAATGCATATAGCTAGAGGTGGTAACAAGACGAATCAAGTTGAGTTTTAATTTGTTTTAACTTAACTCGAGCTCGACTCGATAAAAAAAGAATTTGAACTCGAACTCGACTTACAAATAATTCAAATTAAATCAAATGATGTCATTTTGGTTTGAAATGTAATAAATAAAATATTACAAAAATATAATAAAATATTATTAAAAATATACAAATATTATTAAAAATATATATGTATTATTTTATCGAGTTTACTCGCGAGTTTTTGAGTCGAACTTTTTCAATCTCGAGTTCGATCTCGAATCCGAATCTAAACAAGCCATAAATTAAGATCGATTCGAATTTGTTTTAGTCACGAATCCAGCTCGAGTTAAGCTCAAATAACTTGTAAATAGCTCGATTCGTTTCCACCACTACATATAGTATATGCACTCTCGATTTTAATGGAAGTTTATTTATTTTTTTAACAAATATTTATTTATTAGATTCTTATATTTTTTTAATTCAACCAAAAAAAATATAACTTCTTTCATGCCATTTTTTTTCTTTATCTTTTTTTTTTTACTTTTTCCTAAACAAATTCAAATTTCAAACTAACAAAATTGAAAATAAATACATCAATATATTTCTCGATCGATGGCCAACTAACAAAATTGAAAATAAATAAATAAATAAATAAACAACAGGAAAGCAATTATTAAAGTTCCATGACTGTTCCAAATTAAAATTTTGATTCAAAACCAAAGATTTTTTTTTTTTTTTTTGAAAAACAATAAAAAAATGTTAGCAAATCTTGTTTGGTCTGCAGCCGAGCGGACCCGCGTAGCGGGTGAGTCGGGAAGCGTAGGTTCCAGGCTTGGAGCGGATGAGATTTAGACTTGAGAATCCTGTGTTGGTTATTGGTTTCCCTGATTGAACAAAGATTGCTCCATTCATCATCAGATCTCCCTCTGATCTCCAATTCCAATTTTTCCACTCTGCCTCACTTGCATAATCCCTGTGGGTAATCTGCACCACCAACTTACTAGTGAATATTACTTTTGTATAAATCCGGTTTAGAGTCGCGAAAAAAGTTGAAAATTGTTAAAAGATGTTAAAAATTTTTAAAAATTATTTACTTTTTATCTCATTGCACGAATTGTAAACCTATAATTTTTATCACTCCAAACATCTCTCATTTATATATAACAATATTTAAGTACTATATATATATATATATATATTAATTAATTTAAAAAAATAATAAATGCAGTTCTCAATTAATTTTTCTCACTCCACCTTTTTTTTTTTTTTATTAAAATTATTATAAAGTGAAGAAAACTAATGAAAAATAGTAGAATACAAATATCTCAACTACTTGAAATGAAGGTAAGTAAATGTGTATATACCATCTTAGCATTGATGTCGGGAGGGGCAATGAAGCGGTTGCCCTGGCTGAGGATGGTGGGATGGCTGCTACCACCGATGGCGTACATGAGCCAGTGGGTGTAGTCATTGTTAACAACATGGATGAACCCAAATCGGCACCTGGGCATCCTCTGGATCAACCCCTTTCCGAAGTGGTTAAATGCAACTGTGATTTGCATTATCTTGTCAATTACATGGGCCTCATTCGCACCAAACAACATCACCTGCATCATCATTAATATATATATAGCCTGAATTAATTCCCATATATATTATATTCTTATATATATATATATATATATATATATATAATCCAAATTAATGGATCTTATTGCTAGCCTAGCTAGTAGCATTTGCTTTTTTTTAAGCATCCCCTAGTTTCCCTTCTCACTCTGATCTAAATACATCCAAATTCCAGGATTACGTGGGATAGTATTACTATATATTGTTAAGTTACTAGCAATATATAAAAAATTATTTCAATATATATACATATATATATTATTAAGTCATGAATTATTTAAAAATTTAACTTGTTAAGAAGTGAGTTCAACAATATATATTAAATTATTTCAACACTTTTCTCGCGTATAACTCTAATAAATAGGGAATAACAAAAATTTAACTCTGAACCTTTTAAAGTTTAAGTTCTATTTAGAGTTAAAGTTCTAATACCATGTTAATTTATTAATTGTCTAAAAAAATTAAATTATTAAAAAATAAATTTAATAATATATACCAAGTTATTTCAACACACATATATATACATTGGCAAGAAAAAATATTACTAAAATATATAATAAATCCATTAAAAATGTAGTTTCGTAAATCCATTAAAAATGCAATTTAACAAGACCTGAACTCAGATTTGCTGAAACCAAAATTTTAATTCCATATTAATTCACTAATTGTCTAAAAAATTTAAAATGTTAAAGAAATACGCCTAAGAATATATATCAGGATATTTACTTGTTAGTGTATATATATATATATGTATGTATATGTATTATTCTGTCCCGTTATTTTCTGATGGAAGTTTGATGATTTAAAGTATTAATGGATCAACTTAATTATACTTACCTCGTTGTGGTGAGTTAAATGGCAGTTGGAGATGGTGATGCCGGTGGATCCCATGATAATATCAATGAGCCCATCTACGCAATTGGACAAGGAAACGTGGTCGATCCAAATGTTGGAGGCGCCAAAGAGGGAAATCGCATCGCCGTCGCTTTTGGTTCTAAGACCGACGTGGTAGAGGGAGTCTCTGATCAACCCACCGTTGCCGGGGACAATGTCGTGGATGTGGAGCCCATGGATGATCACGTTCTGGACGAACTGGAGAGTAATGCCGGCGCCATGGGCAATGTGGATATTGTATCCCCTAGCGTCAATGGTCTTGTGGCTCGCCACCATCAGCTCCTGGCTCAGCCTAATCACCATGGGGCGATCGAAGATGATCCAGAGCGGCTCCTTTTGGATCACCGCGTGCCGGAGAGTTCCCGGTTTGGGATTCACCAAGTCGTCGTCCGAGGAGTCGTTTACCACGTAGAATTTTCCCAATTTCCCGCCGATTGTATTCCGGCCGAAGCCGAGGACGCAGTCTGCCAGCCTCTTCCTGTTGGTCATCCAGTCGGGCCGGCACCTCCAGCATCGGTCTATGGGGTTTGTTGCTCGGCATGGCCCTCGGATCCTTCTAAGGCCCCTTCTCGTTGTATTGCTACTTGTTAGTAGCCTATACAAAACAAAAACAAAAATAAAAATATGAAAGTATCATTTACTATATTTGTTTTAAACATATTTTTTATTCTAAGTTTTTAAAAATAAAAAAATAAAAAATGCATTTAATCACTTACTTTTTTTAAATTTCATTTTTTGAAAATTAAAAATTAAAAATTTTATTTTAAAAAAAATTACACATGTAATGCAAAAAGATTAAAAGTGGTTTTGAAACTTTTTGACCCAAAACAAAATGAGAATAGTAAAATATCGGAAATAAAAATTAAATGTATTTTTTATTTTTTGTGTTTTGAGATTTTTAAAATATAAAGAATATAAAACAGAAAATAAAAAATACAAACCAAATATCATTGGAATGATCCAAATAATTTTAAAAATAGACTATTTCTGTATTTGTGTTATTGTGATTGTTACTATTATATCAATTCATCAATCTTAGTGATTTTTAAATCATTAATAAAATATAAAATTAAAAAAATAGTGTAATTTTTTTTTAAAATATCCACTAAAATACACATGATTATAAAAATATCGTAACCGTTAATTTTTTTTTTATTTTAGAATTACTTCAAAAAATAATTCCAATATGAATCAATACTTACTCTCCAACCTTCTTGTTGAGACTATTAACGATCTCATGAGGATTGGGATGAAACGTCTCATTTGCGCTTTTCAGTGCTTCCTTGGCCTTTTGCTGCCAGTATTCGTCGAAATCTCCGATGTTGGCATGCAAAGCCGGAATCGTTACAACAAAGTAAAAGAAGAAAAAAAGCAACGAGCTCTTATTATTCTCGAACGTCATTATTCTTTTACTCGATCAATTAGCAGCTTTTCTTTTCTTTTCCTTTCCTTTTTTTTCTTTTTTTTATATATATATTTTTATGTAATTTTCTCTTTTGAATTTGTATTTCTTTTTTTTTAAGAAATTCACCAGCGAATCACTCAAATAGTGATTCGCATGGGAATCATCTGCATGGGAATCATCTGCGTGGAAAGAACAAAGAGAGAGTCTTCTTATATAGATTTTGCAACGGAGGAGGCGGATGGACACAAGAGATGGGTGGCGGTAAAAGTGGAAAAACAAATGTTTAGTGGTCAAAAAATTATAATTAATTTATGCCTTTGAATTACTGCTCTTTTTAGGGCCTCTAATGGCTGGTTAGGCGCCAGCTAGCGCCTCAAATTCATTAGTCATTACAACCATTTAATATATATATATATATATACATACTCTTGCTGGCCCCCACATCGGTGGAAGTTGGGTGTGTTATATCCCTTACTAGACAAACTAATTTTTTGAGTTAGTTTGTTAGGATTGGGTTTATTTTGTGTAAAAAAAACCTGATCCACGTGTTCTTGTATTGTCCTCTCTGTGAGCTTAGCATTCTTCGGGGTGCGGCTCGAGCTACGGCCCATGAGATGGACAGGCTCTCACATCGGTGAGAGTTGGATGTGTTGTGTGTGTTATATCCCTTACCTGACAAACAAACTTTGAGTTGGTTTGCTGGGTCTGAGTTTATCTTGTGTCAAAAAAAATATACATACTCTTGCTGAACAGTTAATTATAACTTGAGAGTGGTAGTGCTTGTAGTTAAATTGAAATTAGATAATTTATAACAAAAATAAAATTAAAAATTTAAATTTATTTTTATTTTTATTATGAATCATTTAATCTTAGTCACAATTTCAATATTGAAGGGAAGCAATCATAATTGTCACGATAAAATATGAATTTAATAGCAATCATAATTGTCACAACATACATCTTATAATGACAAGTATTTTTTAACTAATGACATTTTTAAGAAATGTAAAGGATACTCGTGCTATGCCAAGTGTTATTGGCACTCTTGGTAACACTTAAAAGTGTCATTTCTAGCAAGGTGTTTAATTCTTTTATGACATTTTAAATGCCAAAATATACATTATTTTAGACACTTTCAAATGTTATTAAATATTTTCGCTAGCGGTACTTTGAAATGCCATTCATTGTAGTAAATGTAGGTATAGGTAGGAAAATTCTCCTAACTAAAAATCACATTTTCTTCGCTAAAAATTACAGGTAAAGAAAAATATTATTCGTAGATTTCCTGACCTATCCTTGATTGCTTATACTTTTTAGTGAGGAACTTATGTTTTTTTTTTTCTATAGTTATTTTTAGTGAGAAACTTTGTTTCATCAGTTATTTTTATCTTTTAGTAAGGAATAAGAGTTTTTCTAGTTAAAAATAACTTTTAGTGAGAAAATAATTTTCGTCATCTATCCTGACTTTTAGTGAGGAAATCATATTTTCTCACCTATAGTGACTTTTGGCGAAGAAATCATATTCCTCACTTATAGTGACTTTTGGTAAGAAAATGCATTCATCGCTTATAATATGTAAATCTTTAACAAATAGACTTTTAGCAATGAAAAAAATACATTTAGCGAGGAAAAATTTTTCCTCATTAAAAGTATTGGTTAAAAAGAAAATAAATTTTTTTGAATATTTAATTTTTCAAAGAACCTGTTACAACAATAAATCAAATCTACAAATAAACCTATTACAACATTAAAATCAAATATACAAATTATCGTATTAAAGTTATCCAAATCCAATAACGAACAATAAGATCCATGAAATAAAAAAAAAATACTAAGATTATATACAAACAAAATTAACAAAAATAAAATCTAAGAAGTTCAATATTAATTGTCAAATGTCTAATCCTAAGGAGGTGAAGGTGGAGGTGGAGGTAGAGGTGCATTAGGTCGAAGAGATCCTAATAGAGTGAAACTCCTATCCCTACCATTAGTGAAGAAAGTGATATTTTCTTACTTATACCCTAATATAAGTTTCCTCGCCTATATTATTGCATAAATCTTCCCCGTGTGCACCATTTTTTTTTTGGTGCCATATTTTGGACCCAATAGCGAGGAAATTAGAAAATTTTCGCAAAATAAAACTGTTAGCATGAAAATTTTTACTTGTAAAAATTTTTCAAACTATTTATGAGGAAATATTTTTATCCTCGCCTAAAATTACTATTAATGAGGAAATAAGTTTCCTCGCAAAAACTTTCCTCGCCTGTACTCCATTTTCTTGTAGTAATTATGGAAACTTTACTACTTTACAAGTGTTTTCACATGGTTTTAAATGGCACTTTAAGTGTCATAATTAAGTATTTTTGTGATACTAATAAATGCCATTAGAATCTAATTATTATAAAAGAAATAACATAATTATTATTTAAGTATTTCTATTTTTGTTTTTTAGTTTAATTTTATTTTTTATTTAATATGTAATGTATTTGAAATAAGATAATTTTATAACTATATTGAATTTATAAGTAGGTGGGTCCATTTTAAGAACCCATGAGTTCATTCACATCATTTAAAATTATATGTCACAACTTAGTAGTTTTATATGCCAAAAAAAAAATAGTAAAAGTTTAGTGTTTATTGATGTGGGATATAAAGGCCCCGTTTGGTGACTTTTTATTTCTATTTTTCTATTTATGTTTTTAGAATTTTGTAAACTAACAACAAAAACATGTTTTCTAAATTTTTTTTCCAAAAAAATAAAAATTTAAACAAAAAAATGTAAACAAAAAATGTGTTTTTACTTTTTTTTGTCAATTTTATTATTTTGTCAATTTTTGTTATATCATGTTAAATAAATTATTTTATGCAAAGATTTTGTTAAACTAAAATTATTTTTAATAAATAATGTAATTAAATTAATATGTAATATATATTATTAATTTAACTCTAATAAATAATTAAATTAAATTAGTTAATTTAATTAATCAGAAATATATATTATTAAAATAAAATAAAATATATTGACTTAATTTAATTTAATAAATAATTTAATTAATATAAATATATTTTATTAAATTATTTTTAATAAATATCATGATTAAATTTAATTAATTATAAAAATAAATTAATTTAATTAATTTATTTAGTATGAAATATATTTTATTAAATTATTTTCACTAAATATTGTAATTAAATTATTTAAATTATTATGAAATATATTTTATTCAATTATTTTTAGTAAATAATATAATTAAATAATAATTAGTATATTTTATATTTACTAGATTAAATGATATAATACTTATATTTTATTCAATTGTTTTTAATAAATAACATAATTAAATTAGTATGAAATATATTTATTAAATTCAATTAATTTATTAAAAACTAACAAAATTAAATATTTTATGCAAATAAAAAATTAATAATTGTAAACAAAATTATATTTTCAAAGGCAGTTTTACTTTTCGTTCCAAAAAAGAAACGACAATAAAAAACCATAAAAAAACATGTATATAAAAACGTAGTCAAAAAAAATGATAGCGTTATTAAACGGCCCAAAAAAGATAAACTTTGTGAATAAAAAAAGCTAAGAGAATGGGATAGAATGAAGGAAAAGAGAGTACCACAAATAGAATGAAGGAGAAGAGAGTGTTACAACTGCTAAAAATAGAGTCATTCTCTAATGAAGTGCTATTAAATAACTAGATTTTATTGAAAATTTAATGACATTTTTTAAAAACACCATAATTGTTGTTCAACTAAGAGTGATATTCTTTACTAAAGTGTCATTAAACTATTTAATCTATTTGTTATTTAATGGCATTTATTAAAAATGCCATATCTTATAGGTAAAGAATGACATTCTCTCACAAAGTGTCATTAAATCATTTTAATTTACTTATGATTGAATAATATTTCTTAAAAAATACCACAACTATTGAATGAATAGTGGCCTTTTTAATATAAAGTGTCATTAAATCATTGCACTTTATTTGTTATTTAACAACATTACTTAAAAAATGTCACAATTAATAGGTAAATTTTGACATTTTCGTATAAAATGTTATTAAATCAATCCAATTTACTTGTACATGTTTCAATAATACTTTTTAAAAATTACAATAAATATAGAATAGCATATTGTTTATTCACAAAATGTCATTAAATTAGTATCACTAGATCCGATTTTTATTATAATAGTTGTTAATTATAAATAAAGAAAATGTATACATTAGAGATGGTTAATTGGTTATTAATTATTTTTAATTTCTATAAATATTTTGTTTGAAATGGTTGTTCCTAGCCTATGGTATCATTCTCTCAAAGGTTTATGCATAAGATTAATTACTTTTGAATCTGATTAAAATATATATCTATAATTGAGAGCGTAATAATAATGTCTGAGTAACAACTTACTAATGCAGTTTATCACCCTTCAAAATCTAATACTTCTCTCCCAACTTAATACTTTTCTTTTTTTTCATTCTTTGTAAAACATCTCTCTCATCCTCTTCTATTAATATATGTGTATTTTTACAAAAGATTTTACAAAAGTTTGTCAAAGAAACAAAATATGATATTATGTTAAAATCATGCGGTCACTATTATTACTTTTAAGGTGATTGTTGTAAATAAACAACTATTCTAAAGAATTTGCTTAAAGTCATTAATAATCACAGAATAGATGATAATTTTCAAGTAGTCATTTAAAATTTTTATCAATTACATTCAAGTATAATGCTTATGTATACACATAAAACATATGTGTATAAAATTATTATTTTTTATAAATTTTAATATTAATTTGTAAAAATTCTCTTAACTTTAATTTTCCTGTCTTATAAGATAAAATGAATATAAATTTATAACTTTAAGTGATATTATCATTTTCTGTTAACGCTTAACAGATTAATTAACAAAATTAATTAATTATATAAACATTTTAAAATAAGAAAAATCTTTGAGTGAAATCTAAATAATAATAATAATAATAATAAAATTCCTGGTATTAAACCTAATATTTCAAAGAAATATCCTTAATTTACCCGTGGGAAGCCTATTGTATTGGTTTTGATGGACAAAATTGCCCTCCACAGAAGCCTAAAGAATATAAGAAATAGGCTAATGGCATATTCGTTTTTGTTTTTATTATTATATTTTGTTTGTTAATTTTTCAACAGCCAGCCATTTCCCATCCGTTCCTCTCCTCTGTCAAATTCATTGCAGTTCCACGTTTCCCTCTCAGCAACTACAGTGCGGCTGTCCTTTTTTGGCTGACGCACGAGCACCCTTTATACCGTATTAGAAATAACCACCAAAAATCAACAAAATTTATTAATTTTAATTATTTTATATATTTTTTTTCAATCAAAAATTTTCACATTTTACTTTTATATCATATCTTTTTATTTTTATTATATTTTTATCTCATTTTTTGTCAACCAAACATTTCTTAAAATAAGAAAAATTAAAATGATTCGATTTAATATTTGGTTGATCCAATCTAGATTGAATTTTTTAAAAAAAATAAAAGATACACTAAATTAAAAAATACAAGTGTATTTACTTGATTAGGACTTGGAATAAGTTTATTTATACCTTAAAATTATTAAATATACAATATAAATTATATATAATAATACATAATTTAATATAAAGTTAATTTTTTAAAGTTTAAAAGTATTAGTAATTTTCACATTTAGTACTTGGGTAAACACAATTAATCCATAAAAAAAAGGAAATCACTAAAAGTTTAAAATTTCTATTTAAAACTACTAGTGTATGTAAATTTATACGAGGTAATTTTTTAAAATTACAAAACAATTTGCTTTTTTCAATATATAAGAATTTCTTACCTGTTTTTTTTAACCGGAATCATTGGACACAGGAAAGTTTTTATTTATTTTTATTATGAACGTGAGTTTTTTTTACATAATTAATTTTAAAATTGTAAATAATTATTTTTCTTTAAAAAAATTATTATATTAAAAGAAGACATGTTTGAATTTTACCAAACTCAACTTCTAGTATGTTTTTTTTTTTTGGCAGTTCGCTATTAACTATTTATTAAAAAAATAATTTTTTATATATTTGAAAAGGAAAAAAATTTAACTTTTTAATAGCTAATTTTTTAAATTTCTTTTTAATTTGACATTTTTATTTTTCATTATTTAAAAGAAATTTAAAATATAAAAGAATAAATTTGATGATTTCAAAAAGTAAAAATAAAAAAAATTAAATAGCTAAAAACTAAAAAATTGACTAACTTTTCCAGCAAAGCTCAAGGTATCGTCTAGGAAGTAAGAGCTGATTGGCTTATTTGCTTATATATAAAATGACCAAATTTACCCTTTTATATTTTAATTTTTTTTAAATCCTCGAGGATAAAAATGTTAAATTAATCAAAATTAAAAAAATCATCAAAAAAAAGCTATCTTTACTAGTAATAAGTCAAATATTTTTCTTCCCAAACCACGCCTAATTTTTAAACTCGGACTCAAGCACTCTTGGAGGACAAAAAATTTTCAATAATTTTTGTTTAAAATTTGTATTTCATAATAAGTACCACGAACTAATATATTTATCTTATTCATAACTTTTATTTAAAGTGAAATTTTTAATAATTTAAGAGAAAATGAACCAAAAAAATAAAATAAAAGCTCTACTTGTTCAAATATATGCAATGAGTAATATAATTTTATTATTTTAATTTTTAGAAAGATATTAAAAATGAAATTTTAGATTAAAATTTAAATTTTATTTTAAATACAGAATTTATTTCCAAAATATTTAAAAATTTTAATTTATCAAGATGAAATTTTCATTGTAAAAATCCATATTTCCTGCAGGATTATTTTATTTTTGTGGCAGCCGTTCCGCAAGGCATATCAGCCCAGCAGTTGAAATCAATGGCCACGAGCGTTCTAGACAAAATCGACGGTTCAAATTCCTTGATGGCGCACACAACTCCCGGCTACTCTCACACACGCTGATCCAATTCGTCTCCTCCAAGCTCTGAGGTCCGGATTCCGTACTCAGGGGCCAAATCAACAACGGAACTTACCTCTGTCTTCTCTCTCTAAAATTCTCTTTATCTCTCTACATTTTCGCTGCGGCAGAGATGGGGAAAGGTCCGGGTCTCTACACCGACATCGGCAAGGAAGCCAGAGGTCTCCGATCGCTTCTCATTTCTCCGATTTGTTATTGTTTATCTGTATGCTTGTTACTGACTTCGTTCCATGGCTGTTGTTGTTTTTTCAGATCTTCTATACAAGGACTACCAGAGCGACCACAAGTTCACCGTCACTACCTACACGTCCGCCGGAGTCGTGAGTTTTTTCTCTCCCTGTCTTTGTACGCTGTGTGTGTGTATTACGAAATGTAAATTATACCTGTTCATTAAGGTAGGGCTTCGGTTCCTTCGGAAAATGGAAATTAAATATCGATATCTCAATTGCTCAGATAAATCGAAGAGTCAGGTCAACAATTTTGAATAAAAATGCATTCTCCCCGGCTAGGCTTAGCTTTGCTTTTTGTCTGTGATTTGGGGATATGATTACGAAAAACGAATGGTAGAAACTTGACATTTTTTTGTTCTTTTTTGCATTAACAAAATGGAGGAATATTGTTTGTTTTCTTAAAAAAAAAAAAAAAAGTTTTCATTCAATGCGAGAAATTTTCTGGATGATGATGTTTACGGGATGAAAATATAAATGCATGAGAATATGTGCAGCTACTGCTAGTTTTCATTAGTGTTACATGGACTTTTCTATACCATATAGGCCACGAGTATAAGTAAGAATATGGGAGATGCCTTCAATTCCTTCCCTCTTATTTTTAACAATATTTGAAGAAGTATCACTCTCATTTGATGGTAAAGAAAATTTTCTAACCTTCAACATAGAAATCATATTTTTTTCTATCTAAATTCCTTGTGTCTTAAGTTAATAATAATTGTATCTTATATTAGTATATTATACCGAATATAATATATTTAAATGTTTTTAACAAGTCGATATATTCATATTCAAAATTTAAGCACTTATTCCAATATCTGAAAATTAGGGATTTGGGTGGTCTTATATCTAAATACACATACCTGCACCCGGTACTCATGGTTTTGTCCATGTAACATTGGTTTTCATTGATCTGGTTGTTATCAAACTTGGAAAAGATGAGAGAAAAAGGGATTAGAAAAAATCGAATGAGAACAAGAGCTTCTTGATGTTGTAACTTAGCCTTTAAAAGGAGCACTAATTTACATCTTGTTGAAGGAGGCATAGCCGTTGGTTGACCCAGTATGTACAGGCAGAAATATGTATTAACTGTTAACGTCTATATTCTCTGTCTTCGCACATTGATTTTTGAAAGTAGTCAAAACATGTTGATATTTAGTATGATGCTAGTTTTGTCCTTGTAATATTTGTTGCACATATTACTTTTAATGCCTTACTTGGCAATGGTATGTGCTCCTTTCAGAATTTCATTTATTTGATTTCAAATTATTCTGATGTTTCTCTTTTTTCCATGCCCAGGCCATTACTTCATCAGGAACTAAGAAGGGAGAGTTATTTTTGGCTGATGTTGCCACAAAACTGAAGAACAATAACATCACAACTGATGTAAAAGTGGACACAAACTCTAATGTAAGACATGGAACTTTATTTGACAGTTTCAGTAACTTTACTTAACAATTTTAGTTACTTTACTTAGAGAAAAAAAAATTACTTGATCTCAGTTATATTATGTTATATAAAAGAAAAATAAAACTGGGATTACAGTATGTTTGTTCTGTATGCACTAGGCCTCTCTCTAAATTGGCTGGTATAAATTTGTTTTCACCGTTCTCAAGTAAGAGATGGATTTGTTTAAGTGATTGTTTTGAAGATATTAATCTTTATGATCCTAACAAATTTATCTATTGCATGTGGCAGCAATTTAACTATATCGAAGGGTCTTGTAGATTTTTGGCAATATAATATAAATTATGGTGTTAGCCTCTCACATGATTTAAATATTTAATCAATAATTTTTTTTCCCTAAAATGCAGTTTGTTTATTATTAATACAAAAATACAGTTTGTTTATAAAGTTATGGTTATATACATATTTTGCTAAATGTACACCATTTTTAACTCCTTTATTTTTTTGGGAGAGGGAGGCATAAGTAATATATATATTCGTTTTGGTGATCAATCCTGGGGGCCTTCGGATGTGAGTTTTGTGCAATGAAAAGCTGGTGTTCATCATCAGCAATGCATACAAATGATTGGTTTTCCGTGAATACTTGGATAAACATTACACTTCTTTATACCCTGCAATTTCTTTAGTGATGCATTGGTGAAACCACAGGTTTTGTTGTGTTGGATACAATCAGGCTTTTTTCTTCTTTTTAATTAAATGTTTGTCATTATCCAAGGGGTTATTTTAAGAATTCAGTGATGAAACACTACAAAATGATGTTTTATAAATTAGCTGACAACTTTAAGTGACCGTGTAGCTTTTCACCACCATTACCATTGATGAGCCTGCTCCTGGATTGAAGACAATCTTTAGCTTTATTGTTCCTGATCAGAGATCTGGCAAGGTAACTGGATTTTGCCCTTTATACATCTTCCACGTTTGTTAGGTTGTGAATCACTTGCCTGCCCTGTTTGATTACTGGGTCATTTTATGCTTTTGCTCCATTCGCTAGCACATAAAATCCTGTTGAATTCACCCTTGAGGTTGCTTATTCTTACTTATGGTGATCTTGGTGATAGGTAGAACTCCAGTACCTGCATGAGTATGCTGGGATTAGCACAAGTCTTGGATTAACTGCTAGTCCTATCATCAACTTCTCTGGTGTGACCGGGAATAATATTCTCTCTGTTGGAACTGATCTTTATTTTAACACCGCTACTGGAAATTTTACCAAATGGAATGCTGGGTTGAGTTTCTCCAAGTCTGACCTTGTTGCTTCCTTGACACTGTGAGTGGCGCCATCATGCAAATAACACAAATGATAATTTGAATATTATTTTTAGAATTTTAGAAGATTTCTTTCTTACTTCCATTTGATTTTATGTTTTACACTTGTATTTGTTTTGGGTAGAGCTATTGGTCTGGGTTGTTAAATTGCTTTTGATGATATTCTCCACTCAGTTAATATACAGTTACTATTTCAAAATTTATGGAAACTTGTCCTCTTTGTGCATCATGCAAGGAGGATGAAGATCTTTTCAAATATTTGTTCCTCTAGTTTTGGTAAAATGAACAGTAACAGATCATGGGGTATAGGTTAGATTTTGTTGCGAGCTCCCAATAAAGAAAGGAAAAACCGTGAAAAGAACCTTTTCAAGTTTTGGCATAATAAAAGCTGGAATGTTCTGGGCTTATTTCCATTCTTTTTGATTTGCTTTTCCCATTTGATGAGGTTATCTTTGGTGATGGGTCCAGGAATGACAAAGGTGACACCCTTACTGCTTCATACTATCACACCGTGAGCCCATTGACTAATACAGCTGTTGCTGCGGAGTTGACACATAGCTTCGCAAGCAATGAGAACACGCTCACCATTGGAACACAACATGCATTGGACCCGTTAACCATGGTGAAGGCTCGGGTGAACAACTATGGCAAGGCAAGTGCTCTCATCCAGCATCAGTGGTGTCCAAAATCCCTTTTCACCATCTCAGGGGAGGTGGATACGACAGCAATTGAGAAAAGTGCCAAGATTGGGCTCGCTTTGGCTCTGAAGCCATGATGAAGAAAATATATTTGGTGTGAATGGAAGAACCGGCCTTGTTTTTGTATGGTGAAGAGCAATAAAGTAAGTAGAATTACCTTAGTGCGACATCTGTTTTTCCTTAGAACATTTTCCCATTTAAATGCAGTGGCATTGGTTTCCTTAAAATTTGGCAATTGTGGGTTGTAGAAAATAATTTCTAGTTGGTGGAAGACCGGCATCACCATATTTCTCTAGTTCTCTATCAAGCTATTCCATTCTTCTATGTGGATCAATTAGGCAGAACTTGTCTTATGGAGTATGGTGTAAATTCATCATTGCTACTTGTACTTATTCCGCTATTTGTTAAATGCCGTGGAGTTGCAGGGGGAAAGAATAAAACACTTGGAACTTGTTCTGTCTGCTTTATTTTCAAGCGGCATTTTTCGATTTTTCAATTTACCCAATCTCTCCCCTGCCTAAAAGGGTTATATGTGCTGGTAAAGGATGCTACAAAGTGTTGTTTTATTAAGCACCGGTTTTTTTTTTTTTTTCTTTTTTTCCTGACATAAGAATGATATTGCTGAGAGTTGGGATTCAGTGTGTTTCGTCGGGGTATGCATAATGATGGTTGTTAAAGCTGCATCAGATGGGATATAATACAGCAATATTATGGTAAAATGCAGTTGATTTGGAGATCTCTCTACATACATGGGCTAGGTTGTGCACCCAGGACCAGATCAACAATGTAAAGGCCAAGTTCTAATTACTGTAATGATTTGATTTTTACTAGAAGAGTTCGAATGCATATATAAATATACATATATTCATGTTATATGCACTTAAAATCTAACGGTGTATAACTGAGTTAACAACACCAGTGTAGGCAGGCTCTCTAAGAAAAAGAAAAAAAAAATTCCATATTAGATGCACTTCTTAAAGGTCATTCTTTTACCAAGTGCCGTATGTATAAGCAAACATCACTTCAATTTTTTTTTTTTTCTAAATTAAAAAGGATGGGTAGAGATGACGCGTGTAACAACTTTCCTTGAGCATGAGAATGCATAGAACAATTGTTTTCATTAAATTGAAAATGACGGGAGTATTTGGGGCGTAAGATTTGTTTGATCGGCATTCATTAGAATGGATGCAGAGTTTAGAAAAAAGGGAGACTGACGTTGGTTGTAATATCAATTTCGAATAATTAGGTCACAAATTACTAGATTAAAATTTAACAGTTCAGATATATTTATTTATTTTTAATTTAAAAAATATGAATATATTTAAATTCTTAGTTTTTAATATAAATTTCTAAACTTTATTTCATGAGAATATTGAAGAAGGGTCAAATTTTGAGGGATTTTTACCTATCTATTAAAAATTTTATGTGGCAAAAATGTAATTATACTTTGAGAGAATTATATGAGAGGTTTTCTCTCTCTCTTTTTTTTTTCTTCAAAAAAAAAAAGAAAAAAATCAATTTGGTATGAACTTTAGTAAAAAACGAAAAGTAATTTGGATAGCAGAGATTGTTCTTTTTAGGATTTGTTTAGAGTAAGAAAAAATGAGATAAATTGTGGTTTGGAGAGAATTCGTAATGCGTACAGTGAGAGAAAAAAATTGATGTGATATAAAATTAACAAAAATTTATAAAAATTTTTAATAAATTATCACACACCTAACGAGTCCCAGTCTTCCGGGGAGGAGTCGGGGGATCCACGTCATCCTTATCATCCAAGGCAACTGAACTTAGAGCCTCTGACACGCAATTCTCAGGCTGTTGTCTTTTTGATTGCTCACGCACTTGCATTCCCAACTTCTGTCCGTGGGAAAAAATCCGAATCTGGGCAACGTTGTTTCGGTACCAAAAAAAAAAAAAAAAAAAGTTAATTTATGATTTTTTTAATCTTTTTGTTTTATATATATTTTTATTAAAATTTATTTTTTAGAAGATATAATTTTTATATGCGTTAAGTAAAAAAAAAATTAAAAATATTTCTTTAGGTAAAAGTTATATGCTAAAAAAAAAAGTAATGAAAAATGTTAATTTTTTTTATTTTTTTTACACTTTTATTTAGATAAGCCTGAATTTTTTTTTTGGCGATTACGTTTAAAAGTTATAATTTTAAAAAATAAATTTTAGTAAAAAATATCAAATAAGACAAAAAATAAAAAAAAGCAAAATATTTTTTAATACCCAAATGCAAAAATAGGGAAGGCATATCAATAATTAAATGTGCTTCTAACTGTCAATATTAAAGCATGTATTTACATTATATGTGGGTACTTAAAATTTTTGTAGAATCATTTTACGAATTATCTGATCATTAACTCTAAGACCATAGAATTAGTTAAGATGTGCATAAATTGGTCTAAATATTTTAACATTAAAAAAATTGTACTAATAAAAAACAAAACACGGGATGAACATATGATAATAATTAATATATTCCAATAAATACGACTCATATGAGCCTATTTGCATTCCACTAATTTCCTCTCACACTCTACTTTGCTTTTTTATTAGTTGAAATTACATTGTCGCCATTCTTTTCATCATATGTTTTGTATGGTTATAATGTCATAAAACTTTTATACAATAATTCAATTCAAGGCATATTTATAATTCATAAACATCTTTATTTTATAAATAATTTTTTTTAAACAAATCATAGAGTAGGTAACTCACGAAAATATTTTTATTTGTCTAGATTTTTTAAAAGTAAAAAGGTAATTACTATTTTACTTTTTTGAAAAAATTCACTTATATATGATATAAGAATAATCTTATTATGACAAAGTTTTTAATTCTAAATTTATTTTTTAAAAATATTTCCTATTATAAAAAAAATTATATTAAAATTTTTAGGAAAATTTTATGATTTGTTTGATAAATCTAATTTTTGTTTAAAATTTAATCCTTTTAGTATATTGATTTTCCTATTTGTTATTTTTTTTCTGCAATAGTTTTTTGAAAAATTCATATAAAATTTTATTAAATGATTTGTGGTTAATGAGAAAATTAGAATGAAAAAATATTGTAAAGAAAAATATGGAAAATAAATTAATTTTTTATTTGAATAAGTTAGAAAATAAAATAACACAAAATATATTTTCATATTTTTTAAAAATATAAATAAAATTTATTTTAAGCTTTAAAATATCTGTTTCCATTATATTTTACAAAAGTAGGTCTTATAGCGTTTTTTCAAATTTGTAAAAGCTTTTTTGGAAAATAATTATGCCACTTCAAATTACTTACAAATATAACTTGCTAAAAAAAGAATAATTTTGTAATTTTACTTAATAAAAAATGTGAGATGAAATGCAAAAAAACTATTTAAAATTATAAATAAAATTAATTTCACTTGAATAAAAATTTCAAATAAGTAAAGTAGCAATTATCTTTTTACTCATAAAAAAATCTAAACAAATAAAAATATTTTGATAAATTGTCTACTCTATAATTTATTTAAAAAATATTTTTAATATTTAAAATAAAAATATTTATAAATTATAAATAGCTTTCAATTGAATTGTTGTATAATTATTCAAAATATATGATGAAAAGAAAAAAATAATTTCGTAATTTTAATTTGTAAAAGAAAAAATAAAATGAATGACAATAAAAATTAGGGAAGCTCACTATCACTTATCAAATAAATAAACGGGATGAACATCTGCTCCTGATTATTTACAGCGCGATTAAGAGGGGGAGATCAAACGAATGGATACTCTGAGAGTCTCTTCTTCCATCATCCGCTCCATCAAACCAAATTCTCGCTCTCTCTGCTCCTATTCCTCTTTTCCTTCCTCAAATCTCCTAACCAAACACAGGAATTTCGTTTCCATGACAAGTGGATTCCCAGCGGATTCGGTTCCTAGTAAGATTCGAAGTCTGTCAATTGTTTCTGGTTCTAAAACCCACTCTGATGGACGTCAGCAAGACTCTCCATTTAAGGTGTCTCTCCTCTTCTGATTCCTCTCTTACCCAGTTTTGTGTTTTTCTTTATGGAGACTCAGCTTCCGTTCTTCAAGTTATATCAATAATTGGCGTATTTATGCAATGATTTTTCTTTCTACTATATATATATTTTCACTCGATTTTCCTTTTCTACGATGGTTTAAATCAAAATTCAAAGTAAAAATTCAAATAAAAATTTAATATATTCAAATAAAAATTAATCCAAATTCAAGTAAAAAATTCGCCCAATTTTCTTATTTTATGGCCGGTCTGAAAAAACTTGAATCTGTGGACTTTTTTTCTTTTTTTTTTTTTTTAATTTATGTGCCCATTTTTCAACCAAACTAGCACAAAATATTAAAAAATTTTATTTTTTTCTTCACCCTCCGTCCCAATAAAAAAAGAAAATAAAATTTCTGAACTTTTCCAAATATTCAAATATTGGACCTATTGTTCCGTCCAAAATTTGACCAATCTGCATGTTATCCAATCAGTTTGACCAACTTCAGACATGAACTTGAGAATTTGAAACTTCAGACATGAATTATAGTACTCACCACGCAAAGCCACCCTAAACACCAGTCAGTAACAATGTAAATAGGATTTGGAACAGTCTTGGAGTTAGAAACTCCTTGCCTTGAGCTCCCTTTTTTTAGTTCTGTCCGCAGTAGCTAGTGTCCCCCAATCTAAGGACTTGAAGGACTTATCCATGAGAAGCATTACTGTCAATAAGTAGACATCCTAGTCTGTTCTAAGATAAATTTTTTTGGAGCCTTGGAGGTGATAATCTGACATTTGCACTAAAGAGTGTAATGTTGATACACCATCGCTACCTCAGAATATATTTGATGTATTTCAACTACACGAGTTCAGTCCATAATTGATTCCTTGTGCTTATGTTGTTTTATTAGTAAATTTAGTATGGTGTTGATGAAGTTCTTGTGGCTGATCCTGTTCTCTTGCAGGGAGGCGAATCATTCTTTAGAAGTGCATTGGCAAGTATGGAAGCTGTTTATTTAAATAGGAACCCCACTGCAAAAGCCATCTTGGAGTGTGTTCGTTCAGTTGATAGTGATCAAATATGCTATGATCACATGGCGTTTCGGACATTTGGGGTATAGTTTGTTCTCGCTTTCATGAATTATTTAGTTAGGGTTGATTCTGTATCATTATGGGGCCTCTGTTTTTGTTCATCTGCTTCCCATTAAAAGATTTGCTATGAAGCAAATAGATGTTAAAATATCGTTTCTTTTCCACGAAACAACTTGAAAAGTTTCCATTTCCTAAGAAACGCATCGCTACTGGAATAATACTTCTAATGTCTCCATTGAAATATAGCAAAACACACCAAAAATAAAGCATAATATACGAATGTAATAAGTTGGTTAATTATTTTATCATTAAACTTTTGTATATCTCGTGGATTTCAATATATAATTCTTAACCTTTCTAGATATTTTAATATATTTGTGTTGCACTCAGAACACTTCCGAAATGTTTCTGAAATCTTTTCATTCAACACCATACAAAAACAAAAATTTAATCCTTAGTCTGCACTCTTGGTTTTATGTCTGATATTCTGCCTTCATTGTGTAGTTCCCATTTTATTGAAATCTTGATTTGAGGGATTAATATACATCATTGATATAAAGTGTCTCTACTGTCTCTTTCTTTGCAGGTAAATGGTTATGGCATTGATTCTATGGCACAATTTTTTCTGGACTTTGGTTATACTCAACAGGAGGAGTTGCGATTTCCAGCAAAGAAGTTGAAAGCACTCTGGTTTTCTCCTCCCAGCATTCCAGCTTCTGATGGTGGTAGCGGTGTTAATGGGCCGTTGCCTAGAATATTTATATCAGAACTGCTTGTAGATCAAATGAGTCCACAAGCTCAGGTTCATTTTAGTGATTTTTCTTGGTTATCTGATAGCCCAGTTCCATACTGTTGCTAAGTACATACAGGTTGGTTATGATAGATTCAGAGTAATATGTGAAATTAACATGCTATTGTCATATTATTTGTAAGTGAAGTTGGTCATGATATTTTCACTGTTTCTTTTTGTTACAGTTTTAGTCTGTAAGAACTTGGTTTTTGCATTTCATGGTGATAGTAGGCAATGCTATTTGATCTGTTTGACCTTTGGAAGAATTGATGGAAACGCTGCTGTCAAATGAGTTTTGACTCAATTTTCTTTCCAAGTTTGTACTCTTCCACAATGGAAGTCTTCTATGTCACATTATTGGCATGGGCTGAAGCAAATGTTTAATGGTTTTGGTTTAAGATTGTAGTCAGGGCTATTTAAAATTTTTGGCTAAATTCTGATTGTTGTAATTCTAAATGATATCATCTTTGATGTGATGTAATGTAACCTTCTATTGGTCTTCCTGAAAGCAAGATGTACAATTATTATTTGCTTAAACATAAAGGACTGATATAGAGTGAGAACTTTTGTTAGAATTAATCTTCCAGTGTTCGACTCCACATGCAGAAAGTTATTTAGTTGAAATGATTTTAGTAAGATAAGCTATTGCTTTGGTCCAACTTTAGCACATTGAGGGGAGTACAGAAGACTGCATTAGCTATCACATATAAATTGTAACTCATTTTATTCTATCATCTTTTGTTGGTTTTATTTTTGTTACCTGATTCATGTGTTGCAGTCCTTTTCTCCTGTCAAGTGATCCTTCTCCTGAGCATATTTTTCATGGACTTGTTGCTTCCCACTTGCAGGAAATAATTAGAAAATACACTGAAATGTCTGGTCAAGGAAACAAACATTCTGCTCTTGCAAGTGCATTGGGATCTTTAACATGGGAAAAGCCCTTATATTCTGAATTCCAAAAACTGGCTAGGTATCGAATGTTGATTTCTCAGTGTGATTGTATCTAAATACTTATATAAACTAATTCTTGTGTAACTCTTGGGGGAAGGGAGTCTACAGTCATTAATCTGAAATTTATTGTACATGGTCATTTCTTTAGTTTCTGCAAGCATTTAGTTGTTGTCATCGTCATCATTGTGTTTTTTTTTTTTTTTAGTCCCAAGTTTTAGTTGTACAACTTTAATGTTTGAATCTTGTGCTCTCAGGATTATGTAAGTCATTTATTCCACCTCTTACTGTTTGATTTATGGATTTTCAGCGAAAGTGAATATGCTGCCTGGACTCTCGTCAATGGTTATGCAGTTAATCATGTTACTATATCCACACATCGGCTGAAATCTCATTTGAGGAATATCAAAAGCCTCAATCAGTTTATTGAGGAAAATGGGTTCAAGTTGAATTCTGAAGGAGGTGTTCTAAAGGGTTTGTGACCTACAGCTTCTTATTGCCACTAATTTATTTGTTGCTTTCCATACAAAACATGAAAATGGAGTTAGAATATATATGTAATTATCTCTGTCACACATAAATCCCAATAATAATATGCATGCAGCTCTTGGTATTGAGAGGTAGTTATTCAGTTGATGCAATAAGTAGGCAGCATGGTGTAGAAACTGAATAAGATATCAAGGCTCTTCTAAATAAACCTTTAGAATGCTAAAAGAAGACCATCAGCTTCATCTGTAATAAAGTTCTTTTATGTTGGATATCTCCTGTTTTAGGGATGAGAACTTGATGGCATCACTTGAAAGGTAAATTTGGAAATTGGTTCTGCGATTTGCTTGGCTTTTATTGGTTTAGTCTCCAGAATGGTGATTAAAGAATCGAATGGTTTTAGTTATTGAAACTCCTCAAGGGAAAATTGGTATGCTTCTTTCAGATAGGGCTCCTTTATTATTGTGAAACCTGTAATGTATTGGAAGTTTTGCAAATAGGAATATGCTCATTAGTTACAAATTGGTGATTTTTCTTTTGGTGGTTTGTCGAGTGGCTTCTTTTCTGAGGACTTTCTCTGCAAAATCTTGGTTTAGTTTTTGGATACTGGTAATCAATGGTGGATGCAGGAATTTTGTTGAGGAGAAGCCAAGATGTTTAAATTTTCGGAGCTGCCAAGCTAAAGTGCTTTTTTTATGGGGTGCTACAATAACATCTCCTTGGGAATGTTACCCCCACCCCACCCCATCCCATCCCTCCTCGCAAACAAACCCTTACGGGTGGGGGGTGGCCGCTACCAACCACCCCTTTTGTCCGCCACTGCTTTTAATGTTATTTTATTGCTCATTTGTGTGGATGGGTTTTGTATTTTATGTTATTTACTCTTTTTAGTCATATGCCCATATCAAATTGGATTAAGCATCATCTACTTTTATCCAATACAATCATTTAAAGTGTGGTGCTGACTACTTACGAGTTGATTTTTTTCATTGGTCAGTTAGTCCTGATGGCCTGCTGCTGCAGAGCTCAACCGTTGCAGATTCAGTATCATTCTGTTTTTCTGATGGCGTCACGGAGTTTGTCCCTTGCTCGTACATTGAGTTTGCCGAACGCCTTCTGCTGCCGCAATTCAGGAATTTACCCGAAGAAGAGGTTAGCAGCAAGCCCCTTCATTGTATCATCTGTATAAAATATGCATATACCACATAACATTCGTGTAGAATTTCTTTTTGTTCTTCTATTTGTTCTCTCATTTTTCAAATACGAAAATGTCTTATTCTGTGTTGTCGATTTGCATAGATTAAGGAGTTCCACAGGAGAGATGGATTTGAGGTTGGAAACGCTGATAAGATTTTTGAGAGCACATCCAAGGACCAGTTAACTAGAAGAGCTGGATGAGAAAAAGGAGCTAAATCATTTAGCTGGTAGATCCAGATCACTTGGCTTTTTTATGTCAATAGTTTTATAAATAATTCTGCTGCTCTGGATTGTTTACTGTTTATTATTTTCAAATTATTGTAATGTATTTTACATTTCTTTGAACTGCTTTAAACAGGAAGCCCTTTCCTTGCTTCGTCTGCAAATAAAACATCCAGAAAATTGGGAATCCTCGAGGATACAAACTTTGTACTGCTGATTAAGAGCCATGTATTAGTTAGCAATTGAATTGGCTAACGGCTGCTTTCAATTTAGTTACTTGCTGTGCTCAGTGTCATTTCACACACACACACACACACACACACATATATATATATATATTCTTTATTTTTGAAGAGTAAAAAGGAAACAAAACTTGGGATTATTTAAGGGGTGTTTGGTTGCTAAAAGTTTAGTTAAAAAGTACATTAAAATATAAAAATTTGATGTAAAAATGATATAAGGTGGAATTTGATTAGAATAAAATATAAAAAAATTAATAAAAATTGATAAATTTTGATTAATTTTGGTTAACTAAATACCCTTTTAATAAAATATCTCACTGGGAAGAGTAATGGCAATTTACAATTCGTGTTATAGCTGTGAAGTGGGCGATAGATGCCAATTGACAGAGATTGTCAATATCAACGAGCGGAAGATGCGGTTGAAGGTGGGAAGCTTCGTTAAGAGTATAGGTTGTCTCTTCAATACATTGGACAAGAGATGACAAATATTATTATTATAATATTGTACAGTTTTTCAAGCAACCCATTGATTTAGACAGAAAACAATTAATAAAGAAGCCAAACAAGAAGTCTATTAATTATTTATCCTATCATATCAAAGCGCAAAGCAACAGCACAAGTGTGCGGCCAGAAAAGAAGAAAACAATGATAAGGTGGTGGTGGTGGACGGATAAGGATCTGCGTCGGTTCGCGTATTTGTTTACCTTTATTGTTTATTTATTTATTATTATTATTTTTTTTTGGGGATCTTCGGACCGACCGACCTTCACCGGCACTGGTCTTGTCAATGACACGAACCGTACTCATCCTTTCCCAAACCATACTGGCTTTGCAATGACTCCAACCGGACTCATCCTTTCCCAGCCCAGGTCTTAGGTTACTCAATTATAACGAAACCATGTGCTTGGAGTGCGTCCTAGTGACTAGAGCGTTCGAACACAAGTTGATGCCTATTCCCGAACTGTAAACTGGCTTTGGTCTTTTAAGTGTGTGCAAAACTGGCATCTAAATTAGATGAAGTGAAAATTCTGATCAATCCCACTTTAATCGAACGGGTATGAGATGCTAATATAAACGAGCTGAGTTTAAATAAAAAATAATAACAATAATGATTATTTAATAAACAAATAGAATTGTGATAACAATGGTAGGTTTGGTTGAGGATGGTAGTGGTATGGTAATGACAGAGGCGAGGGTGAAAAATGATATGTGATAAAGAGATGGTGGCAGTACTAATAATGGCGAAAAAAGGGACGGTGGTATAGGTTGGGAAGGGTAGAAGTCATGGTAATTTGTAGACAAATCGATGATTTTAACCTGCGTATCTAAGTATTTGGCTAAGATGTCTGGGGATAGAGTTTGTATTAATTGAGCTAAATAAAAAAAAAAATCTATATATTAGATGCATATTAGAATGTAGATAAATTGATTGAAATTTGCTGGATGCATACTGAGTTTATTGGGTATTTTAAAACTTACTACTACGTTATCACTCTTGTTAAACTTATGGTCCTTGTATTTGTTTTGTTCAAAAATTATAATAGCCAACAAATTGGCTTCGATTATATTAATTATTAGGTATTTCTTCTTTTGTAGGAAAGGAAATTATATTTTGGTATTACGTAACGAGAAAATGTACTTTAATATTATGTTTTCAGATAAAAAAGAAAACATATATTGAAATATATTTTCATTAGAAGTACTTACTTAAATATTTTTTTGTCATTAATATTTTCTCAAATTTTATTTTTTTTTGTTAACGGTAGAATAAAATAAAATTCAAACCATTGCCCCATCATTTGGTACATTCTTTTTCCATAATCTTAAAAAGTAAAAAAAATAAAAATAAAAAGAGAACTTTTGTCGTCAAAAAAGGATTACTGATTGGACAAAATATTCCTCGTTTGATTGACGCAAAGCACCTGAGGGGAGAACTGGAAATTCTGGCCGCAGCTGCCAAACAGCAAATCATAAAAAATATGGTTGCTTTTGGTAAAAGAAAAAAACTTTTTACTTATCAAAAAAAATAAAAAATAAAAAACACCGAAAAATTTTATAAAATTTTAAAAATTATTAATTTTTTTATCTCAAATTACAAATTCATAAAATATCTTAAATTATCTCACTTTATCTCATTTTTATTACTACAAATGCTCCATATATATAGAGATATATACATTTAAAGGGTGTTGGAATTACAAAAATTAATTTTTATAAATTTTCTTTAAACTTTTTTAATCAAAATTTGTCACATATCACTTTTACACTAATTTTTAACTGAATTTTATTTTATTTTTGTTAATTATTTTTTTGCAATCTAAGGTTTGGTTTGGAAAGAAAAATAGATATTTTTTTTAGATAACTACTAATTAACTTTAAAAAAAATCACATTTTTTGTGTTTGGGAAAGAAAAAAGTGACTTTTTAAGATGATTTTTTAATTTTGATTAATTAGATATTTTTGGCCATGAAGATTTAAAAAAAATTAAAATATAAAAGGGTAAATTTAGTCATTTTATAAATAAGCAAATAAGGCACCGTTTAAAGTGCTAACAAACCAAAAAATATATATACAAATCTGGAACAATCTCTATAAATCACTAAAATTCTCTATTACACATTAACATTTTTCTGCCTTTACTAATTTAAAAAACTTTCAATATTTTGTTAAAAAAATAACAAATCCGGAAAGAGATTAACCGAGTGTGTAAACTTTTTTTGATAATCGTATTCTTTGAGTCGAAAACTTTTTAACTAATACCATTGTCGCTATTTTATAATTTTTTTTTAAAATCTATTAGAACGGATTTGGAAAACCGTTCTAATAGTTTTGGCGTTATGAGAGACATTTGACGCTGTGAAAAACTTTTTGAATCCGTTAAAATGGATTTAAAAAATCATTCTAACGGTTTACCACTGTCGAGAGAGAGTAGAACTATTGTATAGAACAATTAGTAGTAATTGCTTGAATCCATTAAGAACAAATTCAGGAAATCATTCTAACGGTTCTGACACTATTCATCTCTAAAAAAATTATAATTTGAAAAAAAATACTAAACATTATTTTTTACTTCAAATAACGTTTTATTTTATTTTATTTTTATCATTTCAATCGCTCCCTAAATGAGTTAGTTTATAAATTAATTAGCGGGAGCTTTCCGAGCGATGCCTAATAAACATCACTTGACTTTAGAAAAAAAGAAAAAATAAAAAATAAAATCTACTTTAATTTGTGATTCTGCGTAATTCTGTGTGCTTCTCTCTCTGCTTGTGCTCCTTGTTTTCTCTCTCATCGCTGATTGACGTCTTTCCTGTTGTGGTTCCTGCACCAAAATCGACTGATGGAAATAGCCAAACCTCTGTTGTTCATTCGAAATCAGGCCTCAGACAAGATCTTCTCGACCTTAAGCAACTTGAGTCGATATTTTTCTTCACTCTAGTTCATCGCAGGACATGTAGCTCTCTCTTCGCTTGTAAGACTCAGTACTTTCTGTTCATTACTATTGAGTTCGATCTCCTATCCCTTTTCGTCTTTGTTCTTTCATTGAGTGCATAGGTGCTGAGAAATCTATTGGCTTTCTGTCATATTTCACTTCAATTCCTATCTGCTCTGTTTATGGTATTTATTTTTCTTCTTCTTCTTATTCAACCCTTTGTGTGCTCTGTCTGATGTGTTGAACCTGTGCTTTTTCACTCCAAAGTTCAAGTGCTTAACGTGCCACATGGGCTTGGGTTCAATTCTAGCGACAAAGATTGAATTTTTGAAGGACAACAGCTACAATTACTATGGAACCTGAATTGGGCTTGATTGAACAATCCTTCAATGTTCGATACTCGGTTTGGGTCCGAGAAGCTCTCGATGAATTGCCTGATAGTTTCATCATAACCGACCCTTGCATTTCAGGGCACCCAATTGTATTCGTTTCTCGCGGGTTTTTGAAAATGTCGGGTTATTCCAGGGACGAAGTAATTGGGAAGAATGGGAGGATATTTCAAGGTCCCAAAACTTGCAGGAGATCGGTAATGGAGATTAGAGAGGCAATAAGAGAAGATAGGGCTATACAAATCAGTATATTGAATTACCGCAAGGATGGGACACCGTTTTGGATGTTGTTTCACATGTGTCCCGTCTTCAGTAAAGAGGATGGGAAAGTGATTCATTTTGTTGGAGTTCAAGTGCCGATTGTGCAAAAAGAGAGGCGATTGGGAAGTGGGTTTGGAAGGAATAGGGTTAACTTGTGTGAAGGCAGGTCGGGGTTTTGTGATACTGTACTTGGGTCTTGCAGGAGGGAGGTGTGCTCAGATTCCGTTGTGGAATTGGGTCGTGTGTTGGCTATGGATTTGGAGCTAGGTTCCAGTGATAGAGGTTTGTTTTCAATTTTTCTTCACTTGTGTCATTGTTCGATATAACAAGCATGACTTTGTTTGGTAGATGATTCATATTTGATCGGAATTATGTGTCCATTCACTATGTTATCAATCTTTCCCATAGGTTTTCTTGTTATGTTATCAGATTGTGTTCCTGGTCGTTCTTGTGGTTGGTTATAATACTTGCTACTTTTAAAATTTACAATTAATTGAAATTCCTTCTTCCGGTTTATTAATTTCCTTGAGTTTAGAGGGATTCTTAATGGAAACTTCGGCATTTCTTCTAGTTATTTATTGGTAATTCTCATTTTCAGTAATCAATATCCAAACATGATCTTTTCTTTTTTTTTTTTTTGGGCATTTACACTAAATCAACTTTTAAGTTGGCTGGTTCATGATACTTTGTTTTGTCTTTCTTTTTATGTTATTTCTTGTTTTATTATGAATTTGAACCATTATCCACCAGAGTTATTTAGGATTTCCCTATGAGTTTTGGCTATCAACGCCATGCTTAGATATTGCATTCGGTTGACAAATTAAGTTGCATAAGCTTTCCTGTTTTATTTCCTCGAGGTTGTTTCGGTCAGGAACTTTTTGTCTATTCAGGTTCCATGATGCTCTGAATGTATATGTCAGAGTTAGGAAGTTGATGAGCAGTGTGAGGCAAGTGATCTAGAGAAGCAAAGGCTGCATCTGCCATCAATAACATATTGTCTATTCTAAGCCACTATAGTGAGTTAACAGGCAGACTAGTTTGTGGGAAGAGATGCTGTTTCTCAGGGATGGATCTTCTTGGTTCATCCTTAAATATATCTCTTGGTAGAATCAAACAAAGCTTTGTATTGTGAGTTGTTGCAAATTCCTTGTTTTTATTGTATTACCTGGGATGCAAATCTGCTTTACTAAGGTTTTAAATTTATTTGCTTGGTGTTTCTGGCAACTTGTGCATGCCAAATTGCAGAACTGATCCTCATTTACCCGACATGCCTATTGTGTATGCGAGTGATGCCTTCCTAAAACTAACAGGTGATTAAGTTCCGTACCAAGTTTAGACTGCTATTGCCTATTTGATTCTCATGATTCATTTCCTAGCTGAAGATCTGGACATGCTTCCAATTTATACTCATTAGAAAATTATTTCCTTTGACAGGTTATCCTAGACAAGAGGTTTTGGGTCGCAATTGTAGATTTTTAAGTGGCGTGGATACAGATATTTCAACCATATTCCAGGTGTCTGTTGCCCATTTGAGCTCTTGATTTTTAAATGGCATCAATCAGATAAATACACAATTGTCTGTCGCTTGTGGTAATTTTGCCAATGGAACAGACAATGTGGACTCAGTAACTTCTACTGAATGAAAAAGAACATGGTGGTAAGGAGATTTTTACTGAGTTTCCTGATGGCAAAATTGTTATGCAGATCAAGGAAAGCATTCGAACTGAGCAAGCATGCACAGTACGTATCTTAAATTACAGGTTGATACTCGCCTATACTTCTAATTATGTTCCAAAGGATCTGCAAGTTAGTTTTTGGATTTACACTCCCTTCTTGTCGTATACTGTTTTCAGGAAGGACCAGAGTTCATTTTGGAACTTACTTCACATTTCACCTGTTCGGAATGCTTCTGGAAAGGTGATGCCGTTTGCAGTTTGCACCTTAGCTCTCTTTACTTATTCCTGTAATTGCATGGCAGGATTTTCGTTTCCCTGTTTTAGATCGTAAGGGGATGATCATTCAATGTTCTTGTTGTCAACTTTATATTCATTCCGCACGGATTGGAACCAGGAACAATGACAAAACTTGCATCATTGAATCTAGAGGTTGTCAAAGATAAGCCTTATGTAATGGGATTTACCACCCCCACTTCATTGACCCGACACACCCCAAAGGTTAAAAAAAAAAGGGAAAAAAAAAAAAAAACCTAAATTCTTGTTCTGGCCGTTGCATGTGGATCTCTATCACCAATCTATTGATGACCAAAAAATTTTTATTAGATTTGTACTTGTTTAGATTTCAATAAGGGTAGCTCAGTATTATCCCTTTCTGCATTCAAGTGTTTGAGAAATAGAGAGTTGATAGTATGTGGAGTTATTGCAAAATCACTACCCAGGACACAAGTTAAAGGTGTTCCTCAGATGTGAACTAGTACAATTGCTTGCGTGCAGATGCTTCATATGGCATATGCCATTCATATTATTTAACTATGAGTTTCAAGCCTCACAACTTAGAAGAGTACCAAAAGGCTTACCTTTGACATAATATGGCTGAAAATTTGTTAAACCTTTAAAGTAGGGACAAAGCCGGGATTTATTGGCCTTATTTTTTGGAGGGGGGGGGGCAAAATTATGGGGCCAAATTTAGGCCTCGAAAAAATTAGAACTAATATTATAAATTATATTTGATAAACTAAAATAAATTAATAAAAATTAATCAATATGTAATGATAATGTGTCACCAAAAAGTAAGTTTTATATATTAACATTCACAAAAATTTAGCTTCATATACATATTCAATGATTTATCAATTAAAGTTGCACTTGATAATTTTTCATGGCCCAAAATCCATTAGTGATTAAATTTGTAGGAAATTTCTCTCTAATATCTTTTGACATATACAATTAAGGTATTTTCGAGTATTTATCTTTCATCTTGTTCTGAAACTTAGTTTTAACCAGTGCTACATAGACTTTTCTATCTTCTTCAATGTACTCGTGTCCATATGACAAGGATAAGGGCATGGGATACGTGTTCGACACCTGTATTCAAATTAGACACTTGAATGATTGGATCCTTAATTTTTAACAATTCTTAAATAAGTAACAATATACATTTGAGAG
The DNA here is from genome assembly GCA_019916065.1 of Vitellaria paradoxa. Taxonomy (NCBI): domain Eukaryota; kingdom Viridiplantae; phylum Streptophyta; class Magnoliopsida; order Ericales; family Sapotaceae; genus Vitellaria; species Vitellaria paradoxa. The sequence goes on along the minus strand of CM034233.1, from coordinate 18,546,763 downwards.
TAAAGAAAATTTTCTAATCTTTTATGGAAGATTAGAATCTCGTTTTTGTTTAAATTCCATTTAATTTCAAGTTCATTTAAAAAAATCATATTTTATGTCAATATATTACATACTATAACTATATTTAAATGTTCAGGATGTCTCCACAATCCTACTCATTATGTACTATATATTTCTTGGTTTTGCTTAAGATGCTGGAATACATATATATAGTTCTCTAGATGCCTGACCAAACTACAATTGAAATGGGTTGAACAAATTTACGCTAGTGTAATTCTCCAATCAAGCATGCACAACCAATTCTTTGTGTCTAAATAATAAAAAAGCAGGGTAAAGAGACGTGTGAATTTTAATAAAGAAAACCCTTGATAATGCACAAGGGTGAAAAGTATCGGTACAATGCAAAGACCACCCAAAATGATCCAATATATAAAATTTGGTTACAAAAGGAATTGAACGCAATAAAATCACAACTCTATTTATCAATACCTTTTTCTCGCTTCAGCAATGTGCTATCCAAAGTGGAACACATTTTACCAACTCTTTGATGAAGAATGCAACACGCTTCACCGAATCCATGATAAACGCACGATCACAAACTCCTCCAGATCAACACACACCGCATAAATTGAATCTTTACAGCTAAGAGAAGATGAGAGAAAATATTTTTCCTTCAAGAACCATTTGTGCTTTCTATTGTTTCTCTTTTGCAGAACCCTATGAGAACTAGTCTCTTTTATACCCACATAGAAGTCCTTTTCAAAACAGGATTTCGAGACAGGACATTTTGTTTAGGAAACTGCTGCGCTATTCAACGATTTTCCAGTGAAGGCCTCAATTTCTTCTTGCAAGCTCCAACATTTGGACCAATGGTCCATGAACACCTTAGCATTTTCCATCAAGTTTCAGTCATGTTCTAGCAAGCTGTTGCAGACTTTATTTCTAACCTTGGACAGAAAAAACTAATTAAACCCAATACCGTAAGCTAGAGACTTTGATGCCTTAGCAAATGTCTACTACACGAGACTTGGGAGTCAGTTTGGCCACCAATTGGCAATTACAATATCTTGGACTTACAATAGTGAAAGTTACATTGCGTGGTCATAATTCCTAGTATTTGTATTTGAAATTTGCGTTGTTTTGTTGTTAGATACAGATATACCCCACTAAGCATGATGTTCCATTTGGAAGCCAAACCTGTTCTATGATGCTGTACATCACAGCAATTTTTTTTTTTTAGAGCAAGCTTAGAGGCACAACAATTTTATTTTATCTAATGAATGCAAAACAACAGTACAGGTGTGCCAAGAATCCCATGCAATTTCAGTTGATGATGAGCTCTGAATTGTTGTCCATGTATTTTATTCTCTTCCATTCACAAATTTATCACCTAATCAAAAAGTTGTGCTATCTCTCATGCAGCCTTTTTTTTTCTTTTTTTGTAATTGTGTTTGTGGCAAGCAGATTGCATATTTATGTGGGCGTCCAGATTGATGAAGGTTGTAGGAATCAAAATAAACACGGGCTGAGTACTGAGATGACGCAACGAAGTGTTGTAGGCACAGTAAAGGTTGCAGTAAGGAGTTTGTCAATGGGTGCTGGTACCTCCAACTCATAGCGACAACTTTCCACACGATCTTTTGCTGTCATCTTGGAGTAGTAGGTTAGAGGCTCTGAACTCAAGATAAGCAGCATAAGGTTTGGATAGCAAAGCATTTGTCAAATAACGTGCTTGTAGATAAAGAGACGACTTTTCGATTTATAGGGCCGATGGAAACTGGATTGGAATTGTTGTTCTAAGTTATTACTATTGCCAACTCTGTTGTATTCAGGATTGTTCCTGTGACTTCTATTGTTGCTTGAATAAACCATAATGCGTGGTTGTGATCACTTATCGTGTGATGCATGGGGCATCCATTTTCGGTTGCCATTGCTTTGTTGGGTACTTCGGCTGAATTCTGATGTCTGGTGATCAAAATGATTCAATATTGGAGGTATTGACAGGCCTCAACATGACATTTTTTCGTCTTCTATGAAACACTGGGGAAAATATTCTTTGGAGTACTCGTGCATTTGGAAGATAGAGGAAGGGCTAAAGCTTGTAAATAAGGTTGGCAATTCTTCTTGGTGCAGATTTTAGTCAATTTATCTTAAAATAAACCTGTTTTCTCTCAGCAGTGTTTCAGGTGGTGATATCATGCTAAAGTTTTTGCGACGAGGAGGCGGTCAGTGTCAAGGTTAACTCTGTTCTTTTGCTAGTGAATAATACAGGCACCGTTTGGGGTGCTAATAAATGAAAAAAAACAAAATAAATTTTCTAACATTTTTATAAATCACTAAAACTCTCTATTACACATTTACATTTTCTCACTTTTATTAATTTCAAAAAATTTTAATATTTTGCTATAAAAAAGGAAAAATCTGGAAAGAGATTAATCGAGTATGAAATTTTTTTGACAATCATATTCTTCAAGTCGGAAACTTCAAACGAGTACCATTGTTACTATTTATATAAATTTTTTTTAAATTCGTTAGAATGGATTTAAAAAATTATTCAAACGGTTTTGGCATTGTGTATTTCTAAGAGATTTTTTGAATCCGTTAGAATATATTCGAAAATTGTTCTAACGGTTTAGTGCAAAAGAGAGAAAAAAACAGTGAGCAGTATTTTTTTCGAATCCGTTAGAGCGGATTCAGGAAACTGTTCTAACGGTTTTTGGCATTATTTATCTCTAAAAATACGATTTGAAGGGAAACATCAAACACCATTCTTTACCCGAAATTACATCTTATCTTGTTTTTTTTTTTTTTTTAATTTTTTATCACTTCAAACGCACACGGTGTCTTCTCATAATCACATTGTGATTCACCTTCTAGGCCTATATATGATCCAAAGGCAGAACTCGGAAATATATTTTCAAATTGCCGGGTCCTCGTTTCAAAAGGGGTTCAAATGTATCAGAGCAATTTGGATTATACAACTATTAATTACTTTACATCTATATCACAATTCAAAAGTGCCTTGATACAAAGGTAAGAGTTGTCACCGTGTGACCTGAGATCACAGGTTTGAATCGTGAAAATAATCTCTTGCAAATAAAGGATAAGATTATATACAGTAGACCTTTGTGGTCCGACTCTTTCCTGAATCCCGTGCAAGACGAGAGTTTTGTGTACTAGCCTGCATATATATATATATATATATATATATATATATTACAATTCGTTTTCTGATCTTAATTAATCATAGAAATTTGAACTAATGGTGTGTAACGTATTATTGATATAAAACGTAAGCTATATACCAAGTAGCGCGCATCTAATTGGGTTGGGGTTGTACAACAAGTAGTGCAGTTTCTGAAGATCATTGAAAGCGTATAAATGAGTTGGAATTGCTTCTCAACCTCCATGCACAAAAATAAATAAAATGAGGCAGTCGTATCAATCTATTGAGGGGCCAAGGTTAAAAAAGTCTGGGTTTAAATTTTTTTTTTTTTTTTTTTGGGTATATTTTTAGAAGTTTCATATACTAATATTTGGACCAAAAAGGGGTTAAAATTTTGGACCTGGTAAGTTTCTTATAAATGCGATAAAAATATAGTTAAAAGTAAAAAAAATAAAAATAAAATAAAAATTTAATGAAAAGTTCATATAAAACAAACAAAAGATAAATGAAAATAGGAAAAAAAAAGAAGTCAAAAAGTAGTAGTCTAATTGTTTATTACTAAATGAAATCTGATCAATGTTCTAAGAGTTATCTGTGCAAGAGGTGAGAACGTTTCGAATAATAATTGAGAATAAATGAATTTTTATCTAAAAGTTGAAACGAAACTTAAATATTTTAAAATATTTTTAAAAATTTAATATAATATAAAATACTTTAAAATTTTTACTTAAAGATAATTCTTCAAGCCGTTTGAGAAATTACTTATTATATTTTAATATAACTCTTTAAATAATATTTTTGAGACAACTATTGCATAATTTGAAACTAGTAATTATTAAATATATTATCTAATTGCGTAAGTCACGTTTCAAAATTAAAACGACGTCGAATATCTTAGTGAGAATAAAATGAAATGTAGAATTTATTTAATTAATTCTTTTATATATATTATAGATATTTACAAAATATTGTTCATATGAATTAATTAAGACAAATTTCAAAACTATTTGAGAATTGAAATTAATGGGAGAACAAATTGAAAATAATTAAATATATATATATATATATATTAATTAAATTTAAGACTTTTTTTATTGAATGAAATTACTCAAGTTACCTAATGCTTGAAGTTGTCAGACACTTAAATAGACCTTGAAATAAGACATATATATATATATATATATATATATATATATATATATAGAGCACATAAGCCAAATTTTGAGCAGTGGATTAGCATGGTGGTTGGACTGTTTTATATGCTGCGTGCTCATAAATTGAGGAATTAAGCTTGCTTTTCAATTGCAATGCTAGAATTTCAGAATATCGGAATTCCAATCCAAACAACAGCTTCGCGTGAACCGTTGCAAGATAAGAAAATTTCCCTAATTATTATTCAAGAATGAAAACGTCTGTAGTTAGTCGTAATGTTTCCCTAATTACTATTAATTAAAAGAATGTACCCAACCCACATTAGATATAAAACTTGTATATTTTATAGATAAAAACATGTACATATTTATTTGCTATAAAAACCTATACATACATACATATATATATATATATATATATATATATATATATGTATGTATGTTAATACGTTATAGAATCGTGCACGCTAGTTTTAAAAAATTATGTCCATTGCATGCATTACCCTTATAGCCTGTAATTAATTAATTAATACCAGAGTGAAAATTAGAGAGGAAACGTGCAGAACCATTATGTACGTGCATTCATTCAGATGAGGAAAATCTTGTACGTTAGTAGTGTTTGGACAAAAGGATAGAGCTAGATTATTTTTTAAGTCTCCTAAATTTTATACTAGTAAAATGGCAAACAAAAATTAATTTCATTTAATTTTATCCGAATTCACATAATAAATTTGAGTTGATTTTTATTTTGAAAATTTTTGTAATTTTTCTTTATCTTGTTAGTGGATTCTATAAGAGGTTAAAACAGGTTGAATTGGTTATCTTCCTCAACACTGTAAAATAAGTTATATTTATATAATATATATATATATATATATATATATAATTTGTCTAATATAATTTTACGTTTTTATAATGATAAATTAATTTAAAACTATACATTAAAATATAACAACATAATTAATACATAAAAAACTCCATAACTAAAAATTGGATAAAGTAAACAAATAAATATATTTACAAATTCTATTATTTTACTTTTGGAATTAAACATAGAAAAAACCTGATTTATTTTTCTATTTTTTATTTTCTATTTTTTTGTTTTAAACTCATTTTTCATTTTACACTTTTAAAACAAGAAAAAAAAAGTTAAAAACATATTTGGTCACTTGTCTTTTAAAATTTGTTTTAGAAAACAAAAAATGAGTTTACACATAAAATAAAAAATGACAAAAAGTTATTTTAAAAGTTTTTAATTTAAAATAAGAAAATTTTAAAAATAATAAAAATAGTGCATTTTTCTGTTTTTTTATTTTAAAAATTTTAAAACATAGAATAAAAATAAAAAATAGAAAAAAAAAAAAAAACCAAATATCACCTAATTAACTTGCGTTTTTGGGTTATCCACCACCACCTTCGCCTATGATTTGCCCTTAATATGGTTGCTCTATATAGAAGAAGAATGGAGGATCGCACACAAGAGCCCCTACGTACCCAGCAACCCTAAATTCTTGCATGCAAATTTTTTCGAACCACAAACATTCCGATCAACGAATACTATTACATGGAGTCTGGTAGAGAGATAACCAAAGAAGAAGGCTTTCCATTAATGGCTTTCAAGAACGTTTCTTTTCTACTCTATCTCTCCGCCCTCTTCCTTCTCTTCACCACCTCAGAGTCCACGACCTGGTTTCCGTTCCGCAAGCCGGCTTCCTTTTGGTTCAGTAGCGGCGGCGGCTCTGACCCGCTCGAAACCATCTCGCCGCCGCAGACTCCCCTCGGAGAATGGGCTCTCCTGCAGAAGAGTATCGGCGTCTCCGCCATGCACATGCAGCTCATGAAGGATAACACCGTCGTCATCTTCGACCGGACCGACTTCGGCATTTCCAACCTCTCCCTCCCCAAAGGCAAGTGCCGCTACAATGACGCCGTGGTGAAGGTCGACTGCTCCGCCCACTCTCTCCAGTACGACGTCGCGTCCAACACCTACCGACCCCTCACGGTGCAGAGCAACTTGTGGTGCTCCTCCGGCTCCGTCCACCCCGACGGCACCCTGGTTCAGACCGGCGGGTACCGCGCCGGCGAGCGCAGAATCCGGGTTTTCACCCCGTGCGACGGCTTGAATAATTGCGACTGGGTTGAACTGCCGGAAATCCTCTCCGTCCGGCGTTGGTATGCCTCCAACCACATACTTCCCGACGGGCGGGTGATCGTCGTCGGAGGTCGGAGACAGTACAACTACGAGTACTTTCCCAAAAGCATGATCAATGGGTCTGCCTCAACCGGGCTATATAGCCTCCCATTCTTGGCTCAGACCGCTGACAAATACGAAGAGAACAATCTTTACCCGTTCTTGCACCTCTTGCCGGACGGAAACCTTTACATCTTCGCGAACCGGCGATCAATAGTGTTTGATTACGTCCACAATCGGATCGTCAGAGAGTTTCCGCCTATCCCCGGCGAGAAGAGAAACTACCCATCGACTGGGTCGTCGCTGTTGCTTCCCCTCAGGGGAAAGTCGCCGGTGGCAGAGGTGATGATATGCGGCGGGTCACCGAATCTTGCGTTCTTTAGAGCGGAGAAGCAGAAGGAGTTCTTGCCGGCTTCCAAGACTTGCGGGCGGATGAAACTCAGTGACCCGAATCCGAAATGGTTGATGGAGAATATGCCCATGAATCGGGTCATGTCCGACATGATGTTGTTACCCACTGGTGACGTACTCATCATCAACGGCGCGTCCAACGGCACAGCCGGTTGGGAGGACGCCGTCGGGCCGGTTCTCCACCCGCTTCTTTACTACCCCAAACAGCCCGACTTGACCAAGAGATTCTCTGTGCTCAACCCTTCCACGATCCCTAGGATGTACCACTCCTCAGCGATCTTGTTGCCAGATGGTAGGATTTTAGTGGGTGGAAGCAACCCCCATGCAAAGTATGACTTCAATGCAAAGCCTTACCGAACTGAGTTGAGCTTGGAAGCCTTCTCGCCACCCTACTTGGCCCCACAGTACTCCGATCTCCGACCGTCGATCATATCAATAGACGACCCAGATAAGATCGTGTTGTACGGTCAGCCATTTTCTCTCACAATCACGGTGCCTACTGGCCTTCCAGATCAGGAGATCAACGTAGCCTTGATGGCACCCCCATTCGCCACGCACTCTTTTCAGATGAATCAACGGATGATATATTTGGATGTAGTTGATGGCATCCAAGGGCTATCAGGGTACAGGGTTACCGTGGTTGCGCCTGCAACAAAGAATATTGCACCACCGGGGTATTATTTGCTGTTTGTCGTCCATGGTGGAATACCAGGAGAATCTGCTTGGATCAAGGTTAACGACGATCGAGATTAAATGATTGACAGATCTCTAGACAATTTTATAAATTAAATGACTGACAGATCCAAAGAATTTTTATACTTTCAGATTTGTAGTGGCTCTTCTTTAGTAGGGTTTTTTAGTTTTGGTCTGACGTACCCTCATGGACTAGTGGTAATTGAATTATTCCAAGGTAGTTGCATGGCGTTCCCATTTTTCTGTAGATATAGTTGATTAATTACAGATTGATTCAATGCCGTATTTTATTGAACATTTGATTCAAGAATCGAATTAAGAATTTTTATGAGAAAAAAAAGTTACTTTTAGTAACTTTTGTTTTTTAGGTATTTGGCAACATTTCAAAAGTTACTAAAAATTTTTAAAATTTTCTTTAAATTGGCATTTAGATTGAATTTTTATTTTTTATTTTCTATTTTCTACTTTGCGTCTTGAGGTTCATGTTTTTAGAATATTGAAAATGCATTTAGTTTACTATTTTCTATTTTCTGTATTTTAAGATTCTCCTTATTTTGGGATCAAAAAGACTTAAAATAACTTTTAACAATTTTTGTATTTCATATGTAAATTTGTTTTCTGTTTTTTAAAATAAGTTTTGAAACACAAGTGATCAAATATGTTTTGGATTATTTTCCTCATTTTAAAAAATATTAAATAAAAAAAGGAGTTCAAAACAAGTGTTTCAAATGGATCTTAACTTTTTTACCAAACAACTAAAAGTTCCCAAAGGTTCTAAAAATTCTTAACAATTTCTCCAACCTTTTACCAAATAGCCAAAAGTTACTAAAATTTCCTGGTTAAAAATTTCAAATTTTATAAAAAGTTGCACATAACAAATTTTGCCAAAAAAATTCGCAAAAGTCCTAAAAATTTTGCTTTCAATTAAACGGGCTCTTAGTAGAGGAATTCCTATACTTAGTTAATCTTTGATTAATAAACTTTAACTAAAGAATTTTTATATTAAGAAAATTGTAAATGTTCGGCAATAAAAAAATTACTGCGAAACTGTTTACCACGTTAACTAGAAATTTAAATGCAAGCCTACCACGTTAATCAGAAATTTAAATGCAAGCCTACCGAATACAAAAAAACTAAGGTTATAGTTAGAGAGAGAGTCTCTGACCAAAAAACCCTCCAATAGTAAAATCAAAAAAGGTTTGAGAGAATTGTAAAATGGAAAGTAAAGAAGGGACTATTTGGTTAAAAATAGTGAAGGTATCTGGATTTTGGAGTTAGGTGTTGTATTTATAGTAAGATAGTGTAAATAAATTAATAAGTAAATAATGAAAAAATAATCATTTAGTACCATATATATACATTAAAGTCCACCGTGATTTACTTTTCTTTAAATGCCTTTTATTCATTGTTTAATGCCTTTCACTTTACATTAAATGGGTGTGTAAGAAAAAATATTTAAATAGACAAAATACAATTAGGGGTGGATATCGGCCCGCTGGCATGAAGAACCTGCCCAATCTAGCCCAAAATTTGTAGGGCTTGGGTTTGAGAATTTAGGTTATAAGGTTGAGTTGGGCCAATTTTTTAGGCCTGATTTATTTTTGAGCTGGGTTTGGGTTCATGCATCATAGTCTAACCTGGCCTGGCCTAGCTTGAAATTAATAAGTGAGTTAGTCCCACACCTCCAACACACAAAACCCTAGCTTCGCTCTTCCTCTCTTTCCCCTCACAAATCCTAATCTCAAATACTCAGTCGCTCTTCATCTCTTTTCAGTCTGTAATACAAAATATGTATCTCTCACTTTCACTTTTTTCTTCATCTCTCTTCTTCATCTTTTCAGTCTTTACTCTTCTCTCTCTCTACCTTAATTTTATTCATATATATTTTTTATTATAACAGAACTAATATGCTTAATTTTATCAAGTTTTTTTTTTTTTCAAAAAAAGTTTTACAAACTGGGATTAAAAAATATATTATCTATATTTATAGAATGTGTGCTGTATGCACGTGTTAATTTTGTTGTGTCGTGTGTTTACATAATTTAATTGTATTTGATATTTTTATAAATATTAACGTTTCACTTTTTTGTGGAAAAATTAGCTTCTTCTTTGCAATCTATGTCTTCAACTGAAGATAATGATTCCAACTCATCAAAAGAATATTATGATGGAAATGATGATGAATTCGAGGTAGTTACATAACGTGTTGTTTTTTTTTTTAAATTTTATTAAATACTATTAGCATGCTTCTAATTTTATTATTATTATTTTTTTACGTAGGAATTCACAAACTTTGCATGAACTTGTGATATCATTGAAGGAAGTTAAGATTTGCTTATATTTCTTAATTTTAATGGTTTTCCAATTTGATCTTTTGGACAATGTAATGATTTTATTTTGTGGAGTTTAATTAGCTAGTTGTATCTTTTGAAATTAGGATGCTGTGATCATCCTATTTGAACTTATGATATTGTGTTGTTTTATTTTATAGAGTGTTTTAATTAATCAGTTAGTTATTTGTTTGTATTTAAACAGTGGTTGTGAACAAGTTATTGACTGTTTTTGCATAATTTTTATATTTTTTAATATTTTATCGTTCGGTCCAATTGATGAGCTTGGGTTCACAAATTTCAACCCGATATTGGGCCGGCCCCAGCTTGGGCTGATGCTTAAAAACTTGGCCCGAATAAGTCCAGTCCAAACCCAGCCCAACCTAGTCCATGTCCACCCCTAAATACAGCTCGTGAAATATTCGAACGTCACATCTGTTTGTCATTTGTAATGTAACGAACTAACTAAGTTAACTTTTAGGTAATAAATTCAATTCAATTATTACCATTTTACATTTATAGTTAGAATTACACTAGCGTTCCACAATAAGGTGAGACCTAACTTCAACCATTTTCTGATTATTTAATCTGCACCGAGTACTTTTCTATTGTGATCAAGAGAACGTCATTTGTCCAAGTTATTTTTGTACTAATAGTAAATTTTTAAGTTTAATGTACTTCCAAAAGAAAAAAGAATAATTTAATTAGTCCTTTTAATTGAAATTTTCATTTGATTCCTAAATATATTCATACGCATTAAATATTAGGAAAAGAACTCTCATTCAATTGTTTGATGTCCCAAATATTGAAATTTTATTACCATTCTTATTCCTTGAAATTCAGGAAATCGGTTGCAAATGTGGGGAAAAGGCTGTTGGATTTTCATAAATCTAACAAAGAGAGACTTGGTTTGCTAGGATTTTTATGGACACAAGATTTTTAAACTAGAACAAAAAGTTTTATAATATGTATGTTACATATATATTTTTTTCATCCCTATTTTGGAAGAAAACATTAATTTGAGATCTCTCAGTATAATGCATTCTATTACAAAGGGAGAGATTCCATCCAAACATGCGCTATCATCTCTTCCTGGCCGCAGGCAACCGAGAAAAGAAAAACACAAATATTTTTTTGGGCCAAAATTTGAGTTTACATCTCATCATCAACAGCGCCTTCCTCATTCGAACCCGACGCATACTTGTATCGCTTAGCAAAGAAGAGGAAGACCAAGAAATTCAACGCGCTCAGCACGCACATTAGCCAGTAGAACCTCTCCAGGTGATCGCGATTCAAGTTCTTTCCGGCCAGCCACGGTTGGTGCTTGGAGCTTCCACTGGCGCGGTTGACAACGGTGACAATCACCGAGCTGAGGTAGTACCCGATGGCAAGAGAAATCCACGAGAGAGACGTAGCCAGAGATTTCATGCCAACGGGGGCCTCGGCGAAGCAAAATTCCAGCAATCCAGCCAAGGTGAAGAGATCAGCCGACCCCAGGAACAAGTACTGGAAAGCGATCCACAGCATTGTGATGGGCAATGGAGATTTGGAATCGAGGAGTCCCGAGTCAGAAGCTACTCTCTTGCGCTTGATTTCGACCAGAGCGGCCACTGCCATGGCCACAATGGAGAGAAACAAGCCGACTCCTATTCTCTGAAGATGAGTGATGCCCATTTCAGATTTTGTCAATTTGCGAGCGAAGGGGATGATGAGATGGTCGTAGACCGGCGCAAGGATGATGATGAAGATGACCGGGAAGATGGGGAGGGAAGCGGGAGGGACTGCGAAGGAGCCGAGCTTGGTGTCCATGGTGCTCGCTTGATTGACTGAGAAGGTGGAGAGCTGAGCAAGGCAACAGTTGAGAATGATTGTGCAAGCGAAAATGGGGAGGATTTTTAGCACAACCTTGACTTGTTCTACTTGCTGTATTGAGCATTCTAGTGGACTGTGGGCTGGAGTTTTCAACGATGCTCTGTTCAAGAATTTGAGGCTTTTTGTTGGGGTCTCAATATTAGATTCTGTGGCTTTGGGGTAGTCTGCTCCATCTTGTTGGCTTATAGTAATTGGGGATGAAACTGAAGGGCTTATGGCCGTGCTTGCGATTGCACCACTTGAACTTCTTTTTGAGCAAGAGTTTACTATGGCTGCTAACAGAACCTGTGAAGTATTTCAATCCCCCCCCCCCAACCCAAAAAAAAGAAAAAGAAAAAAAGGAAGACCCACTTAGTATCAGTTGATTAGGAGGATGGAGAAGATATAATGTGACGGACTTATTTCTACAAAGAGAATGGAAAGAGAGAGGAGTCCAAATGTTACCTTGCCAATGGTTGTAAGAGGACTTCCAGAAGGTATCTTGTTCCTGTAAAAAGGGGAACCAGCAAGGAAAATGGGAATAGATAGCAAGATTGCCATCGTGGCGATACCGAAACCCCAATACCAACCTTTGTTGTCCTCCACCCATACCACCAAAGTCACCGCGATTAGACCCCCAAAAGAAAGGCAGAAGACGAAGTAGTTGAAGAAAGTCGACCTCTTGTTCCTTCCCCGTGGGGTGCCCTCGTCGAATTGCTCAGCTCCCTGAGCCGGCAGTGATCCTTTTATGCCTCCCACGCCCAGTGCGACCAGGTATAAGCCTATGAACAGCATTGCTGCTTTGCCACCGCTCGCCTTCTCGCATGGGGTGTCGACACTGCAGGGAGGTGGCTGTAGGGATGAAGAGCGAGCTTGCGCTGTGAGTATGATCAATCCCTGTTCCAATTATATACTGTTAATACCTAACAAGTATTTTGTTGGTATACTGAGACGGGAATACAGAGGACATAGATACATAATTTTGTGAAAAAAAAGAATAATATTGTTATTGCCAGAAAACGATAAATAAATATAATTTTTATGAGTATACGTATAGTACTTCCCAATTTAAACAAATTCAGGACGGGTCTTGAGGGCTAAGGTCAAATATTAGTAGAAGTCTTTTAATATAATAAAAAAAATACTACATACTACATAAATAAAATAATAACATAAAAAATTGTTAATTAAATATTACTTTATTCTTTTTAAGAAATAAAATCATTTTTTGAGAATGTGTAAGGTTTTTTTGGGCCAAAAATTTAGTTCACTTAAAATAATTTTTAAATTTTATATAATTAATATTTATTTTTATAGGGGGTCTTCATCGATTTCGAAACTTTACGCAAATACCTCACACACTATGTCGATATAGATATAAAACCTATTTTAACGTGTTTGTATTTCATATATAAATTAATATTAATTAGAGTAAATTTTACTTTTCTTCCTTGGGTGTTACCCGAAATATCATTTTGGGATAGAGATGTAAACAAATAGGGTACCTGCTTAATTAGCTAATTCTATTACCAACTTCATTTATTTTTTATTTACTATTATTATCTCAAATCCGTTTATTTTTTTAGTTGGCATTCTAAACCCATCACGTCTCAAACCTGTGAAACCTATCTCAAACCCGCAAAACCCATTTATGTTAATTACAAAAAAAAAATTTCATTTATGTTTAATTAGTCAAAATTACCTTTTAAGTATCTGTTAAATACCCAATTTGAGATAAAAAATAAAAAAATTAGTATAAATATAAACGGATATCAGGTATCGGATATTAGGTACCCGGTATGGGATATTAGGTACCCTACAGACAAATTTCAAACCCACCCCAAACCCGCACGGGTATTAAATTTCAATCCCAAACCCGTCTCAATCCTATTAGGCTATGTTTGTTTGGTGGATGAGAGATGGGGGATTGGATTGGTTATCCGTGGGACCCACCTTGTGAGGTGTTTGTTTTGGTTTTTGTTTAATCCGTGGGTCCCACGAATTGGATGAATTGTGAGGGAAATGGCCGGATGACTAATCCGGTGGGGGAGGTGGTATTATTAATACCCCCATCTCCGAATTTATTTCCCGCCAAGATCCAAATGTTAAAAATTATTTCTTATCACATTACATATCAAATCATACTTTTTATCCCACTTTATATCCACCAACCAAACACCAAAAAAATAATCCCACATAAAAAATTAATCCCATCTTTTATCTAATCCCATTTGTGGACCCCACAGTATTACTTATCCCCCATCATCCAATCCCTCAAACAAACACAGCCTTAGGGTATTTCCCAACGAATTTTTATTAAATTCGGTCAAGTCGAGTACCCTCGTATACTCATTCCATTATATCCTTATTTCGGGACCCAAATTTCTTTTGTAACAATTAAAGGTCTAAATTTTTAATTAATTATAATTTTATTCTTTCGAAAATATTCTTTCCTGCGTTCTCTTCATCGATTGTTTAACCTTTAAGGGTATGTTTGTTTGAGGGGATTGGATGATGGGGGATAAGTAATACCATGGGATAATATATGAGATTAGATAAAAGATAGGATTAATTTTTTATGTGGGATTATTTTTTTAGTATTTGATTGGTAGGATATAAAGTATGATAAAAGATGTGATTTGATATGTGATATGATTGAAAATAATTTTGGACTTTTAAATTTTAGAGGGAAGTAATCCGGTGAGAGGGATTAATAATATCCCAACCTCCCGAGATTACTCATCCCCCAAAACTCCTCACTAACACTCTAATCTGTGGGTCCCACAGATTAACCAAAAAATCAAACAAACACCGCATTGCTGTGGGACCCACAGATGAGCTCTCCAATATGACCATATAATTCAAGTATCAAACACGGCCTAAAAGTAAATGATCACTCAAGGATGACACTGTAATTAAAAACATTTATTTGTACAGACTAATTATTATAAAAAATAATCACATTATATAATAATCATTTAAAATAATTTATCACTACGATTACATAAATATAAGATTGATTTGTGTGTTTAACTTATGATGTTGTAGTTATATGATTTGGGGACGCTTTAAAGCCACCTCTGAAGAATGACCCTTCGAGGAGGCCGATGGCTGCAATTTTCAGTCAACCCTAAAAATTAATTCATAGCTAAACAAGGACACGAGAGACAAAGCTCCTGGATCCGTCACGGGACTGACTTGGTGGTCCGTCACTTTTTTGGCGGCCTTATTGAACAGATAGGAAAGAGAGCAACGGATCAGACGGTTAAAATAATCAAATCAGGGAATGCCCCTGTCATCGGACGCCTCCAAAGAGAAAATATGCCATAGAAAAAGGACTACATATTTGTGAGTATTTATTAGCACTTTAGCACTACTCCATCCGTGAAATGTAATGTCACTGCCCCCCCCCCCCCAAATGTTGGGTCACTATTGGAATGTAGCAAGAATTTGAAATCCCATATTAATATTTTATGCAATCACATTTTTTAAACACGCAAACTAATATATTAAATGAGCCCCTTAATTAATTCCAGAAAACACACGAATTTAATTCTTAATTCAAGTGAAATGTGTGTGAGAGGCAATTTATATCTTTCTAATGTAGTCATCGACTATATGATTCATTGATAGTCGTAATAAATCGGTAAAGATTTTGAATTACCAAAAAATATATATAGTTATATTAAATGAATAATATAACTCAAACTCGATTTATATTTAGCTTAATAAAAATTATTTAAAATTAGTTTATTATGAAATTAATTTGAAATTAAAAACTTATAATTTAAACTTAATTTAAGTATAATTTCAAACATTAAAATATATTTAAAAATAACCAAATTAATTGATCAAAATGACTAAACACATTTCCAAGTTACACAAAATTTTCAATCTAAAAACTTTTAGAGTGTATTTGACACACCAAAAAGTGAGAAAAAAATGAGATAAAATGTGATTGGAATAAACTTTTTGTGTTTGGTGCACACCACTCAAACCGCATTTTTTGAAGGTGAATAGTAAAATTTCGTTTTGATGGATTATATTTCCGTTTGGACGGATTCAAAATTTTAGACAATCGTGACTTCTTTATACTACAATCCATCCAAACGAATCGTAGAAACCGTTTGGACGAAAATTCGCCGCGCGACTCTGTCAAAACGGTTTCTACAATCCGTTGAAACAGTTTTAAAAACATCACAAAAAATAGTTAAAATGGGTGTTATTTGATAGTTTGAGAGTCTATTGTGAGAATGACGAAAAAAATTATACTATTTGATTAATCGAATTCTAATTATCGACTTTTATTTTTTAAATATTAAATATTTTTTAAATTTTAAGAAGGTAAAAATATATAAAATTTTATAGACATATTCATAAGTTTTCAGATATTTCCATGGTGCACCAAGCGCATTAATTTGTTTTGCCGAATTTCGCCGACTCATTTGCAAACGAGAAGGTGATATTAAGGATCACCGTGATGTTCATTGATTGGTACACCCGAGTCAAGAATTTAGCCTATCCCCGACAAGACCCGGCACAGTCTTTAGGTGTTGAGACACGTGCTGCTGGACCCCACCCTGGATGTGACGTGGAGCCTCGAGGTTTCCACGTAGCACAAGGGATCGTAGGCCATCTGGCACGGAGATCGTGATTGACAACTTGAAATGTTTTAACTTATTAATCGAAGAGACAAAATATTAATGCTGCTAGCAAACAAAATTAAAAAAAAAAAAAACATTGGGTTAATGCCATCGGCTTCCCCTAATGAAAAATTGTTTGAATTTGACGTATTTATGATTCGAGTGGATTGTAAAAGTGTTTTTGACTCGGTTGCCTTTAAAAGTTTGATTTTTGTTTCCTAATTTTATAATACATAAAGAAAAATGTTTTTAAAGATATCTTTTCTACCTCATGAGTTTAATTATATGTTTAAATTATAAAAGAAATTAAGAAATTAAAACTTTAAATGTTCTATATATGGTTGAAATAGTAATGTAGTACTGACAATTATTATTATTATTATTATTATTATTTATTAATTGATTAATTAATTATCTTTTTATTAGTCTAATTTCCTCCAAAGCAAAATGTCAAAATGATTTTTAACTGGAACCCAAAAATCAGGAAGAAAAACCAACCCAAAAATAATAATGAAGAAAGTTGCCAATTTTATGGCAATTTGTGCACCTCCTCAAGGCCTGTAAATGGTCCAACTGTTGGCTAAAATTACTAGCTATACTGCAAACTAGCCATGCTTCTTCTCTTTTTTTTTCCCTTTAACTTTTGGGAGGACTAACCTATACATACACCCTATACATACACCTCACAATTTATGAGATTCCACCTCCACCTCACTTCATTATAAAAGTGCCATTAATTATTACGTACACAATTCTAATTAAAACTCTACCGGTAGATAACCATTTTCATTCATTTTATTTAACTTTGGAAGAACCCAAATTAAAACCAAAGTTAAAAGTGATTAGAAATATGAGGTGAAAAGTATAAATATGAATATAAATACAGATATAGATATAATAAAAATACAGATACATATAGAATGATTCTTAAAAACAAAAATAAATATGAAAAATAAATTAATTATCTTTGAAATATATTTGAGAAATATATATATATATATATATATATATATATATATATATATCAAATAAAGATAAGACGTATATTTTAAAAATATCTAGCGCCTCACAGGAGAAGAGGAAAGGGGATGGAAAAGTGCAAGATAATAAATATTACCAGAAACTCAATGACTGCACTTATCAGGTAGATATGATAGCTGGCGAAGAAAGCATCAGATAGGAAACCACCAAGGAGAGCGAGAAGGAAGGCAGTCCCCATGAAATTTGTCACAGAATTGGCCGATTCGGAAAGAGAAAAATGCATGTGTCCGGACATGTATGTCACCAAGTTGCTTCCATTCGCCAGATATGCCAAGTTCTCCAGTACCTCAACAACTGCAACCCACCCAACAACATTAACCATGTTAACTTTTACTTTCATCAATTCTGGTTCTGGAGGTGTGCAGAATATATGAAGAACAAGGCATGCAACACAGTACTCATCTTTGATTTTTTTTTCCCCGAGAGAAAGAGAGAGAGAGAGATTGACATGATAATTAATTACCCAGAACAAAGGAAGCAGCAAGCATGCCCCCATGGCGGCCTCTCAGTGCAGGTTTGCCCCTCCAATTCACATAGCCTTCCCATGTATCCATTTGGGATTCTAATTCCTACAAGATTAGCCGAATATATATATACATATATGTGGTAAATTATGATAAATAAGTGATGAAGAGTAGTAAGCAAAAAAAAGAAGAAAAAAGAAAAGGGAGAAGGAAAGAAAAAGGATCAACCCACCATTTCTTTTTACACTTTTGAGTAGGTTGAGAGCGATTAATCTTTGGAATGGAGGAGAATCTGTCAAGGAGCAGAAGTAAGCAATGGTGGATTACTTAGGGAAGAGGGGGGGGGGGTGTGGAGGGCCCAGTTTGGAGTGAATGGTCTAAGGGACCCTTGAGAAAATGAGTTTTTGTTAACGAGTAGTACTTACATACAACCCATAAATCTTTTTTTTTTTAATATATATATATATTTTATTGCGTAATATTATTATTTTTTTAAAAATTAATTACACCGGCACCTTTTTAACTATATCTTATTTTTAATTTACCTTTTTTATTTATTAATTCTAACCCTTTGATCTCTCATCTATTTAAAAGAGACTCCGTTGGAAAACTATTAAAAATATTGGATGAAATAAGATTAACAATTAACTTTTTTTTATAATATAACTTTACAAAAATTAAAATATCCCCAAATACAAGAAAAAATAAATAAAATAATACATATACATATATATATTTATATATTTTTTTATTTTCTCTTACTTTCTTTACCCATTTAAAATTTAATTTATAATAAATATTTCAAAAAAATAATTTAATTTATTGAAATAAGAATTAAAGTCTAATAAATAATAATTTATTATTAGAATGATTTATTTTATTATACATACAATCCTCAATTGGAACAATACCAATAGTAATTATTCTTATTTTTGTAATTAACACTTATTTTTGTAATTATCCTTTAATTGGTGAAATTTGATAATAAAAATAATAACAAATTATTAATTTAATGGTACTTTATTTTAATTTCTAATAAATAATAATATTAATAAAATAATATTATTTATTTAAATAATAATTTTTTTGTAATATCTAAGTTTAATTTTAATAGTAAATCATTATGTATTTTTAATAGTAATTAATTTTTGTTAATAAAAATATTAATATACAAATAATCCAACAATACCAATAGTAATTATCCTTGTTTTTGTAATTATCATTTAGCTAGTGAAATTTGATAAAAAATAATGAGAACTTATTAATTTAATGGTACTTTTTTTCATTTGTATAAATAATAATAAATGATATTAATAAAAAATATGATTTACTTATATAATTAAATTTTTTTTGTAATAACTCATTTTATTTTAATAGTAAATCATTATGTATTTTCAATAGTAATTAATTTCTATTAATTAAAAAATATTAACAAAATAAATCATTCTAATAATAAATTATTAATTATTATTAAAGTTTAATTTTTATTTTTATTAAATTAAATTATTCTTCTATAACATTTACATGCATTATTTTATTTGTTGTTTTTCTTGTATTTGATAATATTGTGATCTTAATAAAGTTGTATTATAAACAGAATTAATTGTTAATGTTATTCTATTCAAATTTTTTACGATTTTCAAATATAGTTCCCCCTTAAATAGGTGATGGGGTCAAAATATTAAGATTAAAAGATTAAGAGAATAAACTAAAAATAAAATGTAGCTGAATAAGTATTAGTTTAATTAATTTTTTTTTTAGTTAGGTAAGTAGGAAAGAGAAAGAAAGTTCTTGGGGTTTTTTTTAACGGGTTCCAAAATATTGCAGTGAAGGATTTAAGGGTTAGGATTTAATTAAAATTTATTGATTTTGTCAAATAATATTTATTACAATATTTATTAAATCTTTTGATTAAATCTTGACCTTTGAATCATTTACTACAGCATCTGCAGTGAAAAAATTTACTACAGCATCCTATAATCCATTTATAACTTAGGGCTCGTTTGGAGCTAAAAAAAAACTAAAAAATTTCAAAAAATTTCAAAAGTTTTCAAATTCCTCCAATCATATTTTGCCACCTATCATTTTTATATCACATCAATCTCGTTCATTGATTTTTTTTTTTTTTTTTTTGAGACTTCAAACGCACCCTTAATGTATCAAAATTTTTAATTATTACTTTGTGTTGAAGTCAATGACATTTAATTTTTTTATTAATTACTTTTTATGGCAGCAATACATACTTGCCTTATATGGGCACTCCCCCAGTCTCCCTCACTGTTTTTATCACAACAATTAATATATTTTACTAGCCTAGGTTAACGCTGCTTGCACGACTAAAAGTGGTCAAATTAAAAAAAAAATTAAATAAATAAAAAATATTAGTCACTTTTTAATATTTTAAAAATCAAACAAAATTTATTAAAATAATCTGTTGAAAAAGTGAAAAGTAAACCGTATCAACGGTTTTAGTTAAACAGTGCGAAAAGTTGACAAATGTTGAAAAAAATAAAAAAAATAAGTAACTTTTTGTAATTTTTTTTGTAAAAATTTATAAAAATTAAATTTTAAAAATAAATGCACGAAAATGAAAATGATAAAAATGGTAAATATTTATAACTTTTGATGATTTTTGACCCAATCAAACAGGGCTGTCATTAGGCCGGTGTATTGGGATTTATTTTTCAATATTTACTACTTCAGTAAGAATACAAAATTATAAAATTTGATATATTTATAAATATAAATATATCAATACGTGTGTGTATACGTATATATATTATGTATCTCAATAATAAATATATTATGAAAATCATAACATCAGAAACAAACATTTTTGCCATCTATAAACTAACTACATGAATTGAACAAATGCAATGAACCAAATAGATATTTTCAGAAAACCAGGAACTCCTTTTTTTTTTTTTTTTTCTTTTTTTGATATAAATATAGATAACAACTAATAAGAAAATGCATGCATCTTTAATTTCAATAAAAATAGTATATTAATAAATTGGATACATTTTCTTGGTACCATTTTACAAAAGTATCTCATGTGCATTAAATACAGTTAGACTGACCACCAACTCCCTCCACAGATGTGAGATACCCACTAACTACCAACCCCTTCCACAGATGTGAGATACCCCCAATAGGTTCTTCTCAGTGGACTGAGATTTATAGTAAATCTAGAATCTGATTCTAGTTGTTGGGTAATCTTGAATCTTTCCCATCTCCAAAAGTTGGCTTATAAAATAAGTTTTTTCTTACATATATACATTAACTAGTAGCTCATTCCATAATTGATGTGAGACACCCTAACAGAGAATCCTTTCTCAACCTTTTTATATGTCGTTTTTTTTTTTTGCTATCAGATACCTACTCTAAGGAAGTTCGGTGGCGTGGCAAAGATACACGAAGTAAATTTTTACCCCACACACATTTATACAAATATACTTATCAACAATAAAAATTCATGACAATAAAAGTATCACATGCCTTTACCTTATAATAAATATTCATGTAAGTAAAAGTATCATATAACTTATCATTTATACAAATTCCGTATAATATATAAACTATGTTATGAATATATCAAATAGATAGCTCAAAAAATAAAAATTATTTTTTTGTTGTAGGAAAATTCGTGAAAAATCAAAGTACATATGCCTTGTCATATAAACAAATTCTATAAAATATGTTAATTAAATATATATGCAAGGAGTTAAATAGATAGGTGAGAGAAATTTTAATTTTTTACTAAAGTAATTTTCCCAATAAAAAATTGAGAATCACTTTAAACAAACCACTTGTCACTAGCAATAGCTCTTTCCTTCTTACGTATAGTTTATACATAGATTTTATGAGGACTAATATATATGTTGCGTTGGTACTTTAGTATTGAAAAATAGCTCTTTACACTTGTTGTATTTAATTTTCAATAAATATTTTTACCTTTTTACTTAAAAACCTAACATCCTTCAAGGATTTCATCTTCGTTTCAATTATAAACTACAAAGAATAAAAGGATAGAAATTTTGAAATTCAAGAGGTGATGGTAGTTCTCATCTTTAGTTTTGGGAAGTATAAAATCAATTCACCAATTTTATAGATGGTTATTAGAAACATAAGTAAATGAATGTGCTGAAACTCAATTTGAAAAGAAAAGAAAAATAGTTTAAATTTATTTTACATATAAAACTAGTAAGATAAAACATATTTAAAAACTTAAAAATAAATCACACGCATTCCTTTAAGTAGCCTAAATTTAATATACCTCAAAGTGAAAAGAGAGAGAGAGAGAGAGAGAGAGAGAGAGAGAGAGAGAGAGAGAGAGAGAGAGAGAGAGTGTGAAGCATCAAATCGTCCCTCCCTAAATTGTTAGCAAAAGCCTCCGTTTGCCCGATAAATGATGATTAAGTTAATATGAAAATAAATTTAAAAAAAAAATAGAAAGAATTCTTTAATCCTCAATACACGCGTTGCAACGGACAATCTTTTAAAACTGAGCTTGGCTTGCTACGTAGGGAATCCATAAATTGGTTGATGGTGATATTGAACCATTTATGGCTAGTGCATTTCTAGCCGCTTGATCAACAGAAGTTTTCCGTACCCTAATCCTGCATCATGTAGTGTCAATGAAAGATCGCTAGTTGGGACACCAAATTGCAATAAATAGTGAGCTTTTACTCGATTTATTAGACATAAAAATTAAAGCTTTTGACGTGAAGACCGGAGTCATTAGGTCGTGGAGGACTGAACAGCAGCCTCCATCAAAATTAAGGTGCAATTCGGGTGAGATATATATATATATATTTATTTATTTATTATGTTTGGATTTAATTATAATCGTGTTTATTAGTTTTTATAATTAAATATTTAAAATTTTAATTAATATTTTTATAGTCATATTAATTTTAAATTAACGTGAGGTGACGTATTCAAAATTTTACTTTGAAATCTGTAACTTCTTTCAGTGAGGAATCCCTTTCCACGGTTCTCACGGATCTCGATCTCTATCTTTTTGTTTTATATATATACGTATATATATATCCACTGAAATTTGGTACTTATTCACTGCCACACGATAGTATATATATGCATGGGAAATTCAACTTTTGTTCTTCCATTAAACAAGAAGACAAAGAGCTGATTTGTGGAAACAAACACTTTGCCTCATCCACAACCTTGGTTTTTGAGAGAAATTTTGAGGCACAAAGCCAGTTTACGAGGGGTCACAAGTCACATATAGCCGCTGAGGAAGGTCACTACTATGATAAGGCTACGCAGCCAAACATGTCATTTGGACTTGTTTGAAAACGTAGAAAATAACAATTTTTACACAATTAATTAATGAATTGAAGTGTCGGGGGACCTTGGTTTCAAAATTATATATGTTTACAGGAAATTATTTTTTTTTTTTTTGAAAATTAGTTTGTAATTCAAATAGTATATTTGGTGATTATATTGAAAAATTAATTTAAATAAAAAATAAATAGAAATAGACATTTGATTAATTAAACTTCCTTTGGGAAGAAAAAATTAATAACTATATGTAAATATATATATATATATATATTTTGAAAGGTAACTATTTTTTATATCTAACTATTAGAAAGTTAATTTTTTTTTTGGCACTTAAAACGTAAAAAAATAAAATATAAATTTAGTTTCAAAATAACTAAAAACATATCATAAATGTTATCCTTTTTTTTTAAAATGTCTTATTTGGTTGTGAGATGTTTTCAGTGATTATCCCAAGAGGTAAACATCCCTCAATTATATTGAATGGCAACTACTTGGGCCATGTTTGGAGGGAAAACAAGAGTAAAAATTATAAATTAAAAAAAAAAACACTAATTTTTAGTGTTTTAGGTGTTTATTAACTTCAAAACTTCAAAAATTAGTTCAAATATACGTAAGTTGGTCTAAACACTCTAAGTTACCAAAAAATAAAATATCAATTTTACTGAATTAATGCTAACTTTTACTGAGTTGCTGAGAGTATAATAGTCATTCATTTTAACCCAGCTAAAAAAATACAAAAATTTTATCCAACATATAAAAGTTGTTAAAAATTACTAAAAGTTATTATTTATTTTATCAAATACATAAATATTGTCAAAAATTATTAAAAAATTTTATTTATTTTATCAAACACAAAAAAAAAAGAAAAATTTACCTATCAATTTTTGCCTCCCAAAAAAATAAAAAGTTAGACCTCAAAAGGGAACTTAATATTTGCCTATTTTTCTTTAGGAGAGAGACATTTGCCTATAGAAGTCCGGAAAGTTACGAATATCCTATATGATGTATATTAATTAATGCATGGGTGAGTATATTTTCACCCCATTAGTTTTTATATTTTATTTAAATTTTTATAATTAAAATTATACAATTATCTATTTTTCTTTTCATCGTATGTTATGTATAATTATAATATTATAAATACATTTATATTTATCTTACTATTATAAAGCATACATTAGGTTTAATAGTGAGATTTTAAAATTAATAAAACTTTTTTTCCCCCTTATAATGTCCCTAAATTTCTTATAACTAATTACAATTTCAACGGTATTGAAAAAAATATAGAATAACTATAAGTTAAGTAATTTCACCGGCTTAAATTTTTATTTTCCTTACATGCCTTTTAACAATGCATTGCTTTCATAGTTTTTTTTTTTAATTTTTTTAAATAATTATTAATTAGTTAATATCTAGCTAAATACCACTAACTATTCACTATTTATAATTTGATGCCCTTTTATCAACTTTTTTATAATATTTTATTTAAAAATAAAAAATTTAACTAAAATTACACAGATAATGTGTACTCAATTCTAGTATGTCATTATGAGAGCTCAACCAAAATATTGGTCTCGGTATTGGTGCTTGTGTGTAGGGTTGAGTATTGATTAGTACAGTTTAAAAATTATAATTTTTATAATCGAATTGTTTATTTTTAAAAATTAAAAATAATAATTAAACTAACCAAAAAAATATGTATTCATTGAACATTAATTGAATCGAATTATATCAATTCAGTTACAGTCAATTCAATTATATAAGTTTATTAATTTAAATATATTTTTTATAATTTAATTATAGAGATCAAATAATAATTTTTATTTAAGTGGTACTTGAGACTCAGAATATGTACTTGATATTATAATAATTTGTTAATTCTTATAGCATTTGAGATTCTAAAAGATAAAACTATCGATAAAAGTAAATATTTATTTAATTTATTTGGTTTTAGAATTTCAAAACTATAACAAAATTCGATAATCAGTATTTTTATGAAAAATAAATCAATTGATCATTATTAGATAAATAATCGGACCAAACTTCTTAAATGTGATTGGTATAATTTGAAAATTAAATTTTGACTAAATTATACGCAGCCCTAATTATGTGGATGCATGCAACTAATTCTTTATTATATATTGAGTAATAAAAAAAAATTACATCCAAGCAAATCTCTTACCTCATGTGCATACATATAGATATATATACACACACACACATTTCTTTGATAAGAGCACCGCAATTAAGTTACATTTCATTCTCGGGATTTGAAGAGAGGACGGCAGTGGAGTCCTAGTTTAGATATTGCATTGGAAGGAGATGAGATGAGAGGAGAGAGCGTGTGGTGTGGGAGGGTGAATGCGATAAATGAGGTATGAATGAAATGCGCATGCATGGAAAAATAATGAGAAAGATCAAGGCAGACAGCGCTTTGAATTACAAAGAAGTGAAATAAGAGTCAGAGAAGTGTTCTCTTGCACACCACAGCACAGCACACTGCTCTCTCAATCACATTCCTCCCCCCCGGGACCCGAATTTTTTTTTTTTCTTTTCTTTTCTTTTGTCCCGTACATTACGGGTACATTTGGTTTGTCAAAAACTGCTTAATAAATTTTAAAAATTTTTAAAAATTTTTAAAAATTATTATTTTTTATCTCACTGCGCAAGTTACGAACTTATAAATTAGTTTACTTTATCTCATTTTATCTTACTTTTTATCACTTCAAACACATTCTACAAGTGTCATTAATGTTACTAGGAAACGGTTCGAGCTGGACCAGAGGGTTGAATGGCCCAACCAACTCTACTCGGTTCCTCGTGTTATTTTCTGCTTCAGTCTCTGCCCTTTTCGTCGTCACCGTCGCTTCATTTATTCTTATTTTTATTTTTATTTTGGTAACCCGTTTAAATTGATGGGTTCAGAAAGAAGAAAAAATGAAGAGTATTTACGTGAATTATTCGGTTGAATTTTGTATTTATATATTTGAAATCCAAAAAATTTTGTACTAATTATTTAATTAAAATTTCTCTGAATGTAATTTTGTTAATTTAAACAAAGATTCATCGTGAATTTAAATAGTTTGACATAATAA
The DNA here is from genome assembly GCA_019916065.1 of Vitellaria paradoxa. Taxonomy (NCBI): domain Eukaryota; kingdom Viridiplantae; phylum Streptophyta; class Magnoliopsida; order Ericales; family Sapotaceae; genus Vitellaria; species Vitellaria paradoxa. Next base: position 18,520,420 of record CM034233.1, on the reverse strand, counting down.
ATTAATTATTATTAATTTATAATCATAACTAAAAATTTTTTATTTGAAATCATGCATTTGTAATAGTATCTTCATCATTTTGATAATAATTATCAGATGATTTTCTTATGTTATTACGTATATTAACTTTCTTATTAATTTATATTTTAGTATAATTTAATATCAAATGTATTGATTTGAAATCTTCAATTCTTCAAACGCTAGCCTTAGTCATGAGATGTTTAGATTGAGGCAGCATTCGAAAAGTCTGGGCTTTTGCCTTTTTGTAAAATGAATGAAATTACCCTCTTATAAAAATATTTATTTTAAATCATGGACAGCAAATATACAATAAATGAACATAAAAATGAAAAATTAACTAAAAATAATAATTCAGTTTATTATTATTATTATTGTTATTATTATTATTATTATTATTATTTTGCTTTGTAAATATTAAAAAATACAAACTAACTTTTTAACTTTTTGACTAAAAAAAACTTTTTCTGCCAAAACCAAGCTCGAAGAGTTTGAAGAGTTTGAAAGAAAGGAAAGTGATGTTCATGGGTCCAGGTGCAAATTAATCCAGATACCCTCAATTACAAGAAAAAAAAATGAAAAAAAAAAAAAAAAAAAAGGAGGAAAGTGATGTAACAGTTAGGAAGATGAGCGTGTCTCTCTCCTAAATGTCCAGGAATAGGAAGAGACGGAAATAAAATGTACTAATTTTAATTATGATAAACACTTTTGTATGGGTATAATAGTAAAAAAAGAAAAAGTCTCAGTTATTTTATTTCATTTCACTCCCTTCACCTTCCCTTCTAACTGAAATTAAATTTCATTTAACTTATCCTCTATCCAAACAGATTATTAAGTAACCTCCCTCGTCAATGATGCCGCGCGGTGACTCACAAATTGGATGAGTTTGTAGTTTAAGTGTCTAATTAGGACATTTAGAGTGACAAAAATTAATAAAATTTAATAAAAATTGTGAATTCGTAATTTATGCAGTAAAATAAAATGTGAATGACTTTTATAAATTTTCAGTATTTTTTAATAATTTTCAAAGTTTCAAATGAAGTTTAATCTATTGAAAAATGTATTTGGTAGAGTTAATAGTTAAAAGAAGTTATATCTATATCTAATTATTATTTTGTCTTTGATATCTATATCAAATATTCATAATCCAAATTCAAATATAAACCAAACGCATTGGGTCCAATTATTATCTTCATCAAATAGTTAGTTATCTAAGGAATCATTCAAATTTAATTGTTATCTTTATTTCAATCTACAAAATATTTTAATTTTTTATGTTGATGAAGTACGCATCGCAAATCATCATTTAAATCTAATTCTTATCTTATATCAACTCATTTCAAAATCTAATCTTTATCTTTATTTCATTTTACAAATCCAATTCTTATCCAAATCATCATCCAAATCTAATTATTACTTTCATTTTATTCTACAAATTCAATTCTTATCTTTCGATTATCATTAAAATCTATTTCTTAATTATCTTCTTTTCATTCTACAAATTCAATTCTTATATTCATCAAGTAGAGTCGTGTGCTTTTGATATATCATTTTATTTATATTTTTTTTATTTATGTTGTTACTTGATTTAAATATTTTATAAATTTTTAATTAATAAATAATTTTACAGCTCCAAAAATTAAAAAAAAAATGAGATAAAGAATTACACAAATTAGTTCTCTTTAAAAGTGTTACCTAAAACGCTTAAATTTCTAAACACGGCCCTATTATTATTATCCCCCTTATTTTATATGTTTACACACAAAATTTCTGAACACGGCCTTACTGTTATTACCTCCTTCTTTTATACACTCACACGGTCCTATTGTTGTTATCCCCCTTCTTTCATATGTTCTCTCTCTCTCTCTCTCTCACACGCACACAATTAGACAAAAACATGGTAGATGCATTTGATCCACTAATTTTTATAAAAAAAATTAATTTTTATTAAATTTTTTTCAACTTCCTGAACTAAATATAAAATCAAAGCTTATTAATTTTTGTTAAATACTTAATACCCAATTAAAGTGCAACGTGTCAAAATTCTATACAAAGTTGGTAAAAATTTGTGTTGCCAAAATGACCTCATAATTTTAGTTACACTAAAAGGTTACAAGTTCTCGTATTTACTAAATGAAAAATCTTAATTCAAGAAAATTCTAGATTTTACGGGAGATAATAAAGAATTCTCAAAGTATAATTATACTAGAAAATTTTAAAATAAAATACCCAAAAACCATAAGCTGTTTTAATAGTAAAAACTTTAATACTGAACTAAGAAACTGCAATATATTCAAATATATCAAATTTAAAAATTATTGAATGATTACATATATAATCGAAAAGAAAAAGAAAAACAAATAAATACAAAATTAATGTACATCAATTTTGATTCGTAACCGGCAAATTGTCAAAGCAAAATTGGTCAAATTTTATAAAATTGACATTTGAGACCTTAAGTACTAAAATATGACATTGAGGAGAGCTATATCACGATAGTTGGTGATGAAAATGCTCTAAAATGTTATAAAAAAAAATTCAAAATTCAGATATTATGGTCCAAATAAGACTCCTGCGACAAGTATTAATTTCATGGGCCTAATATATGTACATAATTCATGGAAAAAAAAAAAAACTTATGTATTTACATCAAGCAATTTAAATTATATATATTATTTTTTATTTGCTACGCAGACAAATGATTTTTGCGAGGATAAAACAATTGCAAATGCAGAACTTTATTTGGCCACTAAAGTATTTAGTCAAAGAACCGTTGCTAGTAGTTAAGTAGCGGCAGCCACTTGTTGTAAAAAATTTAACATCATTAATCTTTTGTGGGTCAGGAAGAAACCCACAGCCGCTACCGGAAGGTACGCATTGGGTAAAATCTGTCCCGTGGACCAAATCGGTAATGGCCCACGAGGTGGTAAACTAGCCCAGGTAAACCCTAGCTGACCAGCTCGATTGAGAGGAGCTGTTAGAAGCCCGCCAAAGCGGTAACCCACCCTCCCGAAGGAGAGTCAAACCTGGGACCGCATGCGGCCCAGGCCTTAGGCGCCCTCGAACTCCCGCTCGACCACCCCCAAAGGGGCAACATCATTAATCTTATTTATATTATCACCACATGTAGGCTTTCAGCTGGCGGATTAAGTTGATCACCTAGCTAATTACTGTCCATTTCATATATATATGTATATACACAAACACACACAGGTCAAACAATACAATCTTTAAATTTATATATGCATTTTTTCACGTATCTCATGCTAGTGGCAGTTAAGGATGATGCAGCCAGAAATGTTAGATTAAGAGATCAAAATGCTTTAATTTATCAAAAGACAGAGATAGGGTTAAGTACTTATCTTTTAAATTTTTTAACTTCAAGATATCAGACATCCTGACTACTGTGAAAGCCCACATGACTCCGTCCTAAACTGTAATATATATATTTTCCCACTTAATTATTAGTAATTAATAAACCAAGGCCTAAGGTGAAGGAAAACAAACATACCTTATATATATATATAGAATAAATAACCTAAAAGACAGAGAAAAAGGAAAAAGGTCACAAATCAAAGGTTGTTTAATTAGTATACGTCGTAAAACAATTAAGATCTGGTCGAAGAGATGAGAAGTCAGCGGCCAGGAACCGTGCATGCATTAATTGGTACAGAATTTCATGGGAAGCATCTTGTGATAGGTTAGGAAGCCTAGCTAATGAAACAATTTCTGATCGATCAGAACACATGTGAAAATGAGGATAAGTATACTGGATGGCATTTAAGTTTTCTTATACATGCATGTGTGGGTATGTGTGTGTGGGTGTGTGGCGCTTAGAGAGCCAAGATCTTCTTATCTAGTATTCTTAAAGTTGGGAAAGAGACGGAGGTTAATTGGGTCACGAAATTCCCTCTTTTTTTTTTTTTTTTTTTTAATATGTAGGAGATTAATTGTAATAAATCAAGTCACTGAGAAAAGAAGGCATTAAATTTAAGTGGGGACGTTCAGCGCCATATCAAGGGTACCGGCCGGATATTTTTCTTCTGATAAAGAAGTATAATATTCCCGTCGTAAATATTTATTATAATGAAATTAACCTGCAAAAGTAAGCCTCTCTTCTAGTTGTGAAACTCTTAATTTGTGTTTGTATATACACACACAAACACCCGGCCCGCACAGTCGCTGCTGTTGTTAGAGTAATCAAAATGCGTCGAACTTATTCAAAGGACTACAAAATGGGTAACATATTTTAGGGGAAAGAAACGTTGATGCAATCTATATATATATATATATATATTCCTGAAATTAGCACCCAACCGTAATAGAAGATCACCAAATCTAACATGTGTAATGAACCCTACCTACCTTAGCCAAACCTCGAGTCTTCATGAACACGGTATGTCCAATTGGATATTAATGCATTCCACTTGGAATTCAAACGAAAAAAAAAAACCATGAGAATTGTTTAACCAAGAATTGAATTAGTAATAACCTGCTGATCCAAGCCTTCCATATGCCGCCATAACCTGATAAGATTAAAATGCATTTTAATATGTATTTTTTATTTAAAATAATAAGCTCTCTCGTATCGCCATGTCTTTTTTGGCGTGCCATCATAGAATTACTCTTTTTAACTAGCGATAGAACTGAATCGGGTTGACCCGAATTTTGACCGGCCCAACCCACAAATTACCCATGCCTGTCCTGACCCGCCTTGCCGTACAACTCACCCCTACATGCCCCTTTTACTCTCGGGTTAGAGCTTGGGTCGGCATGCCCCAGCTCGAGACCCAACCTGAGGCCCGACTCCCTCGGCCTAGCCCAGCCACCTCGACCCGCACCCCTCTCCCCTTCCCTTCCCTTCCCTTCCCACGCTATGCCACACCAAATCCCCCCTCTCCAATAAGTGACTGTTTGGGGGGCAGATTCTCTCTCTCTCTCTCTCTCTTTTTTACCGTTTCACTGCTGTAACTTTTTATTTTGTTTTTAAATTTCAAACGGTAGTGAGTGGCCAACGGCTACCCCAGGCCGGCAGTCTAAATTCAAAATTAATTACAAAATTTCTTTCAAAAAAATTACAAAATCCTCTCAATCTTCAATTATAAATACCCTACACACATATTCATTTAAATCTACAAAAAACTAACAAATTCTCTCTCAAATTTCTACACTACCAAGGTACCAACTCTCAAGTGCGCTCTTCAATTGTGCTCAAATGCATCCAATTCAGTCAAATTTGAAATCAAGATTTAAAGATCAAGTGCTTTAAAGTTTCAAATTATTCTAAGTTAGTATTTAATTTTTTTTTTAATTTGCATACATACATTTTTTTTAATTTGCATACTTTAATTTTTTTATCAAATTACTTTTTTTCTAAATGGATCCTAGAGACACCCATTTTTTTGACTTAGATGGTATGGACTCAATATTTTTCCCCCTCAATAACAAATGGAACAATATACATCAATACAAATGTCAACACCTACTAGCACAAATAAAGATGTTGGTGATTCATCTTTCCGCTACGCAATCGTTGTTGTTGTTAGAGTAATCAAAGTGCATCCAACTTATTGAAAGGACTACAAAATGTGTAACATATTTTAAGGGAGAGAGATGTTGATGTAATCTATATGTATATATATATATATATATATATATATTCCTGAAATTAGCACCCAACCGAAATAGAAGATCATCTAATCTAACATATGTAATAACCCCTACCTTAGCCAAACCTCGAGTCTTCATGGACACAGTATGTCCAATTGGATATTAATGCATTCGACTTAGAATTTAAAGAAGGGGGGGGGGTGGGGGAAGCTATCAGAATTGTTTAACCAAGATATGCATATCAATTGAATTAGTAATAACCCGGCTGATCCAAGCCTTCTTTACCTGATAAGATTAAAATGCATTTTAATAAGTATTTTTTTAATTTAAATTAATAAGTTCTCTCATATCTCCCCGTCTTTTCCGGCGTCCCACCATGACTTCACTCTTTTAACTATCAAAAAAGAGTGTTTTGAACTCTTCAAATTATATCTCGAATAAAACTACGCCAAAAATGCATGCAGTGTTCCAATAGTAAGCTTGCTATATATGAAAATTAGCCATCAACACTATGTAGTATATATAGATAACACATAATTAGTGGATAGAGCTAATACAAGATATCTAATAATATACTAGTTACTTAATAATAGATTAACTCCCTTTTTTTTTTTTTTTTTTTTTGGGGGGTCTTTGAACGGCCGGCCCCTTCTGTCATCTCAACTAACCATCAGAGCTAACTTTCGTGTAACACGATGAAACAAAACCTAGTCAAAACGTACATTTGTACAATTCATTGCCTAGATGGACATCATCGAAAATTAATGCATGGTCTAATCTGATATAAAGATTCCTGCACGTATTAAATATATGTATAACAAATTAGTTTCTTATTAATTTAATTGTCCCCACTTTTAAATTCCAGCTGGTCAAAAAGGGTTGTAACAGTAAAGATAGAGACAGCTTGGATACCTATACATTGGCTTTGTTTGGAGTTAGTAAAAATATAATATATAAAATTCTATAAAACTCTACAAATACGAATTACGAGATTATAAAATTTAAATTTTCTACTAAAAAACACGAGACATTAACTTTTACAATTTTGTACACTTTCATATAACTCCAAACACACATATTATTACAAGACCGGCCAATCACCGGGCCGCCCGCGTTTGAGTTGGTGAAATCCGTTCCTGTCCTGTCCGTAATTACAAATTTCAGATATCAGTGTTGTTACAACATGACAATTCCAATAAATTAATTACCATTGGAGTTTCTTCTTCCCAATCCTATTTTTAATTGATCCACTAAAAAGGTAAAATCAAATGGGTCGGCACGTTGGCCGACGACTCACCCCCAGTTTGCCCCGCAATCGCCCCTCGTTTTGCTAGTTGAGTCGAGTTTGAAATTTTTTAATCCTATTAATTCTATTAACTTTATGTATTTTTTAATCTTATTTTATTTTTTATTATAAATAAATCAATTAAAAATAGTACTAAAAATTAAAAAAAAATCTAAATAAAGAAGATGAGTTGCTAAATAAATTATAAAAATAATTTAAAAATATAAATATAAATATATATATATATATATATATAACACGCAATTGTGGAGCTGAACCCGGTCGCTCCTCGTTGCCCACGTTGTATTTCCCAATGGGCATTGCTAGTAAGAGTTTCCCTTTTGGATCGTCGCTCCAAACGAGTTGGAAGCCGATCGACAGGTGTGATCCAAAGTCATAGGTTCTTTGGGCCATCAATGTGTGGTTTAAGTGATCCAAAGTCATAGTTCCTTTGGGCCATCAATGTGTGGTTTAAGTCCAAGAGAAGATACATAGACATCGTTGTAGGAGTAGAAATTAAGGAAACTCGATCAGGTATACTTTCCAAGATTAAGGCTTGGTTTGGAAAGAAAATTAGCTAGCTACTAACTGCTCAAAAATAAGTTAGTTAACTTTGTGTTTGAGAAGAAAAAAAGTAACTTTTTTTGAGGTGAATTTTCAATTTTTGTTAATTTGACATTTTTACCTTGAAAATTTAAAAAACGATTAAAATGTAAGAGAATAAAATTAACTAAGCACTGTTGAAATTAAAAAAAAAAGTCGGCTATTAGCCAGTTTACCAAATGGACCCTAAATATAACTAGTCAGCAGTATAATATCAGTTTCAAAAATCACATCAAACTGTCATATAATTTGTATTAAAACTTCGCTAAACATTGAATGATTTCTCGAATGATAGAAACATGAATTATACTATACTTCACTTATCTATTTGGCGCTCAACTTAAAATTGTTTTCCAACAATTATTTAGGTTGGTAATTTGGGTCATCTAAGAACACGGTCATGAATTTATTTAGTTTGGATTACCTAATAAGAACAAGATCGATGCGGAGTACTTTCCAATCAAAATCTGCCGCTAGTGAATGGGGGAGACATTTCCAAAGGACATTATTTGGTGACCACAATTCACTTTTGGGCCCCCATTTTTGGAGGCCGCACTGTAGATTCAAGAACATTGAGAACAAAAGGAAACACGTAATTTCCATTATGAGAAGTTTGAATGAAACCCAAGACTAATAGTGTGTTTGGTGTAAAGGAAACGTGGGAGGAAAGAATAAGCGGAGGAAGAGAAAGTGGGAGGAAAAAAAGTGTGTTTGGTTGAGTGCAAAAGTATAAAGAATTAAAACCATTTATATTAATATATTTATATATGTATATATTATAATTTATTTTTTAAATTAAAAATTATTTTAAAAAGGGTGAGTTTGGATTTTTAAATTTTTTATCACATATATACTCTCTTTCTCTCTCCCATCTTCTATCCTCCTCCCTCCTCTTTTCCTCCCAAATTTGGGAAGATGAAAATGAGTGGGTCCCACCTTTACTTTTCTCCCTATTTTTCTTTCTTTTTTCTCTTTCTCTTCACTTTTTTTTTTCCTAACCAAACAATGGAAATAAAATATTATCCTTTTTCCTCGGTCCGTCCTTCTATTGACCACAAGGGTTGAAGCCGTCGAGTGGAGGATAGATTGGGCACATCGGCAAATAAAATTAAACAGCTAGCCCATTCTATTGACCAAAAAAGATGGGAGACCTCATCACATCAGCCCCACCTACCTTGACTTGAAAAAAAAAAAAACCGGTGGCTTGTTGCTTACAAGAAACAGAAGCTCCAGTTCATGGAATGTAGAACACTTGCCCTCCTGCTCTACGGAATCTCTCTTCCTTCTTTAGCACTTGTCTGAAATCAAGCAAAGCAACCCTTCACTATTCATGTCTCTAATACGGATGCAAAGATACCCGTCCGGCAAGTATCATATCACAAAAGGAGAGGCTCACATCGTTCAGCGATATCAATTATTAGACAACTGTAAAGTCAAGAATTATTGCATTAAAATTTAATAATTTAGATTCATTTATATAGGTATATAAATAAATTTTTATATTTTAATCCAACAGGCCTTAAGCTAATATCACCGGTTAAACCCCCAAGTCCTCCAATTACCTGCCCTCCCATCTTCATGGTTTCAAAAAAATGCTTTGAAGCGTTCTACTTCTGTTATCTATAAACATTGCATTAAATTTAGCTACCTTCCAAACTTATTACACTATATCTGCGATCATTATTCTAACTATTATCATTATTTAAAATTATATGCCCTTTTATCCCAATAAAAAATAAAAATATGTTAGAAAAAAGGAAATAAAATAAAATAGGAATCCTTATTTAGGTCATACAAAAAGCACAACCCCGTGTGTGTGAGAGGTATGAAATCTGCAATGCATTATGATGTTATTCAAAATTATTATTATTATTATTATTATTGCTTACATCATTATTTAAGTTATTTTGAAAATCTAATCATGGGTGTGTTTGGAGTTGTATAAAAGTGTATAAAATAAAATAAAATTATAAAAATAAATGTCTCGTAATTCGGACAGTGAATGAAAAATTTAAATTTTGCTGTCTCATAATTCGTATTTGTAGAAATTCGAAGGATTTTATTTTATTTTATAAAACTCCAAACAGAGCCCATATAACACCATCAAATGACAATTTTTCCTTGAAGTGGTTCTTTAAGGTCATCTGAAAATAAATGTTTATAAAAAGATTATTGAGAGTCTATTCAAATATTATTGAGATTGAATTTGTTTCTTCCCCCAAGTAAAGAATTTTTTCTCTCTCTCTCACTCTCAAATAATTTTATTTAGTAAGATTTTATAAATTTTTTTCAAGATTAATTTATTGATGTTAATTAATTTAACATTTTACCCAAAAAAAAAGTCAAAAACTATAATTTTAGATTAGTAAAAAAGAATTATTAAGTTAATGCTAAAAATAAATCTTCTAAATCATTAATAAAACTAAATAAATAATATTAATCAATTTGTTTTCCATTCAACACGTGGGAGCTGTAGCTACTGATCATTTTAATTTACAGCAAATTGGAGGTTTGTAAAAGGGGCGTGGGCAACTGGGAAATAATTGAGATCTCTTTTTTTTTTTAATAATAAAATATAAGATATGTATGAATATAAGTATGAGAAGGTAAAGATGTTTGCTGACTTTACGTACAAGGAGCTTGATCTAAGTTTTATTTGAATGGCATGAAAAATGAGCATCAATGTTTTTTTTTTTCTATTTTAACGAATTGCCTAATAAATCAGTATTCTTTAATTGGTCAATTTTGTCTCCGTGTTTTTAATAATAAATAAATTCACAAGTTCCATGCCTTTAAAACTATTGCACGGTATGCCCACGCTAAGAACTATTACTCCAAGATTTTGTTATTGTGTGTGTGTGTGTGTGTTTTTTTTTTTTTTGAAATTAAAATTCTGTTTGGAGTGATAAAAAATTCTGAAAATAATAAAAAAATATTAAAAAATTTTGAAAGTTATTCACTTTTTATCTCACTGCACGAATTATAAACTCACAACTTATTTCACTTTATCTCATTTTATCTCAACAAAATGAGAACACAACTGAATTGAGAATAGCCGGCAAAATGAGTTTATTACAAGTAAATTTAAAGAATACATAAGAATTTATGTGATTTAAGAGACGTTTGGAGGTACAATTTTTAGTAATTTTAAGTATTTTTTTGTCAAAAATTATTAATTATAGTTTTTGGTATGTTTGGTAAAATAAGTAGTAAGTTTTAGTATTTTTTTACAACTTTTGAGTGTTTGGTAAATGTTAAATTTTTTAGTAATGTTTGGAAACTTTTTATAACTTTTAGCAATTTTTAACAATTTTTGGTGACTTTTGAGTTGAGAAATTACTGTAACAAAATAGAAAAATGGTAAAAATTGGTGGTTTGCCTCAAATATCAAAAGTTGGTAATTTTTTACTAAAAATTTTACTTTCAGGCTTATTCCTTAGGTAGAGGGTAGAAAGATTTTATTATATAACAAATATTGGGTGTATTTAGTTTGTTAAAAATAACTAAAAAATTTTGAAATTCTCTAAAAATTTTTAAAATTTATTTACTTTTTATCTCACTGTACCAATTACAAATTCATAAATTATCTCACTTTATCTTATTTTATCTCATTTTTTATCACTCTAAACACACTTATTATAAAAGCTTTTCTATCTCTAGGTACTCTATCTCTCACTTCACTTTCAAAGTTTTTAACATATATGAAATCAAAAGGTACCCCTACGCATGGAAGTTTCAAAGTTAAAAAAAAAAAAAAAAAAGGCTTAACCAATTTTACGAGACAAACTAATGTGAGGCTTATAAGGGAAGCCAAGTATAAGGTTTACAAGAGAAACCCATGTGGGAAGCTTTCAGGGGAAGCCAAGTGAAAAGTTTTTAACATATATGAAAGCAACTAAGGTATCGTTTGGAAAGCAAAAATTAAATGACTTATTGGTTAATTGACTTATTCACTTATTTATAAAATAATTAAATTTACTCTCTTATATTTTAATTTTTTTTTAAATCTTTAAAGGCAAAAATGTCAACCAACAAAAACTAAAAAGTTAGCTAAACAAAAGTTATCTTTTTTTTCCTTCCCAAACAATAAAAAGGTGGCTTTTTTAGTTAGCTAAAAAAAATCATTTATTTTATTCCCAAACTAAACCAAAAGCACTCCTGTATACAGAAGTTTTAAAGTTTGTTTCAAAAAAAAAAAACTTGACTAATACTATAATACTAAAATAATGTATGCTCTCTCTCTCTCTTCTTTTCATTCACTCCAATCTTAAGTGACATGCTTTACTATACTTCTCGTTTTTTTTTTTTTAGATTTTTGAATTATCTTTTAATTTCCTTCATTCTTTATTCTTCTTCTTTTCTTTTTTCTCATTCACAAAACTATTATCTATTTGTCTCACGTCGCTAAAATACTACAACTTTACTTTTTCTTTTACATATAAAAATACAAAAATTGTGGTATGTGGATTTAATAAATGCAAAAAAAAAAAATCATAAGTTCAAAAAGGAAACCCAATTTTTTGGGTTTTGAAAAGGGATTCACTTTCATAGGTTGCTTAAATGAAACTTACTTATTGGTTTATTGTAGTTGTAAAATTTACTAAATAATTAATTCGGGTAAGAAATATTTAAAAATTATTAAATATTAATTAAATTAAAAAATAACTTTTCTTATAATAATAACTTTGATTATATTTTAAATTTAAAAACACAAAAAAAGGCTAAAATTTAAAAATACAAAAAATGCCGAAATATTATCTAAGCCTGGGAATAATTTTTTCTTTTAAAAAATTTCTAAATTTAAATTGAAATTAGTCATATCACAATTTTTGACTAAATAATAATACTTAATATCTGAGTTATTTTTATAAATCTATATTATCTATCTATTTATAATATTTAAATTTTCGTTCACTTCAATTCCACGTGCCATATGCCATTCTATTTTTCTATTTTTTATAGACTTTTTAATTATCTTTTGAATTCATTCATTCTCTCTTTTTTTCTTCTCTTTTTTCATTCACAAAACCTTTATTTATTTATTCTATATCGCTAAGATATTACACTTTTACTTTTTCTTTTCCTTATAAAATTAAGCACTAGAATTGTAACATATAATTTAATAAATGTAAAAGAACTCATCGGTTCTAAAAGGGACCCACTTATTTGAGTTCAAAAAAAGAGCTCACTTGCTTATAAATTTCATATGAATGAACTCACAGGTTTAAAAAAAAAAAAAACTCACTTGCTTATAAATTCAATATAGTTATAAAATTTATTTATAACAAATACATTAATAATTGAATTAAAACTCAAATAAAAACTGAAATAATTTGTTTAATCACAAAAAAAAAACACAAAAAAAATTTATAACTGAAATTTGTTACATCTTAAATTTAAAAAAAAAATAAAATTTAAAATATTATTTAAGCCTGTGAATAATTTATTTTTAGAAAAATTTTCAAAAAAAATCTAATTTTAAATTTAAATTGGTTATATCGATAATTTTTAACTGATTATTATAATTAAGACTAACAATATTTCTAATTTTGCAAAATGAGTCAAGAATTAAAAAATAATAAAAATGCATATTAAAACTAACAAACAGTTTAAAACAAAAAAGAGATTAGGTTGATTAGATAAGTTTATGATTTAATATATATTTTAGAACAAATTTTATTTTTTAGAATTGGATCAGATCGGATCGAGATTTGGTAAAAAAAAAAAATAACTCTAACTATTTTATAAAATTATGTAACTTTATTATAATATTTTGTAATGTATTTAAAAATCATATTTTATTCGTAAAAATTATTACACAATTTCATACATTGCATGAGTTAACACTAGTTTACGAGATAAACTAATGTGAGGCTTATAAGTGAAGCCAAGTATAAGGCTAACAAGAGAAACCCATGTGAGGAGCTTACAGGCGAAGCCAAGTGAAAAGTTTTCAAGAGAAGCTAATTAAGTATGAAGTTTATGAGAAAAGTCAATACCTTTATAAGATATAGAAAGTTTATTCACTAACCAACATGGTTTTGTCTACCATAAATCATCACGTGAGTATTATCATAACATTCATTTTTCTATGATATCAAATTAATATAAAAAATGTGCTTGATGGATGAGTGGTAGAATGAAGAAGAAAGTCATTTAACACTTTGGGAAAGAGAGATGTATAGAAAACAAAGTCCTCTAAAAGAAGAGTAAGCGTCTGTTTGGTTGGTAAAAAAAAAATGTCAACTTTTGTCTATTTTAGTCTTTAGTAACACCACTAAAATTTGTTAAAATTTTTTTCTAACTTTTCGTCAAACAATTAAAAATTACTAAAAATTTTGAAAAACTGTTAAATTTTTTTTAACAACTAAAAGTTACTAAAAATTTTAGATTTTTATCCGATTCACCAAAAGTTTCAATTACTAGAAACTTCTTAAGAGTTTCACATTTTTTATGCAACCAAACACACTAAAGAAAAGTGGAAGTTGAGTAAAGATTGTGTCAAAAAAAAAGGGGGGATAAGGTGTCTCTAATTTGTCAATATAAGATGAGAACAAATGCAATCTAATTATTGCACATAATTCTTAATTCATCAATTTAACATGCACCATTAAATTTATTGATAGGGATGCAACCAAGTGTAATATACATGTCGGATTGTTTGCTTTATTGTAAATATTTTGTTAAAGTTACATTTATTTAGGTGATATTGGGTTTGTTTTTTTATTTTTTATTTTTGTTTTATATATTTTATGTCTTAAAAATTTTAAAATAAAGAAAATAAAAAATACTTTATTTTCTTTATTTTAAATTTTTTCTTATTTTTGAATTAAAAATACTTAAAATGATTTTTTATTATTTTTTATTTTATGTGTAAACTCATTTTTTATTTTTTAAAATAAATTTTTAAAATACAAGTGACCAAGTATGTTTTAAACTATTTTTCTTATTTTTAAAAGTATAAAATGAAAAATAAATTTAAAATAAAAAATAAAAATAAAAAATAAAAAACTAAAAATAAATCAAATGACATTTTATGTTTTTAAAAAATCTGTATCTTTAGAAACATAAATAAAAATATTTTTCCTGGAAACATCGCTGTTGTAGAAGACTGAGAACGAAGACGGCTTTTATCGTTAGCAAGCCGGCTCAAGCGACGGTGCAAACAGCAGTATAGCCACCAGGAGACAGCTTTAGCGGTAGCGGCCTAAAGAAGAGGAAATCGCGGCGGCTCGGTTGGCGGCGGCGGGACGAGTACGGAGACAAAAGCAGGCGCGGCTGGGGGCAGCACCCGATGAAAACGGAGATATTGATCTCAGTCTGGTAACGTTAAAATTGGGAATAATTGAGGGTATATCTGAAGTGAAAGAAAGTGAGGTAAAATATGATTTAAAAAATTTTTTTGTATTTAGTACACACATTTTAAATTATATTTTTTAGAGATGAATAATAAGATTTTTGAATTAGATTTTTATTTGAACGAATTCAAAATTTTGTATCAGTCATGACTTCTTTGCATTACAATCTATCGAAACGATTTATGGGCTCGTTTGGAGCCAAAAAAAATCAAAAAACTTCAAAAGTTTTCAAATCCCTCCAATCACATTTTGCCACCTATCATTTTTATATCATATCAATTCCATCCATTAGTTTTTTTGGACTCCAAACGCACCCTATATAATCCATTTGGATAGAAGTTGACTGTGTAAATCAATCAAAACAGTTTCTACAATTCATCGGAACAATTTCTACGACCCCAAAAAAAATAGTCAAAGTGGGTGTCATTCGATAATTTGAGAGTTTATAGTGAGAATAACGAAAAAATTTTTACTATTTGATTAATCGAATTCTAGTTAACCGAATTCTAGTTATCGATTTTTTTAAAAAAAATATTAATTTTTTTTAATTTCGATAAAGTAAAAATATGTAAAAATATAGTAGAGATTTTTAAAAATTTCAAATATTTTTATCAAATTTTTTTACACTAAATTAAAATTTAATGATTTAATAATATTTATATTTTTTTAATTTAAAAAACATGTAAATATATCTGAACTGACAAATACTCTCGGAGAATCCAGCGCCGATTCCATACAGAAGAGGACGGAACAGAGGAGAGGTGAACGGTGGTGAGTCATCGTCCCTCCCTCTCTCTCCCCTCAATTTCCGAGGTCTCTCTCTCAAGGAAAACGATTGATTCGACCTGTTGCTTTTGTGTACTTCCTCCACACTTCTCCGGAGGGGGGGGGGGGCCTTCCTTTGTCATTCACTGTTTCTTCTTCCCGTCCCATTTACAAAAATGCCATAAATCAGATAGACTTTCAACAAGAGTGAAAGGAAAAAATTTTAGTAGATCCATATGTGATATATATATTTATTTTTACATATTATTTTTTAAATTTAAATTTAAAAATAAAATTCCTCAATATGAAAGATTTTAAACAATATTTTTTGTGATATTTTAAGTTTATTATAATTAATTATTTTAAACGACAAAAATATTATTTAAATTAATAATCAATATTAATTTTTTATTTTAACTAAATAAATAAATACAAAAGCAACCTTCTAGTTAATTTCAGAGTCCAAAGTCACTTGCATTGATGAAAGGCAATGTTAATTTTTTCTAAGGTTTGAATTGAAAAGATTAACAGAAAATAGTAAACATGGTGCAATGTCAAAACAAAATGTTGAATTGGGGGGATGGGAATTCGTAAGTCAAGGTCGGTAGATGTTTTATAAGCCAAATTTTATTAAAAATTATAAAAAATTACTAATTTTTTCTCATTAAATTTCATCACGTATCATTTTTATATCAATTTTTTTATATTTCAATTTTTTTTTTTTACCATTCAAAGACTCCATATATATTTTTTTCTTCTCTTTGGTCTTTCCTGGGCCCTAGGCTCTGTTTGGTCGATTAAAAAATATTAAAAATTATCAAATTTTAATTACTTTTTATATTTTTTTAATAAAATTTTAACAAATATTACATTTATGTCACATTTTTATACTTTTAATGTACTTTTACCTCAACTTTTTTTTAACCCAACAACTCCTAAGAAAGCAAGGAGATTGGCGCAGCCTCTTCCCACGGGGCAATAGGAAAAGGGGGGGGGGACCTCAATATTTAAGTAGGTCCTATGACAATTTCCGTACCCTTTGATTGATTAGGGGAGAAGAAATGGAAAGATTTCGGTAAGAATGGAAAGAAATAAAGAAAGAAGGAAAGAAGAAAACGACGTTGTTAATTTGATTTAGAAAATATTAAAAAATTGATATTTTGTTATTTTTCAGTTTTTATTTTTTTATTTTTCTAAAAAAAATATGAAGCTATTTTATTGAGACCTTATGAGGTTTTAATTTATATTTACTTTCATCTACTATGGTCTCAAATAATTATAAAATGACCTTAACCATTTCTAATAATTAAAAAATATACCTTCATAAAATAGCAAATCTACAAATATGCCATTAAAATCGTTTGCACTCTAATACCAATTAATTAAACACTCAGAACTTTCACTAATCTAATTATTATTAAAATACTCAAAATATTACTCATATATTATTTAAATACTTACACTTTTATTATTGAACTAATATTACATAAAGAAAATATCACATAGGGAAGACTCAGATATAAAGAAAGAAGATAAGACCTTGATCAATGTTTCTTTCTTACAGAGTGAAACTCTATTTATAAACCTATTGTTTGAATTTCAAATTCTAGACTTAAAACACAATAAAATAAAAGATAAAGAAAAAATAAGATTAAAAAAAAAAGATAACCATAGTATATTAGCTATAGAAGTAGTTTATTTGTAATATTTAACATTTACAAAATATAAGCGATTTTAAAATCAGGAGAGTATGGAATTTCGTTGGAACTCTAAAGCTAATCGTGTTTGAGTGGGAAAACTATCAGGATGGATAATCCCTAGAAAGTCCTCCTATCGTGAAAATGCGAGGTTGTTGCACTATGTTTGTCTTTTTTAGAGTTTTATCTAACTTTTTTGTTAGTTCATCATCAAAATATAAATTAACTATTATTTTAGTTTTGGATTCAAAACCATTGTTGATTGATTTTTTCCCCCTTTGGAATCAACATCTTTCTCTGTACTTGTTGCATAGTATTCCTTATTTGAATGTTCGGAATCAAAATTTAAAAAGAAAATATATTCATATTTTTGAATAATTTTTCATATTGATTACAAAGAGTTTGCATTTGGTTTAACAATTTATATATTTCTTTCACATCTTTTTTATCTTTATATCTAGATCTTCATTATCCTAATATTTCTTTATTAGCTTAAAAATCTTTATAAGTTTTTTCCTTTCTTAGTTTTTATTACTATTAAAATTTTATCAAATCCCTTTTTTCCTCTTTTGTATAAGGTTAGGATATTATCCTTTTTATTTGTTTGAAAAGTAAATATTTTCACTAAAATAATTTTGTTAACTACTTGTCTTAGTAAATTTTTTGGATTTGCTGGTAGATCTATATTATTTATTTTATTTATAGCACCTATAACCTCAAATACTTTTAACTAGAAAATTTAAATATCTAAATATATTGAAGCAATATCAACCCTATGATATTGATGTGTGAACTGTTGGATTAAAATGTAAATATATCTAAAGCGTTAAATTTTAATCCAATGGTTCTGAATATCACAAGTCACGGTTCAATATATATTAAATATCACAAGTCACGGTCCAATATATATTAAGCTACTTAGTTTTTTTTTTCTTATAAAAATGAACTTCATATTCAAATGTTTCTTTTTCATTTTCTCCCACAAATCACAATCCAGTATGTATTAAGCGACTTAGTTCTTTTTTATAAAAGTGAACTACATATTCAATTTTTTTTTCTCCCACACTTACAAAATCATTTATTATTATTACAAGTCATTTTCAATTATTTATCCAAAAATGACCCCACTCATAAACTCAGATCTTAGTCTTAAATAATCTGAACTATGTCTAATAGTGGTTTAAGATGAAGTAAAATTGGCCCAATCATCTATGCCTATAATCTCTTGGCTTATAAATAAAATTATAAGGTTAGATCCACAATTTTTACTAAAGGTAAGTGGTTAAAGCATGAATTTTTTTTTTTTCCTTTTCAACTTTTAAAAATTACGAAGGGAGATATGTGTGCATTTTTACAAACCAAAAGAGGTGTATCTGCAATTCACCCAAAAAAAAATTGGCCAAATCGCCCCTAGATATCATATTGTTGGGTGTTTTTTTATAAGTTAAAAAAAATACTTGCCATTATCAAATTCATAATCAAATGTGTGTGTATATATAATTGGACATTTTCTTGAATTAAAAAGGGTGAACTTAAAGAAGAATCACATGCATAATACACTGTTAACAGAAGAATGCTCTTAATTTTGCTTAAACACCAAGGCCCTGCTATTGTCGGTAATATTGGGGGCTTCCCAACCCTTTTTTTCCCCCTTACTCCAATGAAAAACAAAGATAGAATTGCATAGCCTAATTTTGCACTGCAAAAAATGGTAGCCAAGGTCTACAAGACATATTGTTCACATGAAAGGCACCCTCTTGCTCTCTCTCTCTCTCTCTCTAATTTTGCACTGCAAAAAATGGCAGCCAAGGTCTAAAAGACATATTGTTCACATGAAAGACACCCTCTTGCTCTCTCTCACTTTCTCACTTTATGAGCTACAACGCAACCTTCTATTTTCTCTCTTTGGATCATCCACACAAATTCTATTCAAACCCATGAGCTTGAAGACAGTTTCTCTAATTCATTATGGACATTGTTGACATATATAAGATATAAAAATAGACATATATGTATGTGTGTGTATGGCTGGCCGGTATGCCTTGACATTTATACCGTCGTTCTTTAATCGCACATTTCGCTATAGACTTTTTAGCGTAACTCTATGCACTGGGCACATGTTAATTATAAAGAAAACATGAGATTTTGAACTAGATCAGCCTTTTTACAAGCTATATATGTGTGTGTGTGTGTGTGTAATTTGACATTTTCTTGAATTCAAGCTCTTTCATGAGTTTGTTTGGAATCTTTGGATGGCCTACTTTACTTTTATAAAGCTAGGTAGAAGACTAAGCTCTACAAAATTTTGGCAATCATCTAAAAAAGAGATTAGAGAGTCCTGCAGTTCTACATTTCAGGCAAACCCGGAATTAGCACATGCCTAGTAGTTTCCTATATTGGTTCATTAAGAGAAGTCATAATTTTTCTTATAGCTAGGCATGCTTTTTTGGAAAGTGAAAGAGCAATTGAATTGCAAGGGAATCCAGAGGATGCCTCTTTGGTAACCAAACTTATAAGAGTTTGGGGCATGAGTTTGGATAGCATAAAGTTCTCACAATTTACTAGCCCTAGATCATTGACCTCAACCCAAAAAAGATGCATTCTTAGGCCTTTGAACTTTTGCAGTTGGAGTTGAGTCGTCTGCTAATAGTGAATTTGCTTGTTTAGAATTTGGAGATAGTTGATTCATTACTTAAAAATAGTATTTTTGGAGTTGCGTATTGCGTACGGAAAATAATCTTTTCCAAACTTACCTACCAAAAAAAAAATAATCTTTTCCAAACTTCAGGCAAGTGTGAATCTAACAGATATCCACGTAAATAAGAATCTCATGTATTTAATTAGGGTGTGTTTGGAAATTAAAAAAAAAAGAAAATTTTAATAATTTTTATTTTTTTTTAACTTTTAGCAATAGCTCAAAAGTTGTTAAAATTTTCTAAAAATTTTTACAATTAAAAGTTCTCAAAATTTCTCAAAATTTCTTTAACTTTTTACCAAACAATTGAAATTTACTAAAAGTTTTTCAAAATTATTAAAATTTTTACTTAACACCCAAAAGTTGTAAAAGTTTTTATTTATTTTATCAAACACATAAAAAGATACACATAGTAACTTTTGTCAAAAAGTCGTCAAAAGTTCTTAAAAATTTCGATTCCAAGTACATCCTTATATAAAAAGAGCCTCTTCTTTCCCTACCTCTTTTCCTCCCATTTTTGAAAGAAAAAGAAATACATGAATCCCACATTTTTTTTTTCTTCTATTTTTTTCTCATTTTCTTTTTTTTTTTCTTTTTTTCCTCTTAAACTAAATAAAAGAATAAAAAAAATAACCTTTATTCGCTCGCTTTTTCCTTCACCCCTCTAAATCTTCTTCAAACCAAACACACACTTACCTTTTCGTGATTGACTATAATCCTCACGTTTGAAAAGGGAAGAACGAAAGAAAAAAGTGCCAATTGATGTGTTCATAATTTTGAAAATGCCATTAACATGACAAATTTCTTGGACCCGTTTGACAATACTGTCGTTTTTTTGTTATTATTTTTTTGTTGTCGTTTTTTATTTTTTGTTTTCTATTACCGTTTATTTTTTTGAAATAAAAACTGAAATTACGTTTAGAAATGTAAGTTTGTTTATAATTATTAATTTTTTATTTTACAAAATATTTAATTCTATTAGTTTTAAAAAATTAATAAAACTTAATAAAATATATTTATATTAATTTAATTAAATTAATATAATTAATTAAATTAATACAGTAAATTATTTATTAAAATCATTTAATTCAATAAATATAAAATATATTAAATTATATTATTTATTAAAAATAATTTAACAAAATATATTTCATATTAAATAAATAATTAAATTAGATTAAGTATTAAATTAAATTATTTACTTTTAAATTATTTAAATCATTTAATTATTTATTAAAATAATTTAATAAGATAAATTTTATATAAATTAAATTAATTAAATCATAAACAATTTAATTTAATTATGATATTTATTTAAAATAATTTAATAATAATTATTAAATTAAATTAAATTAAAAATTAATGTAATTTAATTATTTATTATTAATTATTTCATCTAAATTCATTTAATTATTAAATTAAATAAATTAATTATGATATTTATTTCAGATAATTTAGCAATAATTAATTATTAAATTAAATTAATTTAGTTTTATTATTTATTAAAAATAATTTATATTAATTTATATAATTTATTTAATTTATTGAATTTAATTATATTATTTATTAAAATAACTTATTTTAATAAAATATTTGAACAAAATAATTTATTTTTATGTAATGTAACAAAAATAGACAAAATTTTTAAAATTGACAAAATATTAGCAACAGTTAGAAAATCAGAGTGAAAACACAGTTTTTCTATTTACGTTTTTCTGTTTTTGTTTTCATTTTTTTTGGAAACAAAAAAAACATAAACAGGTTTATCAAACATTTTTCTTTTACGAGTTTACAAAATTTTGAAAATATAAACAAAAAAACAGAAAATTGAAATGTTACCAAATGAGACCTTTACATTTCATTTTACTAGATAAATATATTAGTTATGTTAATAATTGGATGATATATTTTGGACTTACAATTATTCTCGAGATGGAGTATAATTTGAATAAATCTAACCTATTTTGACAAAATTAAAATTTTAACAATGATAAGAAAAAAAATATATTTCATGCAATCGTTATATAAAATATCGGTATTTATTATCCAATTTAAATAATATGTTTTGAGGTATTTAATGATGCGTTTGGCATCTCAAAAAACTTTAAAAAATTTTAAAAGTTTTCAAATCCCTCCAATCAAATTTTACCACCTATCATTTTTACATCACATCAACCCCAACTTTTGAGTTTTTTTGACCTCCAAACACCCCCTAAATCATATTAAAATTCATTTGTTAATAACAACGATATTAAATAATATCTCAGCCATTGTTTTTGACTCAAAATCTCACTAATAAAATATAATAATTCTGCATTATTTTTATAAAATTAAAATTTCAATTGTGATTCCTTTTATACCATGTTTGAATTTAATATCTTAGTGACAAAGGTAATAATCTATTGAATTATATATTATTAGAGTACTTGAATTTACTAGTGATTTAAAGATTCAATGCACAAAAAAAATTATCACCTATGCATGAGTTATATTAAATCGGATGGGTAAACTTTTAAATCGGATCAATAGACTTCTATTTTAAAAAGGACTGCGTGCGTAAAGTGTAAATTTATTATAAGTAACATACCATTTTTTATAGAGGTCGCAGTCTAAAGATGATCTCCTTGCTAAGCAAAACCCTTCCTATGCCTAGGAGAATTGCATCAATCCTTTGTACTCTCGGGTTTGTTTGAAGTAAGAAAAAATGAGATAAATTGAGATAAATTATGGTTTGAAAAAAATTCGTAATGTGTGCAGTGAGAGAAAAAAATTGATGTGATATAAAGTTAACAGAGATTTATAAAAATTTTTAGAGATTTTTAACAAATTATTACACACCAAACGGGCCCTGATTTTATTCCGATAAATCACAATGGCGTATGATATGCCCTCTTAATGTCAGGTGTCAATCGTTTCTATTATCTCCTTCATTTGGTGTGCCCTTAAATAGGGACAAAAAAGGAAAATAATCTTGAGCTAAAAAATACCTCTCTTTCGTTTCTTTTTTTTATTTTTTATTTGATGAGAACGGAATTATAAATTTTGCATATTAAAAAATTATGTGTTCCTCAAATAAAGGGCAGAACTTAATTTTGATATTATGGTAAAAAAAAATTATATTCAAACAATTTTTATTCTTTTTTTTTTTTAACAAACCAAACGGTTTGGAACACCAACCAAGTTCAAAAAATTCCAAAAATTTTCGGAAGTTTTAACTTTTTCAAATTCAAAGAATTCCAACGTTTTCAAAAAATTTATCAAAATTTATTGGAACAAACCATTATAATGTATTTCTACAGATTTTGTCAAATTTTTTAAAAAGTTAGACTGACATTTATACCAAAAAATTTAACAAAACTTCAAAAAATTTCAAGTTTATTCACTAAAATTTTGTTACGTATTACTTTATATAATTTATAGCAACTTTGTAACAAATCAAAACAAACATTCAACCACCATTTTAAAACAACTTTTTACACTCTAAATTTTAAAAAATTCTACTTTTTGAATTTATTTATTTATTTATTTATTTTTACACTCGAGACGGCCCGTAGTAACCCTTTTAAAATCCGTTTTTAATCCCTCTCTCACTCCGATATGAACATAGCCTAGCAGCAGCAGTTTTTTTTTTTAAAAAAGGATCAGCCTTTGGGGTGGAAACGAACCGAGCTATTCGCGACTACTCGAGCTCGACTCGAAAAAAGCTCGATTCGTGAGTTAAACGAGCTCGAACCGAGCTTGTTTATTGGCTCGTTTCGGATTCGAGCTCAAGCTCGAGCCTAGAGAAGCTTGGCTCGAAAACTCGCGAGCAGGCTCGGTTAAAATAATATCTATTTTTTTAATAATATTTTTATATTTTTAATAATATTTTTATTATATTTTTTAAATATATTATATATTAAATCAAAACGACGTCGTTTTGGTTTAACCGAGCTATTCGCGAGCCTAACCGAGCCTAATTTCTTCTTTATCGAGCCGAGCTCGAGCTTATATAAAAACTCGAATCGAGCTCGAGCCCGAACTCGAATCGAGCTCGAGCTCAGTATAAAAAGTCCGAGCCGAGCTCGAGTATGTTAAAGCTCGGCTCGATTCGACTCGGCTCGTTTCCACCCCTAATCAGCCTAACAGTACTGTTCAAAAATAGCAACTACGGTCAAAGTAATATTTAAATAAAAAAATTTCCAATTACTTATTTGAAACTCAAATTTAATTATCAAAAATAACAGTGACTATATCACCAAACCAGTTATATATTCTCCTCGGATGAAGCTGAAGCACTAAAGGAAAAGCAACTATTTCCTTCAGATTAGCCCGGCAGCCAGCAGCTAGGAAAAGCCCTCTCCATCCCCTTCCAAGCTCCTTAACATCCCCACCGCTAATCTCTCTTCGCCAGAGAACAATCCCTCTTTCTCTCTCTTCTGACTGATGGGTGTGAGCTCTTCCTACTCCCATACTTTTCACATTACAATAGTCCTCTTCACCAGCTTCTTCCGTCATAAACTGTAAATCAGCACTTACCCATCAACTCTGCTTCTTTAAATTCTGTCAGAGAGAAAAAAAAAATGACTGTTTGAGCTTGCCAGAAATTCAAGTACAAAGAAGAAGCTATGGAGGGTGGGAGGGTCTGTGGTGGTTCCAATATGACCGTTATGTTCCAAAATGACAGGCTTCCTTGTTCTCCTGAGGTTCTCGAGTCTCTCTGGATTCCCAACTCTTCCCCTTCTTTTCATGGTAATTTTCTGTTGTCCCCTTCTTCTCTGGTCTCTAGCCTTTTACTTTGTGTCTGCTATATATATATATATATATATATTCTGTTCCCCTACTTTTCTGAAAGTGTTCTACTTTTGTTAGGATTTTTATCATTGATGGTGGGTTTATTCTTCAGAATGACTAGATTGCTTCAAAATTGGTTCTTTTCAAGTTTGTTTGTGGTTTATGTATCTGCTGGTACTCTCTGTTACATATTCTTCACTGGGGGGTCAAATTAAGTTCCTTGTACTGATGAATATTTTTCATTATTAGTAGTTCGCAAGATTAATAATTTGGGACATCGATTTGTTTTGGGTTAGTTTGTTTTCGTCTGTGCGCGCTGTGATTATGTTTGAGTCTTCAAACACAGAAGTACTTGATCTCTTCGTAATAATGGAGTGGAAGTTTTGAAACTTTGCATAATTCCTCTTAGTGGGCTTCTGTAATTTTCTGTGGATGTTGCTGATTTGCTTTGCTTTGCGTTGATTTGATTTGGAGTAGGTTAAGATTGTAGATATCAACGCTAGCCCCGAAACAGAAAAGGGTTAATTCCATTGATGTACCGTTCAAAAAACAGATTCCATTGATGAAGAATTTTTACCCTTCAAAATCCCTTTCTCTGGAATAGTAGTACTGAATTTTCATTTTAACTTGGTAAATATATATATATGTATCATATCCTATGGAATTGTAGAAATTTGATGAACTGGTGTCCATCTTAATTATATGTATAGGTGACTATCGTTCATGTTCAACATCCATGGTTAACTTTGAAGACATCCGAGTGGGGAACCCAACAGATCACAGGCCATTTTTTCCAGCACTTGAGGAGAAGGAAGAAGATGGAAATGAGGATTACGATAGCTGCTTTCACCATCAGCCGGAGAAGAAAAGGCGACTCACAGCCGATCAAGTTCAGTCCCTCGAGAGGAATTTCGAGTTGGAAAATAAGCTCGAACCGGAGAGGAAAGTACAGCTTGCCAAGGAACTAGGATTGCAGCCTCGGCAAGTTGCCATATGGTTCCAAAACAGGCGTGCACGGTTCAAGACGAAGCAACTTGAGAAGGAATACGATTCTTTGAAGGCAAGCTATGACAATCTCAATGCTGACTATGACAGCCTCCTCAAGGAGAAGGAAAGATTGACAAATGAGGTTAATTAATTTTAATCTCTCTGTGGTCAGTTTCAAATTGAGCAATAATTTGTGATTCCTCACTGATTAATAAAATGGTTCAATTTTTTAATAGGTTTGTTTGCTGAATGAGAAGCTGCTTCTCAGAGGAAAAGAGAGCACAAATTCAAAACCAACTCATCTCATCAATCCAGCGACTGAAGAGCCTCAGAAGAAAACATCCATGGCAGATTGTGAGAATAAATCCGAGGTGCCAATGGTGTTCTGTAAGCAGGACGATGTAAGTTCGGCCAAAAGTGATGTTTCCGATTCAGACAGCCTAAATTGCGCTTCTGGGAACCATTCTTCTTCCTTGTTGGAACCTGCCGACTCATCGGTTGCTTTTGGACCCGACCAATCGGATTTCTCCCAAGACGACGAAGACGAACTCACGAGGACACTTTTGCCCCTGCCATGCCTCGTCCCTAAGCTCGAAGAAGGGTGTTATAGTGACCCCTCTGCTAATTGTTGCAACTGGAGTTTCCCGGTTGAAGGTCAGCCTTCTTGGTTGTGGCCTTACTGAATTACTATATATACTAGGGAATAAGAATTAGTGTCTCAGTAGTAATGCAACGTCCAGTTTGCTCTTGTAATTAATGTTTGAGTGCAATAAAGACAATCAATATTGCAGTTAATCTGGTTTATTTTCACATTTTGGCATCTGAAAAATGAAATATGGGTGGGAATGAAGGTGTTAAATGTTGTTATGAGATTGTTGGACCCATTTTTTAATGACTTTTGCTTTTGAAATACTTGTTAATTCAACACGGCAACACACATTAAGTGGTTTGGCACACCAAAAGTTATAAAAAAAATAAGTTATTGATTTTTTTTAACTTTTTCCAATCAAATTTTATTATGTATCACTTTCACACCAATTTTTTTTTTTGGGATCATCCAAACATCACTTAAGAAGCAAATGGGGAGGAGAGTCCTTCAAACTTAGTTCTAATATCATATTGAAGCATCCAACTATAGATCAGGGGAGCAAAGGGGATAGTCGTTCGCTCAAAGTTTAAAAAATTCTTGGAGGTCTAATGTAATTTTAGCAAAAATTTTGAATACCGAATTCTTAAATTCATCACCAGAAGCATCCAACTCAAATTGAGTAGAGAGACCATTAAGGATTGTTATAATACTGTGGGCTTCTCAAAACTTTTACAAAACAATCCAGCACAAAAGAAATCACACCCATAAAAATCGAGCAGAAGTAACCGCTTTTTCGATCACCATAGAAAAGGTAACCGCTTTTTTGATCACCATGGTTAAAGGTAACCGCTTGGGCTTGAATAAACAAAGCACTGTTCGCTTTAGATGGCAACACAGTTTGAACTCTTTGCAAAGTTAAAAGGAGAAAAGCAGGGAGGATGCCCTCCTTAAAGTCAATTTTTTTGAAAGGTGTATTCAACACGTCCTTCAATTGGCAGTGACTTTTAGCCTTGCTGTTGCCTTCCGTGGATGTTGACATTTTTGTCCTCCTAATCTGTGAAGACTTGCATTGTCTCTGTCCCCACTTTTTTTTTATTATTTTTATTTTTTACTTTTTATCTTTTTCCCATAAAATTTAAGCCGTCTTTGTCAAGATGAATGTCCTCCTGATTCGTATTGTCTGCTCGTGGATTTCGCTCTTCAAACTTGAATATTATACTAATTAGAGTCCAAATCTTGGGATTAGTTAATTCATTCTTTGAAGAGGGAGACATCATCCTGGCATGCAGCTTTGAAGGAAATAGCAGTGGGTCTGCTTTCTACAGGTTTGTCGTGCTTCATGTGAAGGACTTTTTCTAACTTGTTAATTAGCTTTTCTAGTGGACCTGTGCCAAACATTGCCTTATGTTTTATAAATTAATCCTCTTCTTAAAAGAAGTTAACTACCGCATTGTGACAATTATAAAGAGACAATGCCTTTGCAATGAAATTAATATTTATTGTGAGAATATATGGAATTCCATTTGTATCTAATCTCCCCAAGTCAAGAAATGCATGCTGATTTCCATTTTAATAAAATAAAAAGACAAAAACTTTCTTGCATGCTCATTACAACTTGTAGTGTGCAATTCAATATAGACCGATCAGAGTTGTGATTTAATCAGTGGGGATGGTCTGCCCACCTTTCTCACAGTGTGAGTATATGTATACATGAGAGAGAGAGAGAGAGAGAGAGAGAGAGAGAGGGAGAGATGTAAATGTTCATCTAATTGTGCTCCAGTGGACCAAGAAGAGTCAAAGCTTGTGAGGTTCGCAACAGGTGGTTCTGATATAAATGCTGAATAGCAATGGAGTGTTAGGAGCCAAACCCGGGGGCTTTGAGTAAAATGGAAGAATCATATGGAAGAGAGCTGACTCCTTGATGCAACTCAGCTACCATATAGCTTGTGATATTTATGGTCTACCCATATATTTGAGTAACAGTGGTTTGTTGCACAATGCACGTACCATCAAGTTAGATGGGTTGTATTTGTTTTATTTCCATTTCTTCATTAAATTCTCACTTTATCTCTTGTACATTTGTCTGATCAGCATTTTTAGAAAATTACATTTCAATTAAAAAAAATTGTCATTCCTATTGATATACATAATTTATATAACTAGATATAACTTATGAATTTGTAAGAAATTTGCATTATAAAACTCCCATAAAATAATTCATTTTGGGTTGACAGGTTAAAATATTTAGAATTGGCACCTTGGAACAAAAACGAGTCATAAATTTGAAAATATGGTAAAAAAAATCAAATAAGTTTGAAATGTACGGTCAATTAATTAAATTTTGAATTCAATTCATCTTAACATTGTGAAAGATTAACAACAGAATGAAAAGGAATCCGATGCAAGAGGATGTGGCTATGAAATGAAACGAATGGGACCCCTTAATCAAGCTTTCCTTCGTACAATCTACACCGTCACATCTAAGCTATGGAGGCTATTGGTTTTGACGTGTGAAAAAAAAAATGAAGTTGTATTAATGAATTTAAAATTAAGGAATTTTATGTTAATTATGGAAGGAGAACTAGATTTTATGCTAATATTTTGTGTGTGTGTGTGTGTGTTTTTTTTGGGTCAAAATTCGATGCAATTATTTTTCATAGTCGGTAAGGGAACACCGCATTTTAAGTATGGTGGACAATATCTAATAATATTATATTTATTAGAGATTAAAACATTTATTGGTATTAAAAAATTCAAAGAATCTGCTAATTATTGGACTATTGTTATTTTTTACTCATAATAAGGTAGCTTAATTGGTAAAATTTTAGATTTATATTTTAAAGGTCACTAATTTGAATCTCTTTAGGATCACTAAAGTTTTATCTGCTCCTTACTTTAAGATCTCAAAAATTAGTTGATACGAAGTTGGTCCGAATATTCTGAATTACACAAAAAAAAAAAAATAAAATTAGAATCGTTTGGACTTCTGACAAAATTTAAAAAAAAATTGATATTTAAGTGATGTCAAAGTCACAAACGATAAATTTTAATTACGGGATGTTGTAAAAATTTTTTTAATTTTTTTAAACTTTTTTTTTTTAAATTTAGGTCTCATCGGATGCTGTGTACCACATAAACAGAAAACGTCGAGTTTGTCATTTAATGGGTTTTCGCCACGTGTTTAAAGACAGAGAGATGATCAGCGGGAGCTTTGGATCAATCTGCAAAAGCACCATCACCAAACATGCCACGGAACCATGAAAACAAACACCACAGAGAATATGGAAGGCGGTAGACCCCGGTGGGCCGTTGATGGCGATCAGCAGTGCGACGTGGCAGACAATGAACGGTGTAGAGTCGAAGCAGAGAGACGTTGGGTCCACAGGTGGGTTGTTAAAACCTCCTAAGGGTGCAGTGCAGAAAATGACGTGAAGTAGTAATGTGTAATGGGTGGCAATGTATCGTATAGCTGGGCCCTTCTCTCAGACTCGGAAAATGACTCTCCCAAGTATGGAGAAAAAGATCGAGCGGGCAGCGAGAGCGCATCCAGAACGCGTACAGACGCCCACACCACCCCTCTTTCTTTTAAGGTATTAATAAGGATCCAGAGAAATCTGGTACATCAGACGGTCCAATAAATTAAGATGTTACTGTTTGATCCAACGGTCCATACGTAAACCGGACCTACCCCAAACCTAATAAGATTGATCAGGCCCGTTTGCAAGCAAAAATTAGTATTTAAAATATATATATATATATATCATTAAACTTTTATTATTTGAAGTGTTTGGTAAAATATTAAAGGGGCGTTTAGAAATCTAATTTTTAGTAAATTTTGATACTCTTTTACTAAAAATTATCAGTTATAATTTTTTGTATGTTTGGTAAACAAAATTACAATTTTCAACAATTATTAATAACTTTTAAGTATTTGGTAAATTTTTTTTTGTAATTTTTCTGTTAGTATGTATGTAAAATGACCATTATAACTCTCAACGCAACAAATGGGTTAATCCAAGTAATAAAGCTATGCGTACATACTGAAGTATGTACACATCGAGGTATTTATAAACCTCCGAACTTTATTTTTTTGGTTCATTTTAAGGTCCTATCTCTGTGATCGATAATAATCTCTCCAAATCTTCATCTTTGGTGACCTAAAATCCTCACCACATTAACACAAATTGTTTTATTTCGCTTTAATTTTACAACCGTTTGCAAACATTCTTCTTCATTATATCAACATTGTGTTCTTTCATCAAAGGGGCAGTCCTAAGGTTTGACAAGTTGATGGCGATGGTAAGACGAAAAGCAATTTTTAGCAAAAGGTAAGTGTTTACTCTCCTATTTTCTATAGTTTTCATATCTTTGTGATGGAGGTCAAAGCAATGTCGTAGGTTGTGCTTGTCCGTGAGCTCGAGATCAATGATTGTATCGACAGGCGGAGGAAGAATATGAGAAAGGTAAAAGAGAAAAAACAGAAAAGCTCACAAAACGGCACCATTTCTAAAGTTCCTATAGCAAAACAAAAAGGTGGCAGAATTTAGTGTTTTGCCAAACACCCAAAGTGTAAAATTTGGTATTTTTTGGCTAGAAATTCTGCTACCAACAGGCCTCTAAAAGTTAACATTTTGCTTGTATAGTAAGTTATCAACACATCAATTTTTACCTACATAATAAGAGATATAATGATTATTTTGTTTTAATTAAACTCAAAAGTTATCAAAATTTTTACTAAATATACAAAAAGTTACTAAAAGTTATCAAAATTTTTATTAAATACTTAAAAGTTGATAAAAGTTACTAAAATTTTTTCTTTATTTTATTAAACACACCAAAAGTTGTTAAAAATTATTAAATAAAATTGTAACTTCTAAATGGATCTAAGATGAGTAAGAGAGAGAATAAAATCGGATAAATTTAAAATAAAATAAAATAATAAAGAAGATAAAAAACTAATTAAGAAAAATACACTAATTTGAAAAAAAATAAACGTTGAAAAATAGATCTGCTCTTGCACTTTGATACATAATATGATGATGTTTGAATGGGAAAAAAATTAAAAAAAAATTGATGTAAAAATGATACGTGATAAAATTTAATTGAAGAAAGTTAAAAAAAATAAAAAATTGTATCCAAGTCATACTTTGTAATCTTTTAAGGCTATTAGTCATACCAAAAAAAAAGTATTGCTTTTAATATTGCTTTTAAGTCACATTAATGTGGAAAGTTTTGTATTTAAGTCACACTTTTGAGTGGGTCCCACGAGTTTGTTTTAAATATAATTAATAATATGACGTAAATGCCATTTTTTCTATAATTAACTGAAATGAAGTTGGCGAGAATTATGGAACCGAGAATCACGTTTTTCGTTTTTGTTTCATTCCTTATAAATCGCGTGAACAAGCATATAGTGAGATAAAAGTCTGTTAAAGGATTATATACGAAGGAATACATACAGATTATGCGAGTTTGTGCTGTGAGATTAACGTCGGTCGAAGGAACACATACGGATTTGGATTACGCATTTGGGTAAGTTTGTGCTGTGAACGATTTCGGTCAGTCATGTCTTCGAATTTGATGCTGCTATGTAAGTTTGGTATAGAGACTTTTGTAGTCAATTTGAACTGTGAAATGTCATTTTCAGATTTTGTGTTAAAGGTGTGTGAGAATTGGTCGAGTTTGAATTTGAAAAATGTGTCATTTAGTTACTCAATCCATGAACATTCTTCATGTTTTCTGAGAAACGATGTTGATTTTCAAAAATGATGATGTTGGCTCGCATGGTTGGTTTGTGTTATATATCGATTAATATTTTTTCCGGCGGTTTGAACACAGTACCGATCTAAAACAGTACCGGTACTGTTTCTAGCAATTCCGGTACTGTTTCTAATAGTGTGCCAATTGGTGATGCTGGTACTGGTCTGGATTCGTATGATGATTACTGTGATGTTGATGTGTATCGTAGTTCAATTTCAAGCCGTAAGGATAAACCATTGTTGTGTTCTAATTGGTCGTCATTAATATTGAGAGTGGGACAGGAATTCGTAGGAGGTGTTGATGAGTTTCGTGATGCAATTTGTCGATATGCTATAGAGGTTGGCTTTGAATTTTTGTATGAGAGGAATAACAAGGATAGAGTCAAAGTTATTTGTGTAAAAAAGTTCGCTAAAGGGTGTCCGTGGTCAATTGTTGCATCGTTATCAAAAGTTAATCGTAATTTTTACATAAGGAAATTCAACAATGTTCACAGTTGTGGTCCGACAATTATTAGGGATAAGTCTAAGAAGATGAGCAGGAAATCTTTGGGTAAGTTGATTGTTGGTCAGGTAGCATTAAAACCTTCAATGTCGCCGGTCGACGTTATTATATTTTTTAAAAACAACTATGGCATGGAAATTAGTTATGATAAGGCTTGGAGTGCTTTAGAGAAAGCTAAAGACATGATTTATGGTGTGTATGCTGATTCGTTTAATCACTTAAATTGTTATGTCAAGGCTGTAATAGATCTTAACCCAGGCAGTCATATTATATTGGATGTGGATGACGGTACAAACCAGTTTAGACGGTTGTTTGTATCATTTGGGGCTAGTATACATGGATTCAAATATTGCAGGCCTATCATTTTTATTGATGGTACTTTCTTGAAGTCACGTTTCAAGGGTATTCTGATGGCAGCTACTGGCAAGGATACGAATAATGGTATGTTAATGTTCATAATTTTGTGCGGTACTATTTTTATGCGCTACTATTTTATTATGTGGTACTGTTTTTAGTAAAATATAGTATCGTATAAACACAGTACCAAATGTATTTAGTCATACAAAGAATGGTACTGTTTTTATGCGATACTGTTTGTATGCGGTACTGTTTTATTATGTGGTACTGTTTTTAGTAAGATGTAGTATCGTATAAACACAGTACCAAATGTATCTAGCAATACAAAGAATGGTACTGTTTTTGTGCGGTACTATTTTTGTGCGGTACTGTTTTATTATGTGATAATGTTTTTAGTAAGATGTAGTATCGTATAAACACAGTACCAAATGTATCTAGTATTCAAAGACCACAAGTACACCATACAAAGAGTGGTACTGTTTTTATGCGGTACTGTTTTATTATGCGATACTATTTTTAATTCGGTACTATTTTTATGTTCATCTGTAGGGTTATTCCCATTGGCATTTGTTGTTGTTGATTCAGAGAATTTCGATAATTGGTCTTGGTTCCTAGGTCATTTGCGTGAGATATTGAATCCCTCTGAAGATTTTACAATTATTTCCGATAGAAATCCTAGATTGATGGAATCTTTGCCAATTAAGTTTCTTACATGTCATCACTTTTTCTGTCTACAGCATTTGAAGAACAATTTAAGAGATAAATTTAGTCGTGGTAACATATCTAACGGATCCCGTGAATAAATTGTGAACTTGTTTTGTCAGTGTGCTTATGCTCCCACAGTTGCAGCATTTAAGGAAAAGTTAGATGTTTTGAAGAGGGAAGGGGGTGCAATTGTGGATAACTTTTTGAATGGATTGCCTGTGCAAAATTGGACTAATGCGTATTCTTGTAGTAGAAGGTATGGTGAGATGTCTTCAACTCATTGATTCTTGATGCAAGAAATATGCCAGTGGCACATTTGGTGGACAAGATAAGGGTTAAATTAATGGAATGGTTTGCCATAAGAAAGCTCGATGCTACAAAGTGGAATGGTGTTCTATGTCCAAGAATGGAAGAGAAGTTTAATGCACTTGTTGATGCTGGTAGAACATAGACCATCAAGATGTGTTCAGATAGTATTTATGAAGTATTTTCTAATCCTTCAACAACTGTTGATTTGGTGAATTGTACATGTTTTTGAATTAATAATGAGAATGAGTATGTTTCAATCCATTTTGTGATAGTTATTTATTCAGCGATATTCGTTTTAATGTTGGTATTGAGAATGACAGCGGTATAAAACAGTACCGGTACTGTTTTTATTAATACTGGTACTGTTTGTAATAGTGTATCAATTTTAGATTTGCAGACAGTACCGTTGTCATTCTTATATTTAAAAGACATAAAAATTTGTTGGTGACAATAATTGTAAGTGTTTTCACAAGTAAACTTCATTTGCAATACGTTGGTATTGAGATACTTCATACAAACAGTACCGGTATAAAACAGTACCGGTACTGTTAATATTAATACCGGTACTGTTTCCAATGGAGTATCAATCGACGCTATTTGTAGCACTATCAACATCACAAGAATCAACATTCCAAGAATTATCATACAAATCACAAAAACCATGACTATTTATGTTAGCACAAATAGTACCATTAACTGAACATTGACTAATTTGTATTATCATAAACTGTACCATTCAATTTACAGGAAAAAATGTTGAATATACAAGTATGTTGTTAAAAAGAAACAGAGTGTGAACTAATACTGTTTTAATTACAATCACAATGTTTGTACATCACTAATGGACAGAAATTGTGATAGCATCTTTGCTCTGTAAACTTGTACAGCTTCTTCTGAAAGCATCGGTTCAAGTTGTTCGTCATTTGATATGCATTGCATTACATAGCACACCATTGGCCCACAGTCAACACTGCACACAAGATGTTATAGGTTGTAAGAATTTTGTTAGAGGTGTTCAACAATTTGCATGAATAAAAATGGTGTGGCTTACGTTGTAGATCCTTGTTGTGGGCAATTTGCTGCAGAAACAATTGGGTATTCGAATTCCATGCTGGTATGTTCAATATTTTTTATTATTGGATCATTGAGGTATTGGTCTTTAAGTTTCAATTCCACATACTCTTTCTGATACAATATGACAAATGTGGAGACAGTATGAGTTTTAATAAACAGTACCGATACTGTTGTAAATAATAGAAAAGAGTACCAATGAAATTATGTATAAAATTTACACACAGAATCTTACCACTTTCCTTGCATCCTCAAGATACATATCTTTAGAATTTGCTCAACGTGGTTTCATGGAATTATAATGTGTCCATATCCACGTGTCTCTATCCAATACCAAAAGGGTCCAATGGTTGGGATCAACAGGAATTCTCGTTCCACTTGTATTCAAAGGGAATACAAGTAGTCTGTATGTATCAGATAGTTGCAGCTTTTGATCAATATGAGTTTCTCGAGCTGCATGATGTCTCTCAAATACCACAAATGTCTTCAACAATAAAAAATACATGTTGTCAAATACCACATGCTTGCGGTACTGTTTCCCCTAAGATGCATGCTCTCACAAAAATAGTACCGAATAATTGTAGTATGCCAACAGTAATATGAAAATAAAAAAGAAGTCTCATATCCATCGCATGGCTGACAGTACCACATGTATGCGGTACTTTTTTTATGTATAAGATGAATGCTATTTGAAAAACAGTACCAAACGATAACAGTATGCAAACAGTACCAGATGAATGCTAGTTGAAAAACAGTACCGAATGATTATAGTATGCAAACAGTACCAGATGAATGCTAGTTGAAAAACAGTATCGAACGATTATAGTATGCAAACAGTACCAGATGAATGCTAGTTGAAAAACAGTACCGAACGATTATAGTATGTAAACAGTACCAGATGAATGCTAGTTGAAAAACAGTATCGAATGATTATAGTATGCAAACAGTACCACATAACTAAAAAAGAAGTCATATCCATGCCATTTGCTGACAGTACCACACGGTCGAGAGTACCACATATATGCTGTACTATTTCTAAAAACATTTATGCTCTAGAAAAAGAGTACCGAATATATATAGTATGCAAAAAGTACAATTAAACACAGAAAGATGTCACATATCTTACCCAACACAAACTGCTGAAGTATAAGCATCTTTTGGGGAAAGTGCTGTTGACTGATTCATGTTATGTTGATTCCAGATAGCGTGCATGATAGTCAATTAGCTGGGCAAATATTGTGATTAGTAAATATCAGATTAATTTGTTGAATTTAAGAAATAGTCAACATACTTTATTAATTCTGTAGAAATATAAGTTAATCATATATGCCTACCATGTTTGATATACTCTCATTTGCTATGAGGTTGTAGATATCTTCAATGCTGATCATGCAGAGTGGTTCATTTGATACAGCCCAAACAGTTGTACTGTGTTGTGTATATACAGTGAGCAGTGAGATGTCAACAAGATCAGCCAAAAAAACAACAACAACAACATGAGTTAAGTTTGAAATGTTTATGTTAACAATCCCAAATAAAAAAATGACAGTACCAATTATTGTAAAAAATAGAGAATAGTACCAAATGATAGCAAGTAATTTTTTTTTTTATAATTGACAAGTAATAAAAAAGAAAGAGTTAAATATTGTCTTACGCTTTTCCTTCATTATCAATAAGTTTTAAGATCCGTTCATTTTCTATGTCCGATAGATGTGTGTTTTGTTGAAAAGTTGAAATAATCTGCTTAAGTGAAGGTTGCTTGGGCTCGGGTTGATGTGTAAACAGTTGTAGAAGATCAAAATGTCTATAACGTCAGATTCTATATCTTTCGGGACAACTACCGCAGTGTCTGCCTTTTATTTTTTGGCAATCTTCTTTTTACCACTGTATGTGAACTCAGGATCTCTCTTCTTTTGGCGTGTTTTGTCCTTGAGCCTTTTGTACATTGAAGGTGGTTCGTTTGCAGCTGGAGTTTGTTTTTCATTGGTATCCGACTTCTTTGGCCTTCTAGTTGCTGCATGTTTCTGTATCACCTGGTGGACGCTAGATTCGACAAGTTCAGACCTTAATAATTTAACAACTGCATTCACATTATCAAGTTCTTCCTTCAGGTTTGTGTTTTGCAAGTTGAGATTTTCATTGTCAAGGAACAACTTTGTCAGAATTTCATCCTTTTCCGCTATTTGCTTCTCCAATTCAGCAATTTTATCATCTTTTTCCTTGACTTGTTGCTCCAACTCTTCTATTTGTTCATGGTTCAAAATTGATAAAACTGAAGCAACTGGATCATTGTTTTGCTGAACTGGTACTGTTTTTGCTGATGCAGCCTGTCTTGCCTCTTGTTCTGGTTCCTCTTGTTCTGGGACTTTTTCTGCTATTTTGTCTGATAAGGTGCCTTCATTAGATTCTGGTACTGTTTTTGGAAGAATTTCAGCTATGGCAGAGGGAACAGTACCAGATTGATCGAGTTCAGGAATACAAGACACCTCTTGTTTTCGCTCGCTTTCAGTTGTCTTGTTCAAATGCACTATGTTTGTCTCTAGTTTTTGAAGAATGTCAGAAATTAGTAATTCATCATCACTTGTTTTTTCTGATGCAATGATGTTTTCTTCTGTTTCTGTCCTTTCATCATCATCATTATCATCATCATCATCATCATATTGTTGTTGTCTATCTTCATCCTCCTCATCATCATCATTAAGATCAGGTACAATTACCTGATATTTTGTTCATCAATTATAGAATTCATTAGTATGTCCATGAATACATTGTTGAATCTAGAATGATTTTATTTATCAGATGCAAACAGCATCATGAAACACAAAAAGATGTGACAAATACAAATAATAACTGACAGTACCACACGGATGACAGTACCACATGTATGCGGTACTATTTTTTTTAAGGATGCATGCTCGTTCAAAAACAGTACCGAATGTATATAGCATTCAAACAGCATCATGAAACACAACAAAACAGTACCGCATACATGAAAAAAAAAGAAGTCACAAATGCTAAGAATAGCTGACAGTACCACATGTCTACAGTACTGTTTTATTAAGAATGCATGCTCTTTGAAACACAGTACCTAATGCACGGATGACAGTACCACATGTATGCGGTACTATTTTTTGTATAAGATGAATTCTATTGGAAAAACAGTACCGAATATTCTTAGCATGCAAACATGATTTATTTTATCAGAAATAGTACCTGATTTTTATTCAACTTTTTGAGATTTATTTTTTTCAATGCATTGGACAATGGCTTGAGATCCCAGACTAGACATCTAGGTGTTGCACTTTTCTGTACTTATTGGACCAGAGTGGTGTGATCACAGATCCAGTACTGCATCATTTGTTAGGGCTGATTAGTTGAATGAAGTTCATAAGACAATACCAACATAAAATATAGAATATGATATGAAAAGGTTACCGGTAATATCATGACACAGCCTGCAACACCTTTGTTCCTAGAATCTAAGCACAAATTATTCTCCAAGAATTCCAGTATATGTGCACTCCAATTGTATTGGCGGATTTGATCCAAATTTTCAACCAATGTTATGTAGTGCCACGACAATGAATGTCTTTTGTTAGGGACAAACAACGTTGCCAAATAGAACAGTGTCAAAAGTCTTGCAATATCTTCTCTGCCAATGCGTGTTTGCTCTTCAGCAGCCTGCCGCAAAGCATCAGATATGTTCTGTTTCTTAATTCGTCGCAACCCAAAGAATCTACGAGAGACGAATTCAGTGCCTGGCCTTGCGATTTTTTTGACACTGTCTATCAGTTGTTCACCATCTTCTATTGCAAACATTGTTCGCAACTCTTTCTCTCTGATGCGAAGCTTTATTCCAGCTAAGTTGAAAGCTTTGGACTGTGGGTCAAATGTTTTGATAATTGTTTTCACATCAACATCGCTTTTCCTCGAGTAATTTTTGTTAATTTCACAGTTTAAAATAGTGAGGATGAGCTTCCAAATGGAAAATGTTTAAGATATACATGGTGTGCTTTTGTCAAGTTGATGGTTTCAACTTCATTAATGATTGAGATTAGGTTCGAATGGTACTGGATGTTCACCATATTTGATTTTGTATGAGCGTGATTGCAATACCTGTAATTCGTAACATTTGTTTTCTGTTAGAGATAAAATGCAAGATCATCTAGATACAGTACCACTTCTATAACAGTATCGCATATCTGACAGTACCACATCATGCGATACTGTCTCACAAAATATGCTTGCTTCGCAAAAACAGTACCGAATGATTATATCCTGCAAAAAGCACCATTAAACAAAGAAAAGAATCACACATCCAATAAAATGACATACAGTACCGCATGTATGACAGTACCATAGTCTGCGGTACTATTTTTTTTTATGATGCATGCCCGTTCAAAAACAGTACCGCATGACTCTATCATGCAAATATCATATTTAAACACAAAAATGGTTCATATATCAAATGAATGACCGACAGTACTGCATGTATGACAGTACCATAGTCTGCGGTACTGTTTTTTTTAAGGATGCATGCTCGTTCAAAAACAGTACCGCATGACTCTATCATGCAAACATCATATTTAAACACAAAAATAGTTTACATATCAAACGAATGAGAGACAGTACCGCATGTATGAAAGTATCACATGTTTGCGGTACTGTTTTTTTTTTTTTATGGATGCATGCACGTTCAAAAACAGTACCGCATGACTCTATAATGCAAACATCATATTTAAACACAAAAAAGGCTCACATATCAAAAGAATGACCGACAGTACCGCATGTATGACAGTACCATAGTCTGCGGTACTGTTTTTTTTAAGGATGCATGCTCGTTCAAAAACAGTACCGCATGACTATCATGCAAACATCATATTTAAACACAAAAATAGTTCACATATCAAACGAATGAGAGACAGTACCGCATGTATGAAAGTATCACATGTCTGCAGTACTATTTTTTTTATGGATGCATGCTCGTTCAAAAACAGTACTGCATGACTCAATGATGCAAAAAACAGTACTGCATGACTCTATAATGCAAACATCATATTTAAACACAAAAAAGGCTCACATATCAAAAGAATGACCGACAGTACCGCATGTATGACAGTACCATAGTCTGCGGTACTGTTTTTTTTTAAGGGTGCATGCTCGTTCAAAAACAGTACCGCATGACTATCATGCAAACATCATATTTAAACACAAAAATAGTTCACATATCAAATGAATGAGAGACAGTACCGCACGTATGAAAGTATCACATGTCTGCGGTACTATTTTTTTTATGGATGCATGCTCGTTCAAAAACAGTACTGCATGACTCAATGATGCAAAAAACAGTACTGCATGATTCTATCATGCAAACTTCACATTTAAATACAAAAATAGTTGCAAATATCAAAAGAATGACCGACAGTACCGCATGTATGACAGTACCACATGTCTATGGTACTGTTTCATATTAGGCTATTGTAAAAATAGCAACGATTATACGTTTTAGGAGAAACTAAATACATAATATAGTATCACAAAACCTGTTATTAGAAAGATAATCAAAAACCCTAAACAGTACCACACAATAAATATTCAAACCCTCGATATGTGTTTTATCGAAAAGCCCTAAAGGGTACCTTTAATCGAAAATAGTACCTGTTTATTACGGAGGACTGTAATGTGTGGATTTGCTCGGCAAAAAGTTAGGGATCGATTGAGGCTTTATTTGGAAGAAGTTTTGTTAGTTTTTAGATGATTTGTGAAGAAGTTGGAAAGTCGCGGAACGTTTCTAATAAAACAGGGGGGTTTTCAAATAACAGGTTTTGTTAGTGAAAGATGCGCGAAGTCTTTTTTTGTCTTTTCATTGCAAATATAACTTATCCACAAACAATTTTTAAGGGTATGACTTAAATCCTTAAAAGTATATAAATTGTGACCGGCCTCCAAAAACTCCTAAAAAAAATTATAAATTTTTATAATTTTCTATAAATTTTAGTGTTGCAAAAATCTACTACTAAACTACTACTGAATAGAGCTTCACGGGCGGTAGGCCTATTAATATTATTGGTAAATTGCAATGATATTCCTTTAACCTTCAGTTAGATACCAGTAGCTTTCATGCCATTTAAATTATCTTTTTTTTTTAACAAAAATGATATTTTAATTATCAAAATAATTTATTAAAAAATATCACGATAATGTGTTAATAATATATATGTAATTTAAAATATAATTTAGTGGATATTTTCACTTAAAGTATTTTCATGAGCAATAATTTTTAATTTTGAATCTTTTTTTTTACTTGATAAATATTTAGATAAGTACCTTATAATTTATCCTTTTTTGGGGGGGTCGATTTTCTGTTTTTCCTCCATGCGTAGGGCATATAAAGAATTTAATAATTTTAATGGGGCTTTTTTTGGTATATTAAAAGTTACCCTATACATATATGCGTATATATGTACTTTCATGATATGATTGGTATGGGGTCCGTTTAACTTGTTAAAAATTATTAAAAAAATTTTTAAATTTTTAAAAATTATTTATTTTTTATCACATTATACAAATTACAAATTTATAAATTATTTTATTTTATTATAATTGATTTATTTATATATTTATTTATTTTTTCACTCCGAATCCATAGATTAGATATTAATGTCACACGTGTACGATCGTTTTCGG
Source organism: Vitellaria paradoxa (assembly GCA_019916065.1). Classification (NCBI taxonomy): domain Eukaryota; kingdom Viridiplantae; phylum Streptophyta; class Magnoliopsida; order Ericales; family Sapotaceae; genus Vitellaria; species Vitellaria paradoxa. Next base: position 18,478,650 of record CM034233.1, on the reverse strand, counting down.
GGGGCTGGGACCGAGTGGCCACGTGCCTACCATGTGTGTCTGTCAGGAGAACATTAAAAACCAGCATCGCTATTTTTTAATGCCAGGAAGTGAAAATTTTTAAAGTTTTTTAAAATTAGTTATTTTTAATTTTATTAAATGAATTATGAATACATAAAATATCACATTTTATTTTAATTAATTAATTTATTTATTTTTTCACTCCGAATCCATAGATTAAATATTGATGTCACACGTGTACGATCGTTTTGGGGGGGCTGGGACCGAGTGGCCACGTGCCTACCATGTGTGTCTGTCAGGAGAACATTAAAAACCACCATCGCTATTTTTTAATGTCAGGAAGTGAAAGGCCACGAGCGGGCAGGAACGAACCCCACGGCTCAACGTGCCACTACTTTGGATTGAAAGCACGTATTCAATATAAAAAAGTGAGGTAAAATGAAATAAAATATGATTTAAAAAATTTTTTTATATTTAGTACACATAGTTTAAATTACATTTTTTAAAGATAAATAGTGAAATTTTATTTTAACAGACTAAATTTCTATTTGAATTGATTTAAAATTTTAAGTGGATATGACTTTTTTACACTACAATTCGTCCAAATAAATTGTAGAAACCGTTTGGACGAAAACTGACCGCGTCATTTCGTCGGAACAGTTTCTACAATCCATTAGAACGATTTTAAAAACGCCACAAAAAATAATCAAAGTGGGTGTCATTTGGTAGTTTAAGAGTTCATGGTGAAAATGACAAAAAAATTTTTGCTATTTGATTAATCGAATTCTAATTATCGACTTTTTTTTAGAAAGATATTAAACTTTTTTAATTTTAAGAAAACAGAAATGTGTAAAATTTTATAAAGATTTTTAGATGTTTTCAAAAATTTTCAGAAAATTTCATCAACTTTTGTTACACCAAACGCAACCTCAGCGTTTCGTTTCGGAATAAAAAAAGTTAGTAATTGAGTTATCAACAATTAATTTTTTAATTTTTTTAATTATTAAATTTATTTTTTATATTTTAATTTTTTAAATTTTAGAAAATAAAAATATCATATTAATAAAAAATTGAAAAATTAGCTATTAAAAATCTAATTTTTTTCTTTTCAAACAAAAAAAATAAATTTTTTCTTTCTCAAATATTAAAAAAATAAATTTAATAGTTAATTAGTAACCAATTATAAAAAAATAAATTTAAGATTTTTTTTTTCTTTCAGAATTCTTCCCATTTTGCTCATCATTGCATTTGTGACCCCCCCCCCCCGGGGGCGGGGGGGCTTTTTTTTCTCACTGTAAATTCATTCACTTGGAAAATGTTACCAACAACGGAAACCCACTTTCAACTTCAACGATTAGAGCATGAAAGAAAAAAATTGATACAAATCCAAGTCGTTCTCAAGGATATGTATTTGCATATATATATATATATATATATATAGTAAATAGGCAGCAAGTCACACAACACAAGGCAAACAATCATGACTGGACGAGGTAAAGAAAAAGGGTCACTGAGCTAATGGGCATGGCACAATGACTATCCTTTGGCCGAGAACAGCTTTGACTACTCTTTTGGGGCTTAGCTAATTCAGGTGGCACCTGCCCCCTTCTCCTTTCAATTCTGGTGGCACGTTCTTCTGCTCAACCACACACCTAAAAGATATTAATGGGGATGTGTTTGGCGTGATAAAACGAGATAAAATAAAATAAAATAAGATAAATTGTGAATTCGTAATTCATGCAGTGAGATAGAAAATAAATAATTTTTAAAAATTTTTAGAGATTTTCATAATTATTTTAGTAAATCAAACGCAGCCATGATAAAGTCTTTGCTATCAAGCCAGGTTAATTTCTCACTACCCAGAAAACGGGCCATCCGTGATTGATTAATATTAATCTATCTCAGCCGTTGATATCACTGCATCTCACAACCATCAATATTTGCCAATCGCGTTACTGGCAACTCACAATAACGTTTCTCTTTATCTGCAACTCTTTCAGGACGTCTATTTGATTATTTGAGACAGGCCCCACTTTGCAACTTCTGGTGATCGCATTAGAGATTTTTACACAAAGAAACACATCAAGTATCATTCCTTTTTGGGTACAAAAGCCAAGCATGCAACGTTTTCCACTGAGCCTCCGTTTGTTTCAACATAAAATATTTTTCCCCAAAAAAAACACATTTATTTATATTTCAAGAAAATGTTTTTCGAAAGCATAAATAAGTTTTTTTGAAAAATATTTTACATCGAAAGAAACAGAACCTGTATTAAAGTCATTACAACGCATGGAAACTGCAAGAGGAAACCACCTAAAACTCAAAAGTTTCCCACTGAAAAGCCATCATGCAATGTGCTGGTTTATGCATATGCAAATAGTTTTAGTGGGATGAGTTTCAATTGGACAGCGAAATGGAGCTGCTAAATAATATCATGTTGTCTCACTAACAGTTTTTCGACAAGGAAGAAAACTAAAAAAGTATCATCCTCTAATATACTTCACAACATCATTGCCGAAAATGTATAATTGAAACAGATGATCAATTAAGTTCTCAGAGGTTACTAGATATGAAGAATTTATACAATTGAGTAAAAGAATATATCCTATAAATAAGCTGTGTTGGTTTTCTAGGATCCAGAATTATCAGGCAAGACTGCCAGGATTTCAGTCCTTCCCACACCCCCCCCCCCGGGGCGCCTCCCCCGCCGCACGGAGGAGGAGGGGAGGACATAATAATAATAATAAAACCCACCTACCCACAGAGAGAGAGAGAGAAAGAGAGCAGTACATAACCCTTATATTTTGTAACAAAGAAAGTGAAATCAATATGGTACACCTGAAGCCAAGATATGGCCCATTTAGAATCATTACCTCTTCCGATTTTAGAACAATGCTCTTTGGCCCATATGACTAAACCAAAAACAAAAACTTGAAAAAAATAACAATAACAACAATAAAATAAGAAGGAAGAGAGAATTTAAAAAAAAAAAAAAAAACTTTAAGAAGAGAATCACTCTAGGCTACCAAATGATTACTGTTAGCCGGGGATTGATCCATATGACACTTTCAAATTTACTTGACGCTACTCTAGACCTGATCGCTTGAACAGCAAGGTTTGACACTTTGACAAGGCTGACTCAGGGAATAGCCGAATATAACTTCCACCGAATTGATTTCATTTTCACACTTATCCAGAAATCCAACAAGATTTCTTTCATGCACATATCTGAACTCAACCATAACGCATAAGAAACTTTAATACCTCGACCAAGGGTAACAACTACAATATAGCAAGAGGATACCCAATATTTTCAGTCTACTCAAAAGAATACAAGTAGCTTGAATAGAAAATATCAACCCCCCAGTTCTCATCTGTACTGTCACCATCTGTTTTTTTCCCCTTGATTCCTTTGCTTCAACCTCATGGAGTTTCACCTCATCCTAAGCCTTCAAGTTCGCCTTCTGAAACTTCCCATCAAATAGAAAGCAATTTATACCTCACAAATGTCAAACTATTCCCAAATTTTTCCTCCAATAAAAGAAATCGGGGCACATTGATCTACTGTAGGTTCTGTATAATGGGTACTTCAACTCTCTAGCTTTTAGAGATCATACTTACTTTATGGCATAGCGTTCCTGGAGGACCAAACTAAAAATCTGGAGAAGTTTGAACAGCAAGAATCAATTGGGTAAAGGCTGTACAAAACCACCAGAGGATTCTAACCTGAAACTGAAATATAGCATCCACCTAAAACCAACTAAACACATTAATATTTCATGAAACAAAAACTTTATCATGCTTAAAATAATGTAGCCACTTCATTGCCAATTCACAACCAAATTTAAGGTAAATCCAAGTTTTGTATTGTGGTCATGGAATCATCAAACAGATTTTTGACGACAAATGCTAGGAGCTTAGGAAGTAACCTGAATACAAATATCAACAGAATAACTTGAAATTGACATTACAATGTTTCACCAGGCATCACGGACTAATGCCATTCTGTCTGCCCATCCAGACAAACAATAATGTATCAGCTTAAATTTTGCTTTATATATTCCGTACGACATGCTGCTATGACAGCAGTGGAAGAAAAGAAAGACTTAAGCAGAGCCCAGTCATTATGATTTTGCTTCAACTTCTCACTGAGTTCTCTCCCCAGTTTATTGAAATATTCCGCTTTTGACATTATGTCACAGAAAAAATCTCAACAAGATATTTTCCACCAAATTGATTCTCAAAGAAACCAAATAACTCACTGACATCCATTTCCTAATTCTGAATAAATCCTACTACTACAGTACGATCCTTGAAGAGCTTTTACATAGCTAGGAACTTCGTATTTTTTTGCTTCTGCTGCTATGTTAAAAACTGGTTCCCAAGCAATATCGACAGTTTATTACATTTCAATGCATAAGAGATTCATGCATACTTCCACAATTATGAGAGGAACCAGCACTCAGCTACATTTAATTGCAAAAAAGATCATCATTCTCAATGCCAAATTTTGTTAGTGCAACCAACATTTGTTCTCCATAAAAATCAAAAATAAAAATACAAATAAATTAAGTGATTCAAGCTTCATTTTCTAGGCCCCAGAACTTTAAATATAATTTCACCACAAATTGCTCCATTCTTAAAACCGAAAGCTGACACTAACCAAACATCAAAAAAAATAATTCTGTTATTAAAAATCTCTTCCTAATCAAAGAGGTCTCAATATCTGCTCCTTGAAAGCTGACCAAGAAGTCCAGTGCCTATTCTAATCCATGTACAACTAAATATTCATTTTTCTATACTAATATGGTTTAGTTTGGAATGAGGAACAAATTTACTGACTACATATTTCACACTTCTATATTCGGCAGAACATCCGCATGGTGAAAGGACTTCCAAGATATATATATATATATATATATATAATTACAGCTAACGTGGTATTTAAACTGCAGACTAGGACAGCCTTGTCCAGTACAAAATTATGATCAAGAATAAATTAGAAGCAGCACAGACAATGAACACATAAAGAAATAATAAATAAATAAATAAAATTATACAAATAAACAACAATATAAAAGGAAAAAAGTACATAGTGATATGATTTAATGATTGTTATAGCCTCTAATTTACGATTACTGCCATTTTCTTCCACAAGTTATCATCACTTCGGAATAAATATTATTTTTACCTCGTTATCTCACATATGTGAAAAATCAATTCGCTCCAAAGCATACAAACATCTCCGACAATGTATACTGAAAAAGAATAATATTGAAGACAAAATCTAAATTTTCTACTTTTGGAGGGCGTGGGGTGCAATCGGGGGATCATCATGAAAGCATGACGCCAATTACTCAACAAAGAATTATGAACACAACAATCGTTGGTCATTGTAAACCAAAATATTGTTGATGCAGTTATTCAGAGTTCTATCAGTTTGATGCTCACAGGGACTTTTTAAGATTTCGAAGGATGCTCCACATGAAAGTGGAAATAATGAAGAGAATTATACCGGTTACAATGGCATACTTTAGCCCAAGGTTCACCAGCAAGTTCACGAGAAGCCCAGCCAACACCACACCAAAGAAGTTTGCCGATACAGCAGGCCAGAAAGGCATATCAAGGATGGAAGCTATGATCGCTCCTGTCCATGCTCCTGTCCCAGGGAACGGCACAGCCACAAACAGCATCAGACCAAGCCATTGAAATTCTTCCACAGGGCCAGCTTTTCTTTTGGCTTTCTCAAATAACAAATCAAGCAATCGGGATGCTGACTGGTTCCTTCCAGCAAGGAAAGTAGCAAATTTCTTCAAATAGAGTACAATGAAGGGCACAGGGATCATGTTCCTAGAGTTGTGACCACACAATTAGCCATGCTCAAGGTCATCAAAGACCAAACCAGCAGTATTACAAAAAGATTAAACAAATTAAGCAATGCCTTCTCAATTATCACACAGATTTCACTAGCAAGTCAACTATGATGAAACCGTGTAGTTTGTACTCCAAATAATTATGCAGTAGGTTTAGAAGATGGAATTGAAGAAAGTTCATCAGAAAGTTGAAGCACAAGTGCATTTTTTACTTGTATCATGCTAAAAAAGTGGAAAAGGGAAAGCCATCAAAAGATATGTCAATAAATTAAGGTTCAGTTGGTTCAACATCAATATAAGCATCCACATTTTACCCCACATGTTGGGTGGTCTTGAGCTTATGTCATCTCCAAAAATTAACTCATAAGGCAAGACTTTCTCTTATACTTATATACACTTATATACTGACCACAGCAACCTCCCCCTTCAAACATCACCTGGGCTCTAGTATCAGTTATTAGGTGATCTTGGACCTATCTTATCCCCAAAAACTAACTCGTAGGTGAGACATTCCCTCACACTTACATACTCTTCCACAACCAATGGGAGACAACCCGAGCAACATGAGTAAGATGGGACTAGGAAAAACAAACTGATCATTCAAATTTCATACAAGATTAATGAATTTTTATAAAATTCAGCAAATACGTATCGATAATTGATTTGAGTAATAACAATATGCAGATTGGGATAAAGTTTCAAGTCCTAGAGAAACTGAGACTAACCCAAGAACAGACAAGACAGTCAGGAGTGTGGGCTTGAGTTGCAACCAATAACCAACAGGAATAGCCCCACGAAGCTCAATAATAGGAAGTGTAGCGAGGGCAAACACAACCGCCTCATCGGCCCAGCCCGATCTCCGCAAAGCGTTGGCAATCTTGAGACCGAAGCTCGAGGCTCTGATAGAGTGAGCAGCAGCAGCAGCAGCATTAGCGTCCCCAGAAGCAAACCAGGCGAGAGACAATGATGCCCAGAACAAGACCCAGAAGAGGAATTTGACGGGGCGTTCCTCAGAGGAACACAAAGTCTCAATCTTTTCGATTGAATCTAGAGACCCACCTGAAGAAGGTCTTGTTGCAGTGGAAACAAGAGGCGTCCGAGTCAGAGGCGCGAGAATTTGACCCACGTGGGGTGAGGATTGAAATGTTAGACATGGTGGGTTCGACTTGAAGAGCAAAACTTTGTTGGGAATCGCTGAAACTGAAGCGGCGATTGGGATAGGTGAGAGCTTGGAAGTGGTCGCTTTAACAAGGGAGAATCTCAGCAGTGGAATTGATTGTGAGACAGAAGAAGCCATTGAAAATGAGATAGTAGGAGGACAGAATAGATACAGTTCAGATATATCTAACTCTATGATTCCATTCCTGAATCGGGTTAGTGGAGCCTGGGAACATTAATTGTTGAAGCGTATGATGTGGAACTTAGAGAATCATCTCTCTTGGGCATGTTTGGTTGGTGGCTCTTGTTAGTTCTAGGGAACCAAGGATTTGGAAGAACATTTCTTTAGCTTAACATAGCAGAAGAAAACGAAAAAGGGGAGGATTTACCGAGGAGTCCTTCAAGGATTTTGACGCCCGTTTGTTTTTCTTGCTAAACCTCAAAGCGCATTTTGAATTCGGGATTGGGGCCTTGTTTGATTGCCGGATTTTGGCGACAAAATCTATGGGTGTTACTATGATTCTATGAACGAAACATATCTTTCTAATTTGTCAAAATTGACACTCCGTTTTGTAAGTGTGCGTTTGGCTTACCATCAAACTTTATAAAATAAAATAAATCCCCGACAACCTCTATAAATCACTGAAATTCTTGTTATTATTAATTTCAAAAAAATTCAATATTTCACTTAAAAAATTAAAAAATTTGAAAAGAGATTAACTGAATGGATAAATTTTTTTGACAATCATATTCTTTGAGTTGAAAGTTTTCAAACGAGTACTATTGTTACTATTTTATGTGATTTTTTTTTTTGAATCCATGAGAACGGATTTGAAAAATCGTTTCCACGGTTTTGATACTGTAATATATAAAGCAAAATATTGAGTGTGAATTTTTCTTGAATCCATAAGAACGGTTTTGGGGTAACTGTTCCCATGATTTGCTACTATTTAGATACAAAAAAAAGGCAATAAAATTAATTCCAAATCACATTTTATCTCAATTTATCTTATTTTTTATTACACCATACTTATAATTGATTTGATTTTAAAATAAAAGATTGAGTTAAATTTATAGACAAAATTTTGCATGTAAGACGTATGTTTAAATTTAAAATTAAATTAAAATTTTCGTATTTAAAATTTAAATAAAATTAAATTAATTTGAAAAAATATCAAATTTGATCATACCATATGTACCTTATTTTTTATGAGAAAAAATTAGTTACAAAAATCACATTCAGTATTATAATTTTCACTAAATAATTAACATCATTGACATGGCTTTAAAAAACGAGGGAGAAATTAATGTTACAAAATGGAGAACAAGTATCGAGAAGAAAAAATACGGTAATACGAGACACAGGAATAAATTTATCCATTAGATGATTGAAAAAGAGAATCAACCGTCATCATATTTTATTATTTTGGGTTGTTGATCGCCTTATAAAATTTATGTAAAGGGGAATGTGATTTTGAATTCCTGGTATACGAGCACATAGACAGGGAGGTAGTGTTAGGATAGCAAAAAATATAATAAAAATATAAAGATTTAATGTAAAAGTGGTATATGATAAAATTTGATTAGAAAAAAGAACAAAAAGTTAATAAAAATTTGATATGTTTTGATTAATTTTGGTAAACTAAACATCCTTTAAGATAATTACTTGGCCAAATTATGCTGAGTTAAAATATGATTTGATATATAAGTATAAAGTGCAAAGTATATTAATATATATTTATTTTTATTCATAAAATACATGTGATAAATTAATTTTTTTGACCCCTACCTAAATCAGGAAAAATAAATTGATTTCATATAATTTTTTTATTTTCCTTTTTTTAAGTAGAGAGAGAGAGAGAGAGAGAGAAAAAAAAAAGAAAGAAAGAAAGAGAGAGATTTAAAAAAAAAAAAGCCATAAGCCATTGGTTTGTCAAGTTGTAGCATGGCCAACGCCATCTCATACCACGCATGAAAGTGATTCCATCACTTGCCTCTTCCTTGATGTTTTGCGCTAAATTTTTCTTTGCAAATTAGTTATTTTTCTTAATTATTTTTTAATTATTTTATTTCATGCTTATTTAATTTTTTTCTCTTTCACTTGTTTTTTTAAACAATAATTTTAATATTTTAAAATATTATGCTTATATTTATTTAAACTATATCTGAATCGAGAATTTGTCCGAAAAAAGATACAAATAATAATTTAAATCTCTTTCTTACTTACTTAAGTTGTGATAGAAAATAAAAATATATATAAAAAAAATTTAACTTTTACATCATTTTTTTTTCTCGCACCCTCTCCGGAAACACTTTAAGGACCCGTTTAGTAGATAAAAAGTAAAGAAAAAAGTATAATATAAATAGAAAGATGTGACATAAATGTGATAAGTGAAAAATTTTGATTGAAGAAAGTACAAAAATTAGTTAAAGTTATTGAAATTTGGTGTGACCAAACAGAGCCCAAATCTTTAGGTTATGTTTGATTTGACACAAACAAAAACTAATGCAAAAATAAAATTTAATAAAAAATTAATTTTTTATGTCTTTTTTGTATTTTTGATAATTCAAACACCACCCTGTTTATTAACTGTCACAAGTGCTCAAAAATAATTACACACTCCTAATAAATTTTTATTAGCTAGCACTCGTTCCAAAAAATAATTGATTAATTTCCTTGGCAAATCCTTTGCCCATTTTGGTCCACCTGGTTCCAAACTGATGATGGCAGAAAACGAAAGATCGAACGAAGAAGAGGAAAAGCAAGAGGTATGGAGTTGGGGAGCAGGAACCGAAGGACAGCTAGGGACCGGGAAGCTTCTAGACGAACACCTCCCTCATCGACTCCTTCCCATTAATTCTCTCGGCGGCGGAGGCGACGACGATCCCATCTCTCTCCTCTCTTGCGGCGGCGCCCATGTCATCGCCCTCACCTCCGGTACCAACCCATCTTCCTCCCTCTCTCTCTCTCTCTCTCTCTCTCTCTCTCTCTATATATATATATATATCTATATATATTACTGGGTTGGGGTGTATTGGTGGAGTTTAACTGGATTAATTTTCAGGGGGAAGAGTAGTGACATGGGGAAGAGGGACGTCTGGTCAGCTAGGTCATGGGGAGATGGTCAACAGTTTGCAGCCTAAGCCTGTTCAGTCATTGGAGAGCCTCATTATCACTCATGTCTCTGCTGGATGGAACCACTCTGGCTTTGTTACAGGTCAGGCTCTTCCGTTCTAATGTATTTCCACTATTACCTTTTGTCATCCCCTTGTCTACTTATACTTTTTTTGGATCTTGAATTCGTTTAAAGAAAGAATATTTCGAAAATGGGTTTTGTTTGTCGGGTTGGAAAAATGAGAAGAAAATGAATGAGATCCCCCAAAAAAAGTCGTCCTTCTTGGCCCGAAGTCCTAATTTTTAACATATATATGTAGATAATTACACTGGTTTCAGATGGTCGTTATAACTGTCTGTTGGATTCAGTGCATTGCCGCCACAACTTAGCTTAGAGAAAAAGTCTGATTGTTATTCTTATTCTGTTAAACCTCCATTTTTTCCTATAATGTAAGAGATAAATGACTAAATGAACCGTTTGGTTACTTTCATTTCGTAATTCTCAGGAATTGTTTGTTAGATTCTAGATTAGTACACGGACATAAGAAAAGCATGTGGCGTATTTTATTATGTTGTTTTCTCTCATAGCATACCTATTCTTGTGAGCAAGCACAGTTATTATTCAATAGTTTGTTCTTTTTGGTTTTTTGGACTAAATGTTTGCTATCTAGTTTTTCGCACTTCTTTTGATGAATATATCTAGTTTTCCCAAATTATATCTGTGTGGTTATGATGTATTGTTTCTTCTCTTGTATATCAGTTTGTCACCTCTCTCTATCTGTTTTTGTTTCCTTTCTTTTCTTTTTTATATTTGGTTTTTGGGGGGAGGGGGGTTGTAAGTATCAGTTTTTCACCTTGCTTGCTTGCTTTTTTTTTCTCCACCATTTTTTTTTTTTTTCAAATTCAGATACCGGATGCCTTTTTACTTGCGGAGATGGCTCATTTGGGCAACTTGGGCATGGTGATTACAAGTCATGTACTGTTCCTGTAATGCTTTCTCACTTCGCTTCAAAGCATGTTGAGCAGATAGCATGTGGTATGCGCCATTCAGTGGTCTTGTTGAAAGGTAAAGATGTAATGATACTGTTAAGCAATAAGGTGGGAAGTCAAAAGGAGGACAAAACTGAACTATATATCTTCCAGTGCCACCAATCATGATTGCTTGTTTGGTACTGAATCCATATTCATTAATTAGTTATTTAGTACGAGATAATCTGAAAAGGAATTTTTCTTGGAGAAGTACACTGATGACGGAACTAATATAGAGCTGACTTCTTTCACTATGTTGACATAATAAAATGTTTGATGCCTCCCATCTGATACACTCCCTCAATACTGCTCATTCTTGCTGGGGGATTATGGTAAGCTCTACAAATGAATTGATGACTTTAACTTAAAATTGAATCATTATGATCTGTGTCATGTTAATATACTTCCTGTGCTGTTGTCAAAACACATAATATGTGAAAATATAGACTTTTCACAGTGTAAATTACAATTTGCACTCTTGCGCCTTTGACTGAATTCTACTTCAGAGCCTGACTTTTTTATTGTAACTATTGTCTAATATCTTAATTTGTTGCAATATTAATTCTGTGTAAACTTTCAATAACACGTCCCATTATATTGGCCACATGGCTATCTATTAATGGGTGGTGTGGTTTTCCGATGGAGGATTAACATTGCAACAATTTATGACTTTAGGCCTTTAATTGTTACCATTAAAAGGTCAGGCCCTAAAGTGGATTTAGGCAAAAGCTCAGGGGTGTAGATTTACCCCACATGTTCGTGATGCCTCACCTTTCCTCCCTGTTTTCCCATTTGAAACACGCTCCAACAAAATATGTAAAACATAAAATTCGTGGCCTGGTGAACAAAACTCTTGCCTATGACAGGGTTTAAGGAGGGCATGTACATAATCTTATCTCAATAACTAGAGAGACTGTTTTTGAGTATTAAAGCCACAACCTCTAGGTTCAAAGGAGTAACGTTACTGCTGTGCTAAGGTTCACCATAAAAATATGTAAATAATAGAAAATGAAAAAAAAAAAAAGAAAGAGAGATATAAGCCATGGGAACACGTATCCTTTTTTTGGAAGATCACGATCTGAAAGAAGATAAAACCTGTTTTTTAAGTGGGAAGTTTTGAGTTTATTTTCAAGCAAACCAGATCGGCAAGGCTGACTAAAATCTAAGAGCAATCTATGCAGGTGATTCTGGAGATCGAGTATATGGATTTGGGTCTGGTAAGCGTGGTCAATTGGGCATTTCGAAGGATAAAATTAGATCAATATGTTCTCCTCAAACTACCATTGGATTGGAAGCTGTCAAGATTATTAGTATTCATGCAAATGGAGATCATAGTGCGGCATTGTCTGGTCAGTCCCTCTTATAAGCACAGATAGCTTTAAGTGGAATTTTCCAAGTCATTTTATGGCTGAGGGGTTTTATTGCTTTGAAGAGTAGCAATTAATTCCAAGTCATTTTATAGTTTCGCCTAAATTAGTTTATTTTCATGTTGTTGCATCTGGATGTTACATAAGCCGATGGGTATCTTTACACCTGGGGTAGAGCGTTCAGTGGTGGTTCAGATGCTTACAATCCCGAGCGTTTAAGTTCGTCTTTGCCTTTCATCCAGGTGGCTCTTGGATGGAATCATGCCCTACTATTAACAGGTATGTAACATTTCTACTATTTACCCTGTTTTCCATTTTCCTCAGCAAAGGAGGTTCTTGACTCATTAATTTGCAGTTCTGGTGTAACCTAACAGGTAATGGGGAATTGTATATGCTTGGTGGCAACCACCATGGAGTACTCAGTGAATCTCAGAGGACAAACCCAGTTAAGCATTTATCTGGTAATGCGTTTTGATCCCACAAGTCATTTTCTTTTGCATGTATCATGCTTGGCATACGGAACAGTTTAAAATTTGTATTTAAATTGTATTTAACCATATGATTTTAACTTCTCAATCAGTTTTTGAAAGGAGGAAATGAGTTAACAACTTTGTGCGCCATAATAATACGAATTTCTTCTGAATATCGGACAGTTTTAACTTACTGATAATGGAAAGCTCTAATCTTTGTTTTGAGTAATTGCTTTATGAACCAAAACTAATAGCATCGAGAAATTTATGGCATCAATACTGCAGCAGATTCCAAGGAAACCGTCCTGGCTAAAATTCCAGCTATCAATGGGACGAACATTCAGCAAATTGCAGCGGGAGCTGAGCACTCAGCTCTGGTAGCAGGTAAGATTTTACCCAATATTTATCTCTCCCTATTTTTTCTGGCACGTGGATTGCTGATTTTTGTTTATTGATCGTGATATTTGCGTAGCGAATGGATCAGTGATGACATGGGGTTGGGGTGAACACGGACAGCTTGGCTTGGGCGGCACAGGTGATCAAACTAGTCCCCAGGCTGTTAAGCTCAATCACAAAATCCCTCGCGTACGCAGCAGAACTGAAGTTTATTGTGGTAGCGGTTTTACATATTCTGTAAGGACACTCAGTCCTTCCCAGACTTGATTTATCCGCATTCCAGTTGTCAACTTTCTTGTCATGGTCCTTTGGCATTTCAAGTAGATGTCCCTATCTTTTGTTCTTGCTTTAGAAATATGTTAAAAGAGAGCAAACTATGGTACTGTAAAAATGTACATGTTCCTCAGTAAATGTACATGGCACGAAAGAATTGTAATTTTGATCGAATTGGATCAACTTCCTGTAGTTACTTTTGTACATCAGTTCAGTGGGGAAGGGGAAAAAGAAATGTGTGATCAATGTGGCACAAAATTATAAGTTCCTGCGCTAAAAGAATTGTTACAGAAAACAACCTATGCCCGCACATTCTGATAGCCCTAGAAAGCAGACGAAGACTACAGCTGCGTTAGCTAATTATTTGCTTCTATAGGAGAACATCAACCTATCTGCGCTTGCCCGTAGCATACCAGTTTCTGTACCATTATGTGACAATAAGAAGATTATTCTTGTATCCATTGTTGTCAACAATAGGTCGCAGTGGGTCAGTCTTCCATACACCGTCAACTATAAACTTGATCTGCAAAAGTTTGGAGTAAAAATAAATAAATAAAATAAAAATAAAAATTGAATGCCTACTCTACATCAAGTTGGTAAAAATGACTTACCTCATATCTACCCGGATGCAACTTCAGGCTCACGGAAAAAATACCTGTACTTGATTTCTCCATCTTCCTCTGCACAACACAACAGCATCATAAATCACAATTCATATAAAATACAAGCAGCCCAAAAGAACCACTCAAATCTCACTCTCAATTTGCTTATTGATCAGACTATATTTTCCATCAAAGTTTAGTCCAGAGCATTTTCATTCTTTTTAATAAGTAAAAATATATATTGATGCTAGAGTCGGATAATGACAAGGAGGCTCAAATTAATAACTTCTACTTCAATTGGTATGTCCATATTTGGGCCCTTTTAAACCTCCAATTATGCATCTGGTGGGAAGATGAATAATTTTTAGGATGCAAAAATAAATCTGCATAACTATGATTCTAAAGAAGAAAGGTAATCACTCAATTATTTCAAGATGAGATTAAACCTGAGTGGTCCAACCGTCAAAAGATCCTGCTAACAGAACTTCAGAGGCAGAATTAGGCCAAACTATGCAGGTAGTACGAAGAAGTTGTAAGGCTCTACGAGCACCTTGAATCCTCTTATGCTTCTCTTCCACCATCTTTTGTGCATCACTGCAAATACACTGCAGGTTGAGACCCGTGCCAATGTGGAAAAGTAATCAAAGACACATCATTAAATAAACAGAAATTATGCTTACATAATTGCAACTGCCATCTTCCCTTCTAATACTACTAACTTTGCACGTATGGACCGCAATCTATTCTGGGCGTTCATGATCTCATTTTCCTGGAACTCCCACGCATCAGAAAGCTTATGCAAATCACTAGAGGTGTCATGTACCTGAGGGTAAACACATTGGAGGACCAAAGTTAGAAAGATCCCAACCAGTCCTCAAGAATCAAAAACTCATGATAACTTTTTAAAGGAAAGGAAAACCTGACAAATTCTTTTGTGACACGGAATAAATAGAAGTGAAGAAATATAACTATCTTTCTTGAGATAGTTACAATTTTTTGTATATAACTTCTATCTTCTTTCTAAAGGAAAATACATGTTTTTCCCATTAACAAGCACTCTTATAAGATTTATTAATTTACTATTTACATTAGGGAAGAATTATATTCTTTTTTCATCATCATACAAGACTGCTGAGACCCCAACAAGTAATAGCTTGTGCCCAAACCAAATGACAAAAACTGTAGTCCTACTTTCTATCATCAGTGTGAGAGCACATGTCTGCGTGAGAAAGGGGGGGGAGGGCTCTCTCTCTCTCTCTTTTTGGGGGGGGGGGGTTTAAGAAAATTCTGAAGAAGGATTACTAACCTTAAATGACAAGGGGGAAAAAGGCAGATGATATCAAATGTCTTAAATGTTCTCTGTTTAGACCATAAAAGACAAACTTAAACTCAAAATAATGACAAATGAGTAAGAACGTTGAATTATGAGTAACTAAAGCCTGACAACCTATTTGAGCTTAAATACATCAGGCAACAGTACTTTGTTTACCACCAAACCAAGAGTGGCATTGTGCCAGATAGCTTATAAAATGGAGAACGCAAAACACTACTTAAATCCTGAAGATTCATGTTTTGGTGCAGCTGTGCCTTTAGAAGTCAATTTTGTTAAAAACTCGTCAGTATTCAACTAGAAGTTCAGTACATATGTCAATCGTGGGCACTTGAATATGTCAAGCATCAAAGAATAATGTCAAAGCAGAGTAATAGTAGTACTTGTAAATTATAGTATGTGAAAGCATCATACAGGATGAACTTAACAAACCCTTTTTGTAGCAACAACGACAGATTGATCCTTATCCCTTCCAAACCCAATGCGGACCCTACATGTGCAACTGCTCATTGTAATTTTGAAAGTTGTGCGTTTTTGGATTATGAATGTTCTGCTTAACATAGCTCCAAAAATATTGCAAACAAGGGGGAAAGGAGGCAGGTTTAAAGTATACGTGGCCATTTGGGAACCCATCGAACATGTGGTATGGAGATTTGAACCATATCCTCAATATTCATGGTGAATCCTAGGGGTGCACGAAAACAGATGAAACCGAGAACCAAACCAAACCCAACCCAACCTAATCACACTGGCTTTGTTTGGATTGATTATTTTCATTTTTAGATTGGTTCTTGTTCTCAAATTTCAAGAACCATTAACATTGGTGAAGTTTTGAGTTGGTGAGGTGACAACTCAAACCAGCCCAATCCCAATCACAATTACTTGTAAGTCCCAATTCCACATCAAGTATGGGAGTGATAATCCTCCAATTCACCCATATGAACTACACTTGCAGCTCATCCATCTCATATAACAAGAGAATAATCTTATCATCTCTATCTACAAATATAAACATTTAAAAAATGATAGTTTTCGTGCAAATAGAATATTAAGCTTGTAATCTACATTTGTTCAGATAAAATCTCTTTATTATAACTAATAATTTGGGCTAACAACTTCATTACAGTCTGAACCGAACTGACTATTTTTGGTTTGAGTTGGTTCAGTTTCATTAGTATAATGGTTCAGTTCTAGGTCCAATTTTTAGGAACCAAACCGATCAAGGTGCACCCCCATACTGAAACCTCTTCAAAGGTACAATGCATATAAAAAAAAAAAAAAAAAAAAAAGGTAAATACAACAATTTAATATGCCATATTCCCACGGCATAACCACATGTAGGAAGACCAAAACACAATGGAATAATTGGCCTCCCAGGTAATATGATCCCCAAGGCTTCCTGATTTCTCTGTCTAGTAACTAAGCTTCAAGAAGTCACAAGGTTTTGAAAAATAAACAACTAAAATTAGATTGCCTACCTCTTTGGGAGCATATTCCTCACTCTTGGACCTCAATAAGCTAAGTGCAGATGAAAGCTCAAGTTCCAGCTGCCGAAGGCGAGATCGTACGTCATTATGACTAATTTCTTTCTTTTTGTCCAAAGCTTTAGTAGAACCCTCTGTTATTCCAAGTAATTTATCTCTCGAAGCTTCCTTTCCCTCATGCATTTGGTTATCAACAAAAGAAATTTCAGCAGCTGCAAGTAACAAGAGCAGGGCATAGGGAGTTGGACAGAGGAAAGGATATTATTATAGATGCAAAACTAGGAACTAAAAATTACAACAGAAAATAGTAAATGGAATACCCTCAAATTCCACATCTGAGAAGCCTGCCCTCTGAAGGCTCCAAGACTGCCATGTTTCTGGTTTCAGTGAGCTCCTGGAATTATCAAAATCAGAGAAAGATCCGCTACGGCTAAACTTGCCACCTGAATTGTTGAATATATCTTTGGCGGGGCCACCTGATGTGCATCTGCTGCTTCTTCCAAGGTCGGCATTGTCTTTTACAATGTAATAAGCAACACCAACAATATTTTAGAATGTCTAGGTGTAAACCACTACAAAAAGAAGAAAGCCATCAAAGTTTAAATGGCAACTAGTAATTAGACACTTAAAAGCGTATCTTTCTGTTTGATAAAACCATCATATCAGTGCCAATTTACTTACCCCCCCCCCCCCAAAGACAGGAAAAAGAAAGAAAAAAAAAACATTTGTCAAAAATCTAAGCATATCTTTCAAAAGTATAGTCATCCAAACCGAATGCCTTCTACAAAGATGACATAGTGTTAAGTAGTATTAACTTTAAGCTGCAAAAGATATGAACCCCCTGCCCTAGATAAGCTGCAAAGGATATGAACCCCCTCCCCTAGATTTACATAGTATAAATACAGAACCCAAAAGGTAATAAAACCTGAATAAAATTATAATTCTTCAAATAACTTGAAACCCTTAAAGAACATACAGGAAACAAACAATATTCACTCAATGGATAAAACAAACAATAACACGAAAACAATCTCGAAAGGGGCATAAGCACTCGTTGAAAACAAACAGTAACATGAAAACTATCTCGTTAGCTATTTTGTTCGTTCTTCGTGAAATCCGACTAATGGAGAATCAAAAAAACCCACATACCAGCATCTTTCGAGGTCTCGGTATGAGAGTCGTCTGCCCCATATTTACTCAATGCATAGCCCGGATAGTCAATTTCCCCCAACTCAATGCCAAAAGACAAATTTCTCTGTTCCTTCAACCGACTCAGTATACCCTCAATCCCACTTTCTTCTCCATCTTCCATTTCACTGTGCAAAATAATTATCTCAGTGAATTAATATTTCAATAAAAAATACTTGAAGTATCTAAATGCCGTGGGCTAGAAAGATAGACAGTAAATAGGTATAGTAATTGCAATAGATCATCGAATGGGTCTGAAATTTTTTTCCTTCTTTAGACAAAGAAGGAAGAGTGTCGTGAGTAATATTTTACTAGCAAAGCCAAATGGGAACCTCACAATGATCTACCAGAAGACGACGGCGAGGGAGAAGAATTGGCCGAAACAGAAAAAACTCCAAAACGCGCAACTTCGCCGCCTTTCTCGAAAGAATTACTCTCTTGTTGACTCTCGGCTCTCTGTTGTAAGTCCCTCCCAAAACTCCCAACCAAAACAACTTCTTCACAATCTGCAGCTATTCTGCCATTTTCCGGAGCCTTCACTTGCTCATCATCACAATCTCTTGCGGTAACATCCAATTCTTGAACCTCCTCTTTCTCGTTGTCAATATCCAAATCCCAACCCAGAGAAAGCCAGCCGCCTTTCTTCACAATGGCCTCCGCCAAATCCATCCTACCCGCATCCACTAACTCTTTCTTGGTCGGAAACACCTCCGGCTTCTCCGATTTCTTCATGAACTCCAAAATCTCCGCCTCCAACTCCAAGTCCCCCTCACTCTCCCAACCCTTGCACCAACAACACCAAGACCACTCGCAATCCCTCCCCTTCAAATCCCCACACCCAAAAGAACAACTCTCAAGGGGGACGAACCCCGCTGGTCGCTGCCTTAGTCGGCACCCTCTTGGTTTAACAACGACGACCAGAGGTAGAGAAATGGCGGGAAATTTCAAGACTCCGACGAGTCGCGGCGGGACGAGGAAGCGATTCGGGGCGGTGATGAGTGAGACCATCGTTCAGGCATTTCGTCGAACACTGGAGCTCCCACCTTTAACGAACACACGGATAATAAACAAACCGACTTTGTGCGCGCTTTGCCTGGGGAGAGTGAAGAGAGAAAGACGAGCAGAGAAGCAACGAACAATGTTGTACCCGGAAGCAAGAAGCATCAAATGAACCGTATTACAAGACAATGCATGGGGGGAAGGGGTCTGTGCTTTCTATATGTACAGATAGAATCTATAGATATATCTATTTGTACTAATTTTGAATTCTGTCATTGTCATTGATCAAGGGTCGATTGGCATCAAGGGATGGGCTCTCGTTTTTGCGAAATTACACCATTACTCGATTTAGACGAATAACACAAAACTCATTTTATTTAGAAGTTAATAAATAATTTAATAAAATTAAATATTTTTTAAAATAACATTTAATCACTGTAAATTAATTATATTTCTAAACGAATCTTTAGTTTTCATTTTAGGAAAAAAATAACAAAAAACACAAAAACATAAATAATTAAACATAAATAAAAAAATAAAAAAATAATAGTGCTACCAAATGGGTCTTAAGCATTCACTGTACAAAAATCCTAAGCTTGTTAATCGACTACAAATTAAGGATTATATAAAGAGAAATCATTTTCTCAAATTATTAAAATAACCATCCAAATAATAAAAAAGATATAAAGATAAAGCACTATAGTTTTGCATTAAAACTAAGCAAACTTTACAATGATTCACATTTGGCATGAAAATGCCCCCTTGAAAATTTAATTTATATTTTATTGTGCAGAATATCGGATCACTTTCATGTAACATACAAACAAATATAAGCGAAATAAACAATCAAGAAAAATAACTACTGTAGAAAAACACAAGATTTACGTGGTTCGATAATATATTTATGTCCACGAATATGATAAGATCTTATTTTCACTATATATTCTAACAATTGAGTAAAGAATTATAAAAAGGAGATGAAAGAACCTTAAATTAATCCTTAGAGAATCCTCTCACTTTGTTTTTAACTTCTCTTTCTTCAACTCTAACCTTAAAAAAATTAATCTGAACTTAGAATGACTGTACAATACATCCTAAATATATAGGCCATGAAATCCTTGATGAATTTCGCTCCTAAAACGCAATTTAAAAAACTTCCTAGTCAACGTTCGTTGGAACAGTCATTATGTGGGCTTACAAGAATTCTCGTGCCCTTTCACTACTCTTCCTTCACAGCTAAAATCTCAAAAACAGTCTCTTTATATTTTCTCGTGACTTAGAATTAGTTTCCTTCGAGTTCCAGTGAACTTTCTGCATTGTTCTCGCAAAGTGATGATGTCACGTCCCTAACTTAATTATTCGGCACGAACGGTATGGAAATATGGGAATTAGTTAAATTAAGTTTCAAGATTAAGTCTTAACATAGTAATAATTATCAGAACAACTAAACACGTCCCTTATTCCCATATTAAATAAACAAAAATTATATCAACCATAATAAATCCAACGCACACCCCGGTAACACAATCCAAGGTTTATAAAGCCGAATAAACATCATCAATAAACAATCTCATAACAGAAATAAGTTTAGGGCCTACACCCTGGGTTGTACAAATAAAAATACAATAATTCAAATATAAATAAAATAACAAAATAGGTCGATTCATAAGTCTTAACTCAACTCCAAGTGGTTACCCCCTGGCCTCGCCGAATCATTTGAAATATGGATCGGATGAGCAAACTTACCTAATAGGCAGGACCATGGAAGTATGTACGAGTGAACAGTAATCAAACATATAACATAACTCACAACAATATCCCCCAAAATATGATATGATAATGCACATTTGATGCAACGCAATCGTCAATGCATTCTTTAGTCTCTATTTACCCCCAACCTTATCCTGCGACGGATGACGCTTAGCAAAGTACGCAGGGTCACCGACCTACCGTTTACGCTTACGTTTACGTATATATACATACATATGTATGTATATATATACATACATATGTATGTATGTATATATATATATATTAACTGAGTGAGAAATCGTGTTACACTCTCACCGGTGTAAGACTTAGGAGAACCATCTTATACCCCTTAACCCTTCTGGTAGGGAACCATATTACACTATTAGTCAGGCATCCGCTTACCTCAAGTAGGGTCCGGCTACAATCTAGATAAAATCTCATAATCATATCTCATAATTAACGTCCCAACTCCAAATGATTAAACTCTAGTCATATATATCGATTGAGGACCATCCGATATTTTCAAAATCTCATTTTATTATTTTTCTCAAATCATGGATCCCATCAATATATATAATCTGTGCCTTGACAAATCGTAATATAAATGTGGCATTCGCGGCTAATCAACAGTTACAACATAAAATCGGATGATATAACCCTAGCATCATGCATATGATATGCTCAATCATGTAAATAAATATCATCTCAATATAAAAATACATTCTTATTAGGCTTAATGATGATTTAGGGTTCATTTCATCTTTAAAAATCAATAATAATTTAGTTTGGGCCACAAAACATGTATTTAAAAATCAATTTTGGCATTTTTGGAAAAAATTTCTACACTAGTGTTTGGATACCCTAGTCAGCCAATCTAAACACCAGAGTCTAATGTTCAGTTTTCTGGGTTCATTTTCAACAAAACCCAACTCTGATTCATTCCCCAAGCCACCCATTCAAGCCTCAATCTCAACAATAACTCAAGTATAATCACTTAAACACTTAAATCACATGTTTATACAACACTTAATCCAAGAATTATTCAAATATATGCAAGATCTTCATATTTATATGCACTTATATTCGTACATTCATATATATACAAATGTTTAGATATACAAATCTCATAATATTCAACCAAATCAAGCATATCTATATATCAAAATCATCCTAATAATAACGTTTAGAACACGTATATAAGTTCCACCTACCTTGAATCCAAAGAGAAAAGAAGAAAAATAGAGAAAATTGGTTGAGCTCCCAACCTTCAAAAGTCGATTTCTCCCACCTCAGGCCAAATCACAGAAAATTGTCACTACCACGGCGGTCACGATGTTGAATACTATCCCGATCCACCCATTTTCTTCCCCGACTCAACTTTCTCTCTCTTCTCTCCCTCTCCTTTCTCTTCCCTTCTCTCTCCTCCATTTTCTCTCTCGTAGCTGAGCAAAAGAAAGAAAAGAAAAGGAAATTAGGGAAAGGAAAGAAAGAAAAGAAAAAAGCTTGGCCTAGTGATCCAACCAAATATCAATTTGGGTTACAGTCAACTTAAGAAAAATAAAATAAATCAACTCAATATTATAATAATTATTTTATTGGCCCAAATACCACATAAATAGTCAAAAATAAACACTGGATATTACAGATAAAATCTGTACTACTGTACTGTACTGCAGGAGCCATCCCCGCACTCCACAATTTTCTCTGTATTCTTACGAACCAATGTAAACCTAAATAGGCAGATCTCATATTCGTTGTGCTTTACTCACTTCACTCATACATCTACTATTTTTTTAGTATTTGAGTGTAACGAGTATAAGTAACAACTCTAATATGCTTAAATTCCGATACCTAGTTGGAACCAACATAAATAGTGATCAAAATTTTCGAGTGCAAACGAAATTGGTTCACCACTCCCATTTGAGGTTCGAACTAAATTAGGCAAAAAAAATTCAAATTATTGTACATCAAAGTTTAAACTTACTTTAATAGTGGCACAAAACACAATTTTTATTGACATGTTCGAATGAAAGATTTATAGTTCAAACCTAACCCTAAGTATTCCATGTATTAGCTATTTCTTATTTCAAATTTGTTCCAATGCTCGTCCATTGTTTCATTGATATTTCTAACGGTTCACTACAAGAAAAAGTACCTTTTTCGACCATTTTTCGCGACCAAAATTAAATTTGTTTACCGACTAAATATCATTTGGCCGCTAATAATTTATATTTAGCGACCAAATATAAATTGGTCACTAAATTCCAGACATTTGGCATTTGGCGACCAATTGGTCGCTAAAAGCTAACCTTTACCGACCAAATATTAATTTAGTTGCTAAAGAGTTCTAAAATATTTCCCTCCATCCTTTGGCGCCAACAATGACTTTTGGCTACCAAAACATTTGGTCACGGAATATTTTCATAATTTTTGACATTTATTTTTAGCAACCAAATAAGTTTGGTCACTAAATTCTAGGCATTTGACGACTAATTGGTCGCTAAAAGTTAACCTTTACCGACCAAATATTAATTCAGTCGTTAAATAATTCTAAAACATTTTCCTCCATCCTTTGGCACCAACAACAATGACTTTTGGCTACCAAAACATTTGGTCGCGGAATATTTTCATAATTTTTGACATTTATTTTTAGCGACCAAATAAGTTTGGTAGCTAAATTCTAGGCATTTGGCGACCAATTGGTCGCTAAAATTAACTATTACCGACCAAATATTAATTTAATCGCTAAAGAGTTTTAAAATATTTCCCTCCATCCTTTGGTGCCAATAATGGCTTTTGGTTACCAAAACATTTAGTCGTGGAATATTTTCATAATTTTTGACATTCATTTTTAGCGACTTTTGACATTCATTTTTAGCGACCAAATAAGTTTGGTGGATAAATTTCAAGCATTTGGTGACTAATTGGTCGCTAAAAAAATCTCTTCATCGACCAGATATTAATTTAGTCACTAAAAAAATGAAATGGATAAATAAAAATAATTAAATTTTATTTTTTTCTCTATTTTTCTCTCAAACAAATTTATTTATCTCTTTGTATGATTTAAATTAGACTTCATAAATTTTATTTTAATGTTTATTTATTAATTTTAATTAATTTATAAAAATTATCAAAAATTATAATCATAGATCAATAAAAGAATGTTACCAAATTAATGCTAAAACTAAATTCACCAAATCAAATTTAGATAATTTGAATGTATAATTATTTTTTTTTCAAAGTAAATATGTTGGAGTAACCTTTATAGTTTGTATGACTTATAATCAAGTGAATATTAAACGTTTTAATATCTAATAATTGTTTGGTGTAATTTAATATTAATTATATTAAGTGACATTATTTTAAATTTAAAAATAAAAATAACAAATATTATTTATTAATTTTAAGTAATTTCATTTCTTTATCTTTTCAGAACTTATTTCAAAATATAATCACCTAAAATATTTTTTTATTAGAAATAAATTCTTTAAATAGTTTTCAAAAATTTGGCTCTTTAAAAATAATTTTCTAAAACTAAAACTAAATGCGACCAAATTATTTTTAAAAACATAAATACAAAATGAAGGAAAAAATATATATAGTGAGCCATGATATAACTAAATTCATAATATATATTAAATATGTGCTACACATACGAATTGGAGGAAAATAAAAAAAAACATTTAAAATTATTTTTAGTTAAATATAATAGTTATTCATAAATTATTTACTAAATATCTATATAGTTTCATATATTGTTTATGATTTCAAATTATTGAAACAAAAGTTAAAATAATTAAATAAAAATAATACATTTTTTATCACTTTTGCTAACTAATTAGTTTATAAAGGGGCACTTCTTGCAACCAATTGGTTGGCAAAAGTGTTAAAAAATTATTACAAAAATGTTAAAGTAATTAAATAAAAATCATAAATTTTTTTATTATTTCTGGTGACCAATTGGTCGCTAAAGGGGTACATTTGCCGACCAATTGGTCGGCAAAAATGATAAAGGTTGGTTTATATATATAAAAAATTGTAAAATATATATACAAATAATAGTTTGGCCTAGTAGCCAATCACATGAACTTCCAAAGAAATAGCAGGAGTTCGAATCTCAACAAAAATAACAAAAATCTCAAAAATATAGATTTAATACATGGTGCAATAGTAAACTGACACGTGACGGAATCATAGGTCGACACGTGGCATAACACAAGTTGCCATGTAGCATGATAACAGGTTAGCAAATGATACTACGTGGCGTCACATTTGAATTTTTATTTTTTTTAAATTAATTCAAATTTTCAATTAAAGACTCTTGTAGCGACAAAAATTTTGGTCGACAAAGGTTAGTTTTTGGCGACTAATTGGTTGTTAAAGAGTAAACCTTTGCTGACTAAATATATGTTGGTCGTCAAAGGCGTACCTTTTAGCAACCAAAGTTTGGTCGGCAAAAATTATACTTTTACCGACCAACTATATTTTTGGTCGCCAATACCTTCTGCCACTAGCCTTTGCCGACCAACGGACGACCAAATTATATTTGGTCGACAAAAGTTTTAACGACCAAAAAATAATTTTTCGCGACTAAATTTTTGATTGCTAAAAGTGTTTATTGTTGTAATGGTTTATTTTTCTTATCAACTTCGTGACTTAATTAACAATGGTGCTATCTTAATTAATTTAACTTGAAATTCAAAATACAAAACAAAGACGATCAAGTACAAACATTTATTCAATAGGAACGCGATTTAGCTCTAAAATTGTACAAAATAAAACAATATATCCTTATAACCACTTATTTATATTTTAATCAAATAACCATTAAATGTGGTTGTCGTAATCATAAGAAAAAGGAAAGCCCAAATCATTTTTTTTTCCCTTGGCTTTAGTTTGTTTCACTAAACACTCAAACCATAACGTGTGATAACTACTACTTTGCAAGGCTCATCAATGACGTTTTAAGCTCTAAAATTATACAAAATAAAACAATTTATAACCACATATTTAGACTTTAATCAAATTACCATTAAATGGGGTTGTCTTAATCATAAGAAAAAGGAAAGCTAAAATCACTTTTCTTTTTTTTTTGGTCCTTTTTTTTTTCCTTGGCTTTAGTTTGTTTTGCCAAGCACTCAAACCATAACGTGGGATAACTACTACTTTAAAAGGCTCATCAATGCCATTTTTGGGCCCATTATCTTGTCTATGCTGAAATTAACATGGGTCGTCATTTTCCTTGTCCTTCCTTTGTCTTTATCCTTTTCTTTTTGTTTTTCATTCTCTCCTTTTCTCTCTTCTGCCCCCACCTCCATTCTTGCACCCATAAATTCTCCAAGATGGGTTGAAACACAACATATTCGGCGACAAAGTTCTTCTAGATTTTACGTTCTCGCTTTCGAGCTCTCTCCCCGCGTGCGAAAGAAAATTATTAAATTACTAGACATTTTAATTATAAGGGGCCTCTCCATGCGTGAAAAACTATTCTCATTGACGGTGTTTATAATTTGAATATTAAATACATATATATAATTTATTAAATACATATATATACACATACATGAGATTACCACACAAATATTTAAATCACAACTAAGGGGTGTTTAGAATATCGAAAAATAGGAAAAAATGTAATTTAGGTAACTTTTTAGTATTTGACGCGCAACTACTACACCATATTTTTAAGAAATGAATAGTATTTTTTTCACTTTTGCATTAATTTTTTTGGGGGGAGAATCCATTCGAATGATTTTTTTGGATTCATACGAAACGATTTTATGTCATAATTTTTAAAAGTTATTGAAAAATTTTTGAGATTTGTGAAAAAGTTATTAGGGTTTGTGAAAGTATTATTGAGATTTGTAAAAAATTTATTAGATTTTATAAAAATTTATTAAAATATGTAGATATATATAAATTTACAGAAATTTAAGTACGAAAGATAAAATGTATTTAAAAATTTTAAAAATTTTCATAAGTCTTTCCTAATTTTTAAGACAATTTTATAAAAACAACCACGTAAAATAATTTTACAATGGCCGGCTACACTCATTAACTCTTCTGCTTTTCGAATTTGGAAATGTTCAATTGATTTATTTTTATTTTCTTTTCGAAGGTTGTGCCATTGGGGAGTCCGAAGGAGAACCACAATACAAGTTTCCAAAAACTTGACGGTGGGTGATGGAAGCAGAAAACAGTTCCGGCAAGCTGCAGCACATCCGGGTCATTTAGAAGGTGTTTGGTATGAAAAGTTATAAAAAAATTATTAATTTTTTCATTAAATTCTTTTACATATGATTTTACATTAATTTTTTAATATTTTTTATACTTTTTTTTTCCATCTAAACACAACCTTAAAGGTTCGCAATAATATTCATTTTGCATCTCTTAAGAGCTGGTTTGTTAAATTATCAAATAAGTATATATATATATATATATATATATATATATAAAATTCCTAGTTAAATAATGACAAAAGGCAACAAAGTATAAAGGTAATTTAGTCCCTGAGTTGGGACAAAGTATAGAGCTAATTTAGGTTTATGTAAATTCGCTCTTAAACAAGTAGGATGGAATGAGCTAAACAAATAACATGGGCCTCAAGTAAATAGAATGAGACTTGAACTATGCTAAGCAAACAACTATTTAGACTTAGGGAATGTTTGATACGAAGTGAAAAATTTTGAGGGTAAAAGATTATTATGGTAATTATTGTCCCAGTAATAGTGAATAGAGTAAAAAAGTTTATGATACTTATGTTTGAATTAAGAGAGTAAATATTACTTACTAATAATTATATTATGTTTGAAATGTTAAAAATTTTGAAAATGTAAAAGTTAATTGTATTTGAAATGAAGATAATTTGAGTAAGGGATAAAAGTTAATCTTTAGTCTTAGTAAAATGTTATAATAAAATAAATCAATATATTAATTGTTATTTTAATAATAATTATTTTTAATAAAATATATATTATCAAATATAATTTTAAATAAAATATTAACTATAAAAAATAATTTTATCATAGATTAATATTTCATTAGTAATTAATTTTAATAATGAATTATTATTTTTAATTAATAAAGCAAAATTTTATTGAAATGAATTATTAATTTTAATAAATTATATTAATAAAATATATAATCTAGTTAAAAATTCTTTATGAGAAATAATTTTTAATTAATAAAATATTTTAATAGAATAAATTATTCTGGTAAGTAATTATTCTTGATTAAACATTAATTTTAATTTGAGAAAATAAATAATTTTAGTTATAAATTAATATTTCAATAGTATTAATCTAATAAAATAAAATAAATTATTTTTTATTAAATATTATTTTGATAAATAATTTAATAATTAATTATTTTTAATTTCATTAAATAAATTATTATTTTGTAATATTTACTATAATTATTTATAAAAAAACGTAGCCTAAGCATTTATATGAGTGTAAAGAAATATTTTACAAGAATAATAAGAAAATGATAAAATTTTTTCATTATCCTCCATTACCCACTTTCTCCTAGAGTAAAAATTTACTCTTGTACGGGGGTAATTGTTACTGTAAAGTAATTGTTATTCCCTCATCTAAATTAATGTAATGGAGGGTAAAAATTACTTACCCTCCATTACCTCCAACACAAACATTTCCTTAGTTTGCTCGTGAGTAGTTCGACAAACTATAAAACAACATTTTGTTATTAAGGATCTGTTTGGATTTAGCAACTTTTGGCATTTTTTGGTTAAAAGTTGATAAGTAAATTTTTTTGTATTTAATAAAATAAGTAACAAATTTTCACTAGTAATATCTGTGTGTTTGGTTTTTTGATAATTTTTGGTAATTTTTGATAACTTTTTGTGTGTTTGGTTAAAAATTTTATTAACTTTTGTATTGAACAAGTTACTATTGTTGAACATAAAAGTGACAAATTTAGTGTTTTGCCAATCACCCATTTGCCAAAACTTAACTAATTTATGTTAATTTTTGATACACCAAATTGTACCTAAATATTATAAATTGAAACAAATAACTAAATTAAATTAAAACGATGATGTTATTTTAATTTAAAATGTTATAAACATAAATATATGTTAATTTTTTAAATCCAAGTAACGTTATTTTAATTTAAAATATTGTAAAAATATATATTATTAGTGTATATATTATTATTGTTATTTTTTCAAACGGAACATGATAGCTCCAACTCTGCTTGAACTTTAAATGACCCATAGAAATGGCTCAATTTCGACTCATTCTGGGCGACAAAGCCATCGCCTGCCTTCCAGCAGTGCTCAATTTTGAGTTTTTTAGGGCTGGGCCTCGCATTTATCCAACAGTGGCACATCTAGCCATTGGGCTTTTTCTATAAGCACAATCATTGCGGCACTTCTTTCCTTGGATCTGGAACTTTCTGCAAAATTGTAAGCTTCATTCCAACCTAGTTCCACACTAACCTTGAAGAAAATTACTCCTTTTCCCCCCTCAAGTTAGTTCTTTTCTTCTCACCACAATATGGAAAATGTCAAAATTTTCTTTCTAAAAAGATGTGAATTTTGTGCTCATCAATTTTTGAAAGTTCGAAATTTAAAAAATTTTTAACTTTGAAAAAGTAAAATAATCAAAATATATCATATTTTTCACTTTAACTTGATCACGACTCAAATTTGCCCGCTCAAGTTCAGGTTCTCTAGTGTATTTCTCCTATAAACATAACGTTAGATAAGTATATTTATTATATAGTATTCTTACAAAATGCACTTATCCAATAATCATATTTATTAAATACTGAATCTGTAGTTAAAATATATTTCTAAGCTCTTAAACAAATCTAATTAAAGGTTATAGTTCTGTTTGGTAATCATTACTTTTTCTTAAATGTTGCAGTAATTTTTTTGCGTTTGATAATTTTTTTTACAAAAAAAATTAAGGGTTAGATACCTTTACACCCCCTATACTTAAGTCGATTTGCACTTTATCTGCTCAATTTCAAAAACTAGCACTAATACCCCCTGTACTGTGCACAAAAGTGCTACGACAGTAAATCCGTGAGTTTTAACTACGCGTGACTTACACGCGCATCAGTCTGAAACATTGACAATCTAAATGACTAAAATACCCCTCTCTGTCTCTCCCCTCTTCTTTGTATTCTTCTTCACAGATATATATATATATATATATATATATATGTAACTCTAAGTGGGTTTCTTCCATGGCTGTTCTTCCTTCGGTTAAAAATTCATTCATTTTTCCTCTTCTTCTTCTTCTTCTCCTTTTTCTCCTTCTTCTTCGGTGAAAGATATATATATATATATAGACAGAGAGAGAGAGGGAGAGAGAGATAAATACGATTTCTCAAAACCCTTCATTGCAGTCCATTTGACCCAAAAATACCACTCTAAACTGAGTTCTGATCCTTAGATTTGCTCCATCGAGCGAGATTTTGCTTCGTTGGGTGAGATTTTGCTCTGTCGGGCGAGGATTTGCTCCGTCGGTCAGGCGAGGGTTTGAGCTTTTACAAAAGGCAAAAATAACTTTTTAATCACTTAACATAACGACGTCTGCCGTAGTACTTTTGTGTACAGTACAGAAGGTATTACTGCTAGTTTTTGAAGTTGAGGAGATAAAGTACAAATCGATTTAAGTACAGAAGGTGTAAAAGCATTTAACTCAAAAATTAATTATTCTTTTAGTTTTGTAGATCTTAGATAGGTTATTCACATTTTTCAAAAAATTCAAAAAAATGCTTAAAAAAAACTTCTCAATAGGTTAAAATAGTGACAACATATCTAAATAAGAAGAATTCATTTAAAAAAAAAAAAAAACTAAAAGCAGTCAGCTTGTTTTGGGTTGCCAAATGGAGGCTATGAGCCGCCTTGCTAGTCTCATAGCAGGGTTCTTTTTCATAGGAAGGATGGGTTAACACCTTCTTCTTTCTTTTTTTCTTTCTTTCTTTCTTTCTTTTCTTTTCTTTTCTTTTCTTTTACTTTTTCTTTTTTTGTTGTAATTGAGAGTATTCGGATCATCTTATCTTACTTACACCTCAATTAACTCCTAAAATTTTAAAGTTAACGACAATACTGAGCAACCTTCGTATTCAGATTTTTATTAATGATGACTTTAAAATATGGTTTAACTATATTATTCTGTATTAAGCATAATCGTGTAAATATAAATTTAATACAATTTATTCTTCTAAGCCTGTGATAAAAATTTACAGTATACTCCTTGAATTCAATTTATAATAACAATGTGGGAGCAAAACCGTATTAATTTAGAGTTAACGTGTATCTTATTCTAATATTATCATCTATAATTACCATACATACATATATATATATATATGCCCTCAAATTACAAAGCGAAAGTGCCGTGATCCTCCAAAAAAAAAAAAAAAAAAAAGATAAAAAATAATAAAGAAAGGGCCAGCTGCTCTTCATACTTTCTTCTAGCATCTAGAACCATCTTCTCCCCGACAACGCTAATTTGCTCTTGTGTTTGGACAATTCAAATACTTATTATAAAAAGTAAAACATGTGCTGCCAGTCAGTCTGAGCTTGACCAAACCAGTGAATATTTGCCATTGAAAAGTACTTCGATTTGTCACTTTCCAGAGCACTATAGGGAAAGGTGTTTGAATTTTCATGGCTATGCACTCAGAAGTGGGGCGGTCGAAACAGAGGCAGTAGTGATCCTACAACCACACATGCAGTCAAGTACCTGCATTGCTGTCTCTGGGTATGGCAGATAGGTCCCCAATTTTTTTTTCTTTTTTTTTTTTACAAAAAATTAAGCTTTCCGACTCAATTCGAGCACACCGCGACTAAAGGGTCCTTTAAAGTCCTAAAAAAATTTTAAAAAATCAGAAAGTTAATATAAAAATAATATGTAACGAAATTTAATAGATGAAAACTAGAAATTTTTGAAATATTTTCAAGTTTTTTAGAAATCAAACGGAGCATAATTTCTAGAGTTATAAAATTAATGATCAAATAAACATTTTATAATTATGAAAAGATTCGAATTAGTGACTATTGAATAGTAAATCTAAAATTTAACTGGTTGAATTATTCCTCAAAGTTAAAATAAGGTCTTAATTCGTGTTTACTAATCACATGTGAGTTTATATTTTTATTTATATATAAATTTTAAAAATTAATAAACATATTTAATAATTAAAATTATTTTATAGTTAAATTAAATTACGTTAATTACAGATTAACATGTTTGCGTGATATTTAAATTTTTTCACAATAATTCTGTACTAATTGTATTTAAATTAAATGCTATTGTGTTGTGTAAAATATTGAATCCGCCAACCTAATTGTAGATCAACATGCATATGATGGAACTGCATGCATGTGGATCTATTGCTCATAATGCGTCCTTTGAAACTCAAGATTTGTGGCACAGGTGGGAAGATCTAATTTGTGCTCAACGTACGTATTTATTGTCATTGAAGTTTGAATGGGAAAATGATACTGACACCCTTATCATAAGAATTTGTTTTGTGCCAAATATTTCCACTTTTAGCTTGAAGATCATCATAGGCGCATATTGCTTTTGATTTACGGGTTATCATCATGTATATCCGTAATTCAAATATATATATATATATATATATATATATATATATATGTAATTAAAATTTTTTGTCTTAATTACATAAACGACCATCTAATCAGGGGTCATAATTTTTATCAACTTGACAAATCTGAATTTATAATCCTGTTTATTTAGGTAGTGTTTAGAGTGGTGAAAAATTAAAAAAAAAATACGTAGTTTGAGATAATTTTTAGAGTTTAGTATTTTTAACACAAAATATATTTTTTTAGTGATGACTAGTACAATTTTTAGACTTTTATGGTAAAAAGTTAGAAAGAGAAACTGTAGGAATAATTTTTTGGTCCGTTCTTACATATTTATGTCAGAATTTTTTAAAAATTATTGAATTTTTTGACATCTACGTGAAAAAGTTAAAGAGAAAAATCATAGGAAAAAATTTTTTGGTCCATTCAAACGGATTTATGTTAGATTTGTTGAATTTTATTGAAAAGTTATTGGGATTCATAAAAAAGATATTAGGATTTGTAAAAATTTGTTGAAATATATAGATATATAATAGAGATTTTACGAAGTACGAGATGAGTAAAATGTGTTAAAGAATTTTAGAGATTTTCAAAGTTAGAAGTATTTAGAGATGTTTGTTGATTTTTAGCAAACCAAACGCTAGCTTAGTGTGTTTATGTTTGAATAAATCAAAAACTAATACACTTTTAATAATTAATATTTATTTTATAACCAAACCAATTTGTGTTAATTTTATTTTAATTTAATTTTTTGTATTGTATTTATATTCATTTTCAGTAATTTGGAATTGCATTGATTATTATGACCATTGAATATGTAAGATTGAGTGATCGTTTGAGAAAATAAGCTGGTAATTCAATTATCAATTATTAATTTCTTTTGATTTCTTTTAAATGATTCGAATTTATTTCCTTACATATTTTAAATTTATTTTAACCATTCAAAGACAAAAATGTCAAATTATTTAGTTGAGGCAGAAGTGATCCTACAACCACACATGTATTCAAGTACCTGCATTGCTGTCTCTGGGTATGGCGGATAGTCTCCCATTTTTTTTTTCATTTTAAAAAAAAATCAAGGTATTCGACTCAATTCGTGCACCCCATGATTAATGGGTCATTTAGAGTCCTAAAAATGTTTAAAAAATAAAAAATTAATATAAAAGTGATATATATGATAAAATTTAATCGAAAGAAGTTAGAAATTTTTGAAATATTTTTAAGTTTTTTGGGACTATGGAGCCTAATTTCTAGAGTTATGAAGTTAACAATCACAGAAACTACTTGATAATTATAAAGAGATTCGAATTAGTAACTATTGAGTGGTAAACCTAAAATTTTACTAGGTGAATTATCCCTCAAAGTTAAAATAAAGTCCCACTTCGAGTCCACTAATCGAATTTGAGTTTATATTGTTATTTATATATCAATTTTAAAAATTAATAAAAATATTAAATAATTAAAATTATTTTATAATTAAATTAAATTACGTTCATTACAGATTAACATGTTTGTGTGATATTTAAAATTTTTCACAATAATTTTGTATTAATTGTATTTAAATTATATGCGTTATTGTGTTGTGTAAAATATTGAAACCGCCAACCTAATTGTAGATCAACATTCATGTGAAGGACCTGCATGCGCGCGGATCTGTTGCTTTTGAACTCGAGATTTTTGGCACAAGTGGGATGATCTAATTTGTGCTCAACGTACGTATTTATTGTCATTGAAGTTTGAATGGGAAAATGATGCTGACACCCTTATCAGAAGAATTTGCTTTGAGCCAAATATTTCCACTTTTAGTTTTAAGATCATCATGCGCGCATATTGCTTTTGATTATATAAACAATCATATATATCCGTAATTCAAATATATATATATATATATATAAGTAGAATTTTATGTCATAATTACATAAACAATCATCCAATCAAGGGTTATAATTTGTGTCAACTTGAAGTATCTGAATTTATAGTCACGCTTATTTAAGTAGTGTTTAGAGTGGTAAAAAATAAGAAAATATGTAATTTGAAATAACTTTTTGTATTTGGTATTTTTAATTCAAATCACTTTTTTTGAGATAACAGTGTAATTTTTAAACTTTTATGATAAAAAGTTAGAGAGAGAGACCGTGGGAACAATTTTTTGAGTCCGTTCCTATTGATTTATATCAGATTTTTTTTTTTGAAAGTTGTTGAACGTTTTGATTTATTCGTGAAAAGTTAAAGAGAAAAATCATGGAAATAGTTTTTCGGTCCATTTCCACAAATTTATGTCAGATTTGTTGAAAAGTCATTGGAGATTGTAAAAAAAGTATTGAGGTTTGTAAAAATTTGTTAAGATATATAGACATATATAGAAATTTATAGAGATTTCACGAATTATAAAGTGGGCAAAATGTGTTAGAGAATTTTAGAAATTTTCAGATATTTTCAGAGATTTTTAGAGATTTTTGTTAGTTTTTATCAAATCAAAAGCTGCCTTAGTGTATTTATATTCGAATATCTCAAAAACTAATACACTTTTGATAATAAATATTTATTTTATAACCAAACCAATTTGTGTTAATTTTATTTTAATTTATTTGTAATGTGTTGTATTTACATTTATTTTCAATAATTTGGAATTACATTGATCACTATGATGTATTGAATATTTAAGATCGAGTGATCGTTTGGGAAAATAAGTTAGTAGTTCAACTATCAACTACTAATTTCTTTTATTTTTTCCAAAGTGATTTAAATTTATTTTCTTACATATTTTAAAATTCTTTTAGATATTGAAACACAAAAATGTCAATTTTTCAAAAAATTAAAAAGTTAACTATTAAAAAAAATTATTTTTTTCTTCTTAAATACCAAAAAACTAGATTTTTAATAAATAATTAGTAGTCAGTTATTATAAAAAAAAAAAAAAACTAACACTTTTTTTTCCGAAATACAGCATGAGACTATTTGATATATATCGTGTGTGTGTTTGCATATATAATTAACCATCCCAAACAGGAATAAAGTTTTCTTTCGTTTACTAATTATACCAAATTAATATGCAAGTGAGAAATATCCACCACATTCATGCATCAGACAGCTTTGAACTACTAAACAAGCTTATTTTTTTTTTTTTTTTACCAACTACCAAACAAACAAGCTTGGGCTTGATTTGAGAAGAAAGGTAGCTGACTTATTTTTAGCCAGCTAGCTAACTAACTGGTTAAAAATAAGTTAACTACTTTTGTGTTTGGGAATGAAAAAAAATTAATTTTTTAGTGAATTTTTAGTTTTAATTAATTTGATATTTTACTTTTAAAAGTTTAAAAAAAGATTAAAATATAAGAGAGTAATTTGATCATTTTACAAATTAGCAAATAAGCGAATTAGCTCCTTAGTTCCTAAACGCTGCTTTAATTGGTAGACCAAAATAACTTGTCTAATGTCTCTAGCACATATGCATCTCAAATTAGGCTTTGTTTGGTTGAAAAAAAATGTTTTCGTAGCTTTTTTTTTTTTGGTCTTGTGGTGATTTTTTTCCTGCAAATATATATATATATATATATATATTTAGAAGTGTGTTAGTTATATTTATAAAGAAAATTAAAAAAAATTCACATTCTTTTAGATAAAAGTTAAAAAAAAAATTATTACTTTTTTACCTAAATGGATACCTTTACTCAAAGAATGTAAATTTTTTAATTCTTTTATACGAATGTGATTAATATACCTAAAAGTTGCATTTAAAAAAATTAAATTTTAGTAAAAAAATAAATAAATAAAGTCATAAAGAAAGCTAAAAGTTTTTTTTTTTAACCAAACCAAGCTTTAAACTAGGTTTGCCCTCTGTTTATTTTCTTTTCCTTTATGGGTTCTCAGTGAATTATTAGTTATGACAGGGTGTATTTGGATTGAAAAAAGTTAGGAAAATTTTGATAAAAGTTATAACTTTGTAATTCGTATAATGAAGTAAAAAGTAAATATTTTTTAAAAATTTTTAGAATTTTTCAACAAATACCAGTATTTCAGGCAGAGCCATATATATTAATAAATATATAAATAGTGGCAGGGTATCAATTGAGAAGAATCAAACATATCCAAGTTAAGAAGACGGTCAACACGCCCATATACTTTAGGGGAACATCCACGGGAGGACTGATAGAGATGTACTCGTGTGCTCGAGTAGAGTTCGGGAGCGGTTGATGGGTTCGCTTCTTAAAGTTTCGAGTTCGAATCTCTTTTCAATGGGACAGTCTTCCATTTATTGTGACGGACTTTTAACAGCTCTCTTGGTCGAGCCGGTCAGCCAGTGCTTGCTTATGTTGATTTATCCTTCGTGATCCTTTGCCAGATAGGGTCACAGAGCGTGCCTCGTCCTGAGCGCACCCTTTACGAGAAGCGACTGCAGACTCTCACGTACTAGGAGGAGATGTACTCGTAACAGTTCATATGAAAGTTTGAGAGTTTAATTACTTTAATGATGACGCCGTTGCAATACTGTTTCCTTACGGACAAGCACAACCATGAGCGGATGAACTTGTGCTTTCACTCTTCCAATAAAATATATGTACGTATAGACAAATCAGAATACCACTTCTTAACAAAAAAAACTAACATTTTTTTTTTCCAAACTAAGCCACAATCTGAACTTTTAAATTTACAATTTAGTTGCAATCAAAATTTGTTTCGAATTGATATTATGCAAGTAGAATTAGGGATTATATGGAGCTCCAACCAAGATAAAAAAATTTTAAAAAAAATTCAGAAGTTTCAACTTTTGTAAATTCTAAAAAATTTCAATTTTTTTAAAAAATTTGTTAAAATCTATTGGAACAAACTATTATAGTACATTTTAATGGAATTTGACAGATTTTTAAAAAGTTAGACAGACATTTATACCAAAAATTTCACAAAATTTTAGAAGTTTCTAAATTTTTTCACTAAAATTTTACCACGTGTCACTTTACCTAATTTTTAACAACTTTATATTAAATCAAACACAAACCTCTAACCATCATTTCCAAACAACTTTTTACACTTCAACTCCCCAAAAATTTAACATCTGTAAAATTTTAATTTTTTTTTTGTCACTCCAAATTACCTCTTATAATTTAAATGATTATAATGACAAATTATATATATTACCTTAGCATTTTTTCGGGCTTCTTTACAATAACATACAATTGTCAATGTACATGATTTCTTATAGAAATAAGAAAGTACCCATTTAATATCAATTACCATGATATATTTTTTAATTTTGAATTAATATTTATTTTAATATATTATTCAATTTTATATGAGGTGGAGACTAGAGTAGATGTTTCTCACATCGTTTTCTTGCCAACTAGAGATCAAATTTATAAAGAAAACAAAACTCTATCGTCTCTACCATCATATGGCAGATAGAGGCTCGGGAAAGAATCAAATCATAAATGATCAGCAGTGACGCAAGAAATCATTAACTGGTGGTTCCCACTTTAATGTGAAACCGTGATTTTTCTTGCCACTTGGTCAACATTGGTCAGAAATTAATTGAACTCTAGCGTTTGTTCACACAACGGACAGTATTGCTATAACATATGTGCTAAAAGTTTCTTATCTGCTTTACGTTTTATAGAAAACTTGTTTTTTTTGAATATATCACGCCACAACTTTAGACGAACGGGAAAATACAAAAGTGGGATTTAATTTTTCGTTTCTCAAATTGTTAATTAAATACCAAGCAAGGTTAATTATAAACCAATAAAACTATTGAGCACCCCTTGATAATTCTAATCAATTATTGTGCAGCAAAATTTTAACACTCTTAGACCCTCCTTTTTTTATATATTCTCATAAAATCCATTTTCTGGTGCGGACTTGTATATAAAAAAACGATGAAATAAAGCGGTTGAAGATTATTCCCAATCAAAAACTCTTCGATATTTAAGTCAGTTACAAGTATCAATAATATTCTCATGTATATAGAGAGAGAGAGATGGAGAGAAAGAGAGAAGAGAGATGGAGAGAGAGGAAATAACTCATATATTGATTACGTTTTTATTATTTATAGAGTGAGAATTTGGTATACTCTATGTTGATTTAACTATACGGTAGTGGTGATAAGTGGTAGCATTAAATGATAAATGATGTAAGCCTTAGGACTTGTGAGGAAATGAGTTTATTGTATATATTCTGCATATCTTGTCTCCTAATGCATTTGAGTATAGTAAATAAAGTAATTATACGATGTAACTAACTATCAAACTATTTAATCTTAATTTAACTAAAATATTCCCTCTGGTTGGGGGTCTAATTTGCAATCGTAGAAGCACTATTGTTGTCGGGCGAGATATTTTTTGATCACACAATTATGTACAGTAAACAATAACATAATACTAATAATAACTAGAATCGGCAAATAAGAAAATTTGGGTGGGTTTAGATTGGATCATAACATATTGAACCTAATTATACTTATTTAATAATATGTTATCATTGAACAGATTAAATATAGGTTACATCAAACTTGCAAACTCAAATTCAAAATTTATTTATTTATTTTTTGTGAATTTTGACGATTTTTTGGTAATCTTTCTCAATATATTTATAATTTGATTTACATTTTTACGAGCACATAACAATTAATTAACGGATTAAGGATCCAAGAC
Organism: Vitellaria paradoxa; assembly: GCA_019916065.1. Lineage (NCBI taxonomy): Eukaryota > Viridiplantae > Streptophyta > Magnoliopsida > Ericales > Sapotaceae > Vitellaria > Vitellaria paradoxa. The sequence goes on along the minus strand of CM034233.1, from coordinate 18,439,380 downwards.
ACATGAAATTTTCTAGAACCATTATAACTCTTTAAACAAAGGTGATCTTTTCTCTCTTCACCTAGAAAAATATTAAGAATAAAATATATGTGGAGGGATTAAGGGTTGGCTCATGTGCTTGCTCTTAACTTGCACTAATTGAGCGCCCAATATATAGAGAGAGTATAGTATCAACAAAGGCAATATTGCCATTCAATAAAACGATTAACGCTTGATGTGGGAGCTGAAGAGAATGATATATATATATATATATATATACACACACGCGCGCACTTGAAGTTCATATAAAAAAATCAATCTATTTATCATTAGTTTACCAGGCTTTTCGTTTGTTGGCCTAATAAACCGAGGGGAAACTTTTTTTATTTTCATTTCACAGTTCTTACTTTTATTATTAATTAAGAGTGTATTTAGAGTGATAAAAAAGTGAGATAAATTGTGAGTTCGTAATTTATACAGTAAAATAAAAGTGAATAATTTTTAGAGATTTTTAGATATTCTTAAAAAAAATTTACAGCAAACCGAACAGAGCCTAAATAGATAACTGGGCATAACGGGGTATATCATCCACCCATTTAAACTCGTTAATTGAATAGATATTGTCTTATTTGTCTAATTATGGCTGTTAGTAATTTTAATTAGGTTCAAACCTATTTAATTTAGGTTTAATGAGACGTCACCTATAGTAATAATAATAATAATAATAATAGCGCTTCAGTTGCATAGAAATTAATAACACGAACAGAACGTAAAGATTGTTAATCCAACCAACAATTAAATCCAAATCCTCCATGACAATATGTCATGACATCCGTAATAAAATCAATAAACCCCCATTAGTACATCACAGTTAAATAATTCCAGTATAATTATTTTCTAATTCATCTTCTACTCCTATAACCTCTAGCTAGGATGAGTGATAATTACATGCAGAGTGCCTTTCAATTTATGAAAAATCCACATAAAGATGCATTAAGTACCCACTGTAGCCCCGAAAGGGGTAGTTGAGTTGGTTCGGATGGCGGGCTGAAGAGTCTGGGATCAATAGGTCCCGGGTTCGACTTCTCTTGGGGGTAGTTCTTCCTCTAATTGTGGAAGGCCATCTAACAGCTTTCTCGGCTGAGCCGGTCAGCCAGGACTTGCTTAGGCTGGTTTACCTCCTCGTGGTTCTTTGCCGGGGCGGACTTCACCCAGTGCACACCTATGGGTAGCGGCTACGGGTTTCTCTCCGACCCCAAAATACCCACTGTATAAATAAATATCTTGTCACATGTTAATTTGTCAGTATCATAAAGCGTAAGCAATCATCAAGCTATTGCCCAAAATAAATAAATATATCACGTCGCTGGTAATAACAACACGAATATCATGTGTCTCAACTGAGAATCATGTAATATTTTTAAAGCATAGTTTTTAAATAATTTATAAAAAAAAAATAATCTGATTTCAACGATATCAACACTCTCGGCACATCAAAATATCTATGCATCATCAATATGGCACGGATCCATAATGACATGGAAATTATATTTTGTATTAGCAGTGAACGTCAAGAACGGCCACAAAATGGAACGAGAGAATCTTGAAGTTAGAAGAACTTAATTTTAAAATTTAAATTTGTATTTTTAATTTTTAAATTCTTATAAAATTTATCTAATAAAAAATTATTTTAATTTTGACTGTTAAACGTACTTTCATAAGAACTTAAGAGTTAAAAATACAATTACAACACTCAAAATTATATTTTAACTTTAGAAACATCTAACGAAATCACGAGCTGCAAATATTTTCTGAGTGTCTCAAATAGCCAGTCTCCTAGCGATCTTGATCGGTTGATGCTTTTCTTGGCTTTTGCGGACAGTTAATTACACGTACCTCTATATTTAATTGGCATTCTATTTGTTTAGTTATTGGATTTATTAGCATATATATGCATTTATTCCTTTATTTTTATATAAATGGGAAAGGGCCATTTCGTACTCAATGGAATGCTTGGCCACATATGGCTCTTCAATTGTCTTATACATTTGGGCCATGTTTGATTCCCGGATGCTTTGGCCGGATTGGATAATTCATCCGTGGGTCCCACTCAATGAAGGCATCATTTGGCATCTCTAAAAAAATAAAAAAAAAAATTTAAAAATTTTTATTACATCAATTTTTTTATTTCACTGCACGTATTACGAACTTACAATTTTTCTCACTTTATCTATTTTTTCTTATTTTTTATCACTCAAAACACCCATGAAGTGTTTGTCTTGTTTTTTGTTTGATTCATGGACCCCACGGATTGAAGTGTTAGTGTGGTGTTTTGACGGATGTGTAGTCCCGGGGAAAAGTGGTATTATTAATACTTCACTTTCGGATTTGTTTCCCGCTAAAATTTAAAGGTTCAAAATTATTTTCTATCACATCACATATCAAATTACATCTTTTATCTCATTTTTTATCCCACCAATCAAACACCAAAAAAATAATCCCACATACAAAATTAATCTCATCTTTTATTCAATCCCATATATTATTTATTATTTATGATATTATTTATCTTTCACCATCTAATCACCTCAAATAAACACATCCTTGGTGTCTAATGTGCACTTCATTTCTCCTATCAAAGTCACCGTCACTAAAATACAGCGTGACATTCACTCTCCCTCCTTTTACTCCTCACAACCCCCTTCTCTCTCTCTCTCTCTTTCTCTCTCTCTCTCCTCCTATAAATATCGAACCAAAGGACCAAAATTTCAGCTCAGAGCACCGAAAAGAAAATGGAGGTAGAGGCTAGCAAGAAACGTTCGAGATACTCTTGGCTAGCTTGCTGCGTTAAATGCTTTCCCATCTCTTCTTCAGCACCATCCTCCCCATCTCAGGAGGATGAATTGCTGGAGAGACAAGAGGAGGCCTTGTCAAGCCCTTCAAAGAAAACCACAAGAACGCCCGGAGGATGGAAAGCCATGCCCTATGTCCTAGGTCTTCTTTCTTTTCACACACACACACACACACACACACACACAGAGACACACACTTGTTCTTGTCATTAATTTTTATTATAATTAATCTAAACCATCTAATCTTTTATATATTGTATATATTGATAATGAGGGTGGAGACGACAAGAAAGGAAGTGGATAGTTACAGCAACTATAATTATCAAAATTGCTGTCAATATTTTATATTTTATAATTTAAAAAATAATTAAAACTAGGACGAAACGAAAAAGAGACGTTGGGCGGCCACAGGCTATTTTGCAATTTAAAGACAATCTATGATAATTATTGAAGAACTATGAGTCTAACCTGATCTTAAAAAATGGTTTGCAAGAATCTAGCTGCTTAAGATTTTATATAAAGAGCAAAATCATTGTGTGAGTTAATATGGGGCTTTATTCATAATAGTTATTATTATTATTATTATTATTTTCTATGTACATGTATAACTACTGTTGATCCAGTAAACATTTTAGTATCCCTTAATTTATAAGAAATTATGTTAAAATAATTTAATATATATTATTGAATTAATTTCGTAACAATTTAAACTTTAGAGACAATAGATGACTTAACATACTATCAGAGCTGTGTTTAAGTAGGTATTTGTTTGACATGCAAATTCGAAATTATACGTCAGAGAAATTATTAAAATAACATGATATAAAGTTCATTTTTCAAAGAGAATGAATCTATTACTCGTGTTACAAAATAATGTTGGGTGGTTATTATTTAATTTGCAGGAATGGAAACATTCGAGAGGTTAGCGTCGATGGGGTTGCTGGCAAACTTTATGATATTCTTGTTAACCCAGTTCCACATGGAACAGGCAGAAGCAGCGAACTTTCTCAACGAATGGTCAGCTGCCACCAGCTTTGCACCCTTGCTTGGTGCCTTCATTGCTGATGCCTACGTTGGCAGGTTTTGGACCATCGCAGTTGCCTCCTTTGCCCATCTTCTGGTACGTTTATGTGTGTGTGTGTATGTGTGTGATTCATTGAAAACATATTTAATGATTCATTGCTTGATTAAAATAGTAATTTTTTAAAAAATTCATAATTAATGAGTTTTTTTTATATAGAAAGTAAATTATTTAAATTAATTGTTAAAAATTTTAAAGTGTATTTATTTTTAGTAAATATGATAACAATTTAAAGTGTATTTATTTTTAGTAAATATGATAACAATTTAAATTATAATTTATTTTTCTGAAACCACTTAAAATAGAAAAAATAATTAAAAATATTGTAAATTTCAGAGTCTGTAGGTGTGTGTTCTGTAAAGTTAACAAATAATTCAATGATTTCCCACAAATATTCGAGACCCTATTCATCTATTTACCCTTATTAATTTTTTTAATATAGTGTTCATAAAATAGACCAAATTAGTACTTCTTTATTTTTGGGTGAGTATATTTTGGAGTTTTTATAACATTTGGATATATAACAAATTAAATTAATTTCAAAATAAATAAACAAAAATAGTCTTTTTCAGTTTGAGATAATATCATGCAAGAAATTACAACCACATTTAAAATGCATTGAATTTTTCAAGTAATTTAAGTAGGATTTTGAGAACAATAATTTTGGTTAAAGTAATTTTTGTTTAAGCAAGCATATTGGTTATATCCGAAATGATAATTCTATGGAAATATACTATTTAAAATTTTTTATTTCTCTCATTTTATGCTATTAATACAATTATCTAAATTTTATACTCTTTCAATACAAATTGTATGTTTAATCAATTAACTCAACAAATAAAAACTAGAATTTACTTTTCAATGTTTGGTAGTTTGAGTTTACTTAGGGTTATAGAAAATTTACGTGATCGTTAATTTTAAAATAAATAAATAAATAAATAAGTTAATAGTCACTAGTTTAAATATTTTCAAGATTATTAGAAGATTATGCAGGCGTTAATTTCAAAAAAAAAAAAATATTGCATATGACTTGGTGATTACACAGGGAATGGCAGGGCTGACCGTAATTGTCTGGGTGCCTCGGCTGCACCCTCCTCCATGCATCCCACAGCAACTTCAACTCAGTCAGTGCCATGGCCCAACATCATTTCAACTGGGCATTCTGGTCCTGGCCATCGGAGTTCTATCCATAGGCAGTGGCGGAATTAGGCCCTGCAATCTTCCGTTCGGACTGGACCAATTCGACGCCGCCACCGAAGAAGGGAGGAAAGGAATGAAGAGCTTCTTCAACTGGTACTATCTCACATTTACGGTGGTGATGATGCTAGCTCTCACTGTGGTGGTTTACATACAAGACAACGTGAGCTGGGTGCTGGGATTTGGTCTTCCCACGCTTTGTATGCTTGGTTCCATTGTGCTCTTCTTTTTGGGCACCAGAGTTTATGTGTATGTGAAGCCAGAAGGGAGCGTCTTCTCCAGCATTGCCCAGGCTGCTGTGGCGGCTTACAAGAAGCGCAGGATTAAGCTTCCGGCGGAGGGAGAAGCAAATGTAGTTTTCTACAATCCACCATCACAAGGGATCACCACAGTGACAAAACTCCCTCTCACCAAGCAATTCAGGTTGGAATTACTTTTAGCAATATATATATATATATACATACTTTTAACAAATTACAATAATAGACTTATAAATAAATCACATGATTATGATAATTATATGTAGTTCCGTATTTACGAAGGGTTTGGCATTTTCAAATCTACGTGGATCTTTTACTCCATTGCGCTGGCCATGGAACAAAATTCACTAAATGTGTCTTTGGAAGACAAAAAAGTGAGATAAGTTACAGGTTTGTAATTTGTGTAGTAAGATAAAAATAAATAATTTTTAGAATTTTTTTAGTATTTTTCATCATCTTTTAAAAATTTTTGTCACTTCAAACGAAGTCTAAGATGCAAGAAAAAAAAATTGCAGCGGTGGTTGAAATTCTAGGCTTGGGAGAAGCCTAATTTTTAATAATTTTTGATATTTTTTATTAAAAATTGATAATTGAAATTTTTGATGTGTTTAATAAAATAAATAGTAATTTTTAGTAATTTTTTATTTATTTGATAAAAATTTTGATAACTTTTAAATTGAACAAATTATTAAAATAAAAATTGAGATTTTACCAAATATCTAATAAATAAAAAATTGATCAATTCCTGTTAAATTTTGAGCCAGCAAACGGTGCTATATAAAATAGTGTCATTCTCACCCTTCAATGAAATCTTGGGGGGATCACCAACGTTTTGGCAACGCATGCATGTTCTTTTGTATATAGCTACTTTATCATTTTGTCATTTATTAATATATTTAAAATACTATACTTTAAATGCATATTTATGTGATGGGGGGGCCTCTTGTTGAAAGCTCCTCGGGCTGCACATTCCGGCCCTCAGTTATGAAGTTGACATACCACTGGCAGTACGTATTAGCTGTCAATCGCGCAAAGGACTCAATCTTTGTGACACTGCCACGCAACCCACTAGAATAAGTTACCGTTTGGTACGTTAAAAAATAAAAAAAAATTTAAAAAAATTTTTAAAATTAATTTATTTTTTATCTTATTATTAATTACGAACTCATAATTTATCTCATTTTATCTTATTTTATTTTACTTTTTATCATTCTAAATACACCTTCAACCAGATCGATGATAAGCAGCATTTCTGACCATTCAATGAATACGGCTAGCTGATTTATGATAGTGAGATGTTAGTTTATTTTGAGATGTTAGTTTATTTTCTAATGGTCCTTAATTCGAGTATTCATAGAATTATTTGGGGGCTTATCCAGACCTTGTTAAATAAGAATGGAGAGATTGATAGCAAAAATGTTGTCAGGTTACGACAAAAAATATATATAATTTTAAATTAAAATTTAATGATTTAAATTTTTTAAATTTTTTTTATTAAAAATTATATAAAAATACTTAAACGTAGAATTTGATGTTTTGAAACTCATATTACGATCGAGAAATTTGATGTCTTGGGACTTGTATCAAGCCGACGTTAACCTCCAAAATCCGCTTGCAAGTGTACACTGACACCAAATACCTTAATTTTTTTAACTACAAAATATATCGACAATAATTGTGGTGCCTGAAGAAGCATAAATTTTCAATGTATGCAAGGCTTTTTACGGTTTTGTTTCACGCAGGTTCTTGAACAAAGCTGCTGTGGTGTTGGATGGCGAAGTAAAACCCGATGGATTCTGCTCAAACCCATGGAGGCTGTGCAGCATCCAACAGATCGAGGAACTTAAATGCCTAATAAGAATAATCCCAGTATGGGCTTCCGGCATCATCTGCTTCACTTCCATGGCTCAACAAGGAACCTTCACCATCTCGCAAGCTCTAAAAATGGACCGCCACCTCGGCCCCAAATTCCAAATCCCACCGGGGTCGCTCGCAATCATCTCCATGATCGCCGTGGGCCTGTGGCTGCCGTTCTACGACCGAGTTTTCGTACCCGCAATGCAAAAGATAACCAAAATCGAAGGCGGAATCTCGCTCCTCCAGAGAATGGGAATTGGAATGGTGATCTCGATCCTCTCAATGGTCGTCTCCGGATTGGTCGAGAGAATGAGAAGGTCTTCGGCCATATCGCACGGCAGACCGGACGGCGTTGCGCCCATTTCGGTGCTATGGCTGGCCCCGCAGCTTGCGCTGATGGGCTTTGCCGAGGCGTTCAACATCATAGGACAGATTGAGTTTTACTACGGGGAGTTTCCGGAGAATATGAAGAGTATGGCTAATTGTCTGTTCTTCATCACGGCGGCCGGGGCTAATTACTTGAGCAGTTTGCTGGTGACTTTTGTGCACAAGTACACCGGGAGTAAAGATGGTCGGCGTCCGGACTGGTTAACGAACAATATTAATGCTGGGAGGGTTGATTATTTTTACTACCTAATTGCTGGAATGGGGGTCTTGAATTTGGGGTATTTTCTGATCGTTGCTCGTCGATACCATTACAAGGGCACTTATAATTCTAGTGTTGAAGAAGAAAAGGGAGAGAAACCCCAACTTGGTGATGTTGAGCTTAATGGCATTAAACAATGAAGTAGCTTTCGGTAGTCTGATCTGTATTTGTAGGATGGCTCTCTCTCTCTCTCTCTATATATATATATGTATGGTGGGATGTAATTAGTGAAGCATGCTTCTTTCTTGTAGAGTTTTCATATAGGACATGGACCTTTTTGCATTTCTCTAATGTGCTTCAAATTAATGTGGGTAATGTATTATTATCAGAAAATTTTATTAAAACATCCCTAGCCTGTCTCTGTTTGGAAATGTGAGATTTGGGGCTGAATTTGTTATTTGTGAGTTTTACAAATTCTATGTTTGATAACTAAAAGTGAGAGGGATTAACAATCTCTTCGGATTATTAATTTTTCAAAATGTAGAACTAGAAATACTACGTAAATAGGATAATATATCATCATTCTCAAAAAATATTTTCTTTATGTTACGACAATTAATTTAATAAAAAGAAGTTAATGTTGATAATATTTTTAAATAAAAAAATAAATATAATTTTTAAATATCAAAAAATATAGATGTAATTACTCAGATATTTGAGAGAGATGAGTTTAATTTGCCCTAACATAGGTTGAGGACCAGTTGAATCAGTCCAATAAATCATTTACCTATAATGTTGGTACTACGAATTTTGTGAGAGAGAGAGAGAGGCTTGCTGTTAGTGGCGAGTAGTAATATTCTTCTTTTCCCAGCAGCATCCAATTCTTGACTGCTAGCATGTCTTCTAGTTCTGAAACCCACTACCGTGACATTTGCCGAAAGGGCATTCAATGAAGAAGAGATAAGGGAAAGCTCGCATGCGACCGACCTGGATAGTGCGCCTACTGGATGGTTGTTACGTGCAGGTAATGAGGCCGAGATACCAGAAAGAGACAATCTTTGTGACAATGGCTGTCAACTGAGATAGGCCTGATAATCTTTCCATTTTGGTTAAAGTCACACTTACGTATGGTGATGGGAAAAGTAAATTAGGGAACTCCATCTGATTTCACTTTAATGGAACAGAAGTACTGTGAATTAAAAAAAAATTAAAAAATTTGACAGGAGAATTTTTTTTTTTTTGGGAAGCCGATAGGAGAGAATTGAATATAATGAAATTTATTTTGATGTCCAGATTAAGTTTAGAATTATAAAATATACTTATTAATTTTATTTAAAATTACATAAATATATATTATTAACTTTATTTTATATATTGAGGAGTTAAAAATGTTGGTATCTGTTAGAATATTCCACTGCTTTGTATATCATAGGATATTCTATTCCCTTTTATAACTTATTCTATACTTTGTATAGGAAATCTCTACAGAATTTAATTATTTCCTTTTGTTAATTAAGTCATTCAATGCAGAGTTTAATTATTTCTCTCTCAAATCCCTTCTTATTTTCTAAAAGTAGGAGAAGATTATAGGGACCGTTTGGCTTACTAATTTTCTTCAATTTGTCCACCAAATACAAAATCAATTTTTACTAATTTTTTTTTTAATTTTTATCAATTTTTTTAATTTGGGTAAATTACACTTGGACCCTCTAAACATTAGCGTAATTACACATGGATCCCCTCGACATTTCAAAATTACATTAACTCCCTATTTTTGAAATGTTTGTAACACTTAAACCCTTCCGTTAGTTTGAAGCCTAACTCCGTTAAATATTTACTAAAAATATAATTTTACCCTCAATTGAATTAAGTTAATTACAAATAACACAATAGAGAGTTGTGCCTCTCTTCTCTCGAAGACTACAAACACAAAGAACAAAACCCAACCCTAAAAATGGAGGAAGAAGACAAACCAAGCAATTAACAATGGTTTGCATACGAAAGGCCACCATTGACGACCTCCTAACTATGCAAGCCTGCAACCTCTTTTGCTTACCTGAAATTTACCAGATGAAATACTATTTTACCACATTCTCTCTTGGCCGCAACTCCTCTACGTTGCCGAGAACTATGACAGAAAGATTGTCCGCTATGTGCTGGCGAAGATGGAGAAGGAAACATCGAAGTGCCACGGCCACATCACCTCCTTAGCCGTGGTCCAGACCCATTGCAAACTCGATCTTGCCACTAAACTCATGACCGCCGCCCAAAACACCATGTTCCGGCGAGGCGTTAAAGAACGATAAAGCCAAATTTGAGTCGAAAATGACAGAGTGATCGGTGAGATGTAATTTCTGCAATGACTTTTTCTTCTTCTTCTGACGGCAACCGAGGGCTCTCGTGCATGAAGAGTTCCAAGGCTGACATGGGGGAAACTATCATGCCCTCCAATTAATTAATCAAAATAAAATGTTTTTCCCTTTCTTTCTCTCTTTCTCTCACTTTCCCTTCCATTGTCTCTTCCGTTTTCAAGATTGTAAAGAATGTTGAGAACTTCCTCGCTGGGTCTTGCGAACTGATCGAATCATCGGTTAGTTATTCTTCTCAATTATTTTGACATACTCCAATGTTTGATGGTTTCATTTGTGGAGGAAATCAATAGCCTTCTGAGACATTTCGTTTGCATCTGTAGAGACTTATTAGCATCGTTGAAGAGCTTTGTGAACAGAGATTTGTTGACTGGAGGTTTGGGGTTAAGTTTGAGTCCGAAAGGTCTTGTTTGGTTATAGGGCAAGTTTTGTTTTTCCCAGAAAATATCCATTTCTCGATGCTTTCCAGGTCGTATGTAATTCCAATGGAGATTATCACCAGATCTTTCATTATTTCTTGGTAGATAGGGCAGAGGAAATATGAAGGGACATAAATTTCATTCAAAAAAAGAATTAGGAAGATTAATCAAAATTGGAAAACCCAATTTTGAATCTCTGCTCGTGAAGCTTGAAGGTCGATGATCTCCGGAGGCGCATCTTGCCGGCGATGGTAGATAATTTGGGGTCTTGAAGAATTGTGGTTAATGTTAGGTTTCATTCAATGACATATTTGTCTTTTTATGTAAATATTTTGTTGACTCAGTTGACTTTTAATTTTCTGTTAAAATTTAACGGTTTATTTAACGGAATGGGGTATTTGTTACAAATATTTCAAAATAAAGGAGGTTAATGTAATTTTGAAATATCGAGAGGATCCATGTATAATTATGCTAATGTTTAGGGGGTTCAAGTGTAATTTACCCTTTTAATTTTCTCTAAGTTTTATCAAAATTTTTTTAATTTTCTCCTTTTTTATCAAATTTTTACTAAATATTTAACTAATCATTAAAGTGTCACGTATCATCCATAGGTGCAAAAATTCATTTTTTTTAATGATGTCAAACGACCCCTAAATTTAAACTGTTAATATCATTTCCCCAGGATAAAACTTCGAAGTAACAGTACGTACATATGATTGGAGCAGTATATCTATATACACACACATGCATATACATATGGCATATGCATTCCGCTCGTCGTCAAACGAGGGAAATTTTTCTGGCAAGATTACGGATTCTCCATCCGGAGATCACATTGGGCCCACGTTAATCGATAAAGCTCCATGCCCGATTTGGTGGGCTTGTAAAAGTATGGGCCGGCCTATCAATTTCAAACTGAAAATCCTGAGCATTATTCCTACATTAAAAAAAATAATAATAATTACTTTTTTTTTCCTCTTTTTCACTAAGCAATGAATACCAACAAAAATAAGTGGAAAGTGACTTAAAACGACCTTTTTTTTTTTCAAATTAATTGATATGAAATGTTCGAAGTTAATAGATTGAGATATATGATGATAATTCACTCGATTATATAATAAAAATATAGATTGTAATGTTTGAGATATATAATGATAATTCACTCGATTATATAATAAAAGTATGTAAATTGTAAATTTTGAATTAAGATTACCTAAAAATTATAGAATTATCTATTTGATTATTTTTAAGGTACCCGAATATTGACACGATATCAGCAGTATTGCTCGATATAATTTTAAAAGTGAGTATTTTGATTTTTATGATCAAATGATCAAGGGGTGGACCTTTTGAATATATCCATAACAGTATCATACTAATATCAAAAAGAGAATTTATAATAAAATTAAAAAAAAAAGAAGTAATACGTGTAATTTCAGAAATTATAAAAAGTGTTTTGTGCATTTTTATTAAAACTAAAAGATAATCAATTTAACTTACCTTTAACTTATAATACATGACAAACCTCATACCATGCAGTATGGATCATTTTACAAATTTTCTATCCTCACACCTAATATATTTTAGACTATGAAATAATGAACGATAAATCTATAATAATATGAAAGATAGATCCATAATAATATATAAAAGGGTAATTAATTAATTGAGTATCTCTCAATTTACAATTTTTATACTTTTACTTTTGAAAGTCGATTTCTAATTGTTTATTAAGATACAAAAATTCTGTTTAGAATTTTAAAATTTAAAAAATTTAAAAAATTTGTAACTTATTTTCAATCAAAAATTGTGATGTGTCATATTTTATATCAAGTTTTGACAATTTTTTTAACTTTTTTAACCTCTAAACGTTTGAAAAACTATGGAAAAAAAAAGCGAGAGAGAAAGAAAAAACGAATAAAAAAAAAAAAGGTAAGAATTAAATATGAAGAAGACACAAAGTTACTGTGTGAGCCATCACCTTGCTCGTTGGAGGCAGGAGTTAGAAGTCAAGCAGTCACCCACGTGTACATGCGCGCGGGTCGCCAAAGCGTTAGGGTCACGTGCCTACCGTTGGATTTCGTAGCAGGTGTTTGGCAGCTATTTTAGAGTTCAACTTTTCGATTCGTTGAATCAGAATTTGACGATATATGTTGAGAGTAAATTTAAAAATTTTAATGTAAAATTCTTAAATTTTTTTTATCGTAAATAGTTTGATCTTTATTTAACGGTTTACATGTTTAATGTCACGAGGTTAATATTACGTATTTTAACTTTTATTATAATTTTTTTATATAAATGAATTTAAGATTTTAGATATATGTTAACAATAATTATTTTTAAATTATAAAATAATTACGTATCATATCAAAACTGAATTTGAAATAATAAAAAGTGAGATAAATTATGAATTAGTAATTCGTGCAATAAGATAAAAATTAAATAATTTTTAAAAAATTTAAAACATTTTAAAAAATTTTTTAAATTTTTTTAACAAGTCACCACAGCTTAAGTTATAATCTTAGACCCCATTTGGGGCGTCAAAATTCACCAAATTTTATCAATTTTAACTAATTTTTTTATTATTTTTTTCAATTAATATCTACATATATTATTTTTATGTCATATTTTCTTACTTTTATTGTATTTTTTAACTAATTTTTTGCCAATCAAGCATACTCTTAAAAGATATATATCTCTATATATATATCTTGTGTTTGAAGTAATAAAAAGTAAGATAAATTATGAAATCATAATTTATGTAATGAGATAAAAAAGTAAATCAACTTTAAAAATTTTAAAAATTTTTTAGAGATTTTTTTTTGTGTTTTAGCGCAGCAAACAGTGCCACATTTGCGTTAGGAGTGTGTTAAAATTAAACTCGTCTATTGTATAAATACGCAAACTTCGAAGTTTCAAACGACCTCCTCGTTCACTCGACCGCACAGGTCGGGGCAGTCGTCAAAACCGGCAGTCCCCGCATTTCCATCGATCTGTCACATCTCTGCTGAGAGCCGCAGCAACTGAACTAAGGGCTCCTCAACCTCAGAGCGATCATAGATAAACCCTCGTAAACCCAAAATGGACTCTTCTTCATCGCAAGCCGTATCGTCCATACACCTCATATTGGCTGCATTGATCGGAGCTTCGGTGACGGCCATCTCCGCCTTCTACGTCCACAAGCGCACCGTCGACCAAGTCCTCGACCGCCTCATCAAACTCCGCCGCCGGCACCCTCACTCTGCCACCGCCACCGCCACCGATGATCGCTTCTCGCCTTCCGGGGATGGCGGCGGAGGTTGTTTCGGTTCAGATGGAGAGATTGGGATCGTTGGGAACAAGCTGGGGCACGGTTCGGTTAGGCCCCCGGATAGGAACGTGCTAGGTTCTTACAGAGCTTCGTCTTCCATGCCGAATGTGGGTTCGTCGAACGCGTGGTTGGATGATGATGACGCCAAGTATGATCAGCCGATGCGATTTAAAAATCGAGGTTTTTCGACTTCTTGGGATAAGCTCGATTTGATTCCGTCCGGTCTACCGCCTCTTCATACGACTCGAAAGGATGGTATTTTTTTTTTCTTTTTATACTCTTTATCATTCGATTAATCAGTTTACCGGTTCTTTCCGAGAAAGTGGCATTTATTTTAATTATTCCGCTGGCTACAGAGTTCCTGTGAACTCATTATCTCTTTGTTTGGGTGAGTGGGAGGGGAAGGGAAGGTCAATTAAATTTTTTTTTTTTTTTGAATTTTTTGGTGGGGGGGAGATGGGAAGGGAAATGGAAAGAAATTGTAATCTCTTTGTTTCAGAAAATGAAAGAAAAAAATAAAGAATATAATTAAAAATACAGCTACATATCCTACAGAACATATAAATATATTTTATTTGTGATGAGCGTGAAAATAATAAAAGATAACAAGAGCAAAGACAAATAAAACACGACTAAATTATTTTAGTCAATTCCCTTTTACACTGATTATACCTCAATTTGAGCGTGAAAGAAAATTTGCCTTGTGAAGATGGATTGTCACCTGAGCATTTCCACACCCCCACCCAAAAATAAATAAATAAATAAATAAAATAAAAAATAAAAATCTCCCACAAATAATATTAATCTTTTCAGCTCCTTATATCCACTTCCCTTTCCTTCCCTCCATTCACCTCCTTCCAAACAAATGGTAAGATTAAAGGGTTTTACTGCTACAATTTGCCTTGAATTTTAAGAAATATTCACAATTAAAATGGAAAGCAGGCTTAGGAAATTAGTGGGAAGAGGAATGCCATGCAAACTCATGAATGTTGCAACTGGCCAATATTGGCAGTTCATCTTGCAAGACCCGTGCTGGGTGGAGAGTTGTGATTGCAAGAGACTGCTTATCGCTAGTGTAGTTGGGAAAATTGGCATCAGCATGGGACCATGCTTGCAGGGCATGATGATTTCTCAATTTTGAGAACTTTGTTTGAGGATTACGTTTTTTTTTTTTTTGGGGGGGGGGGGGTCATTCTGAAGAGGGAAAAGTTTCAAAAGTTTTGACTGCAAAGTTTTGACATGTAAACCATGACATATGTATAGTTCTATGCTTGTAAATGGATGTGGACTCGAAACGAGTAGTAGGGACCTTGGAGCTGCTTCCTTTTGCTGAGGAATTTGGCTGTTGAAGTTAACACTTCAATGGCAAGTGTTATTCTATGGTATACCTATGATTCAAATCAATATTTTTTTACACTGAAATGAACATATTTGGGTTTGTTTGAATTATTTGAACAGGTGAGTTAAATCAAAACATGTGAAGTGTTTTTTTGGTTTTTTGTTTTGTTTTTGTTTTTTTTTTTTTTTTTCTCCCTTAATCCTTGTTTTCCCCATTTTTGGAATTCCGGTCTTGACATCTTGAATTTGTGCTTTGTGCTTTATTCCATTTTCTTTTGTTCAGGACACGATCAATCTATTAATAATTCTGGTTCTAGGATCCATGTGGGATCTGGTGGTAGGCTAATGACTCCTAGATCATCAGGTGGCTATGCATTTGGAAGTACAGGAGATTCTGATGAAGAAGGGACAGAGCTTGCAACTGGAGAAGACCTCCTCTTCACCTATGAGAACATCAACTCTTCAGCTGAATGTATAAATTCAGATGTGCGTAATTGTTTACTTAATTGCTAATTGATATACTTATCTCCTAGTTCTTATTATGTTGTACTATAGGTACTTATAATTAAACTTGATTTGTTATGAACTATGTTGTACTGTAGGTACTTATAATTAAACTTGATTTGTCATTGTTTTATGCAGTGATGTACAAAATAGCCTTTAGGAAGAGAATAATAAAACTAGAACCTCGAAATGTTCATGTCATTTTGCATGCCATTGTTATGTCTTTTGATTGAGTTTGGTTAGGTTGTTTATTCATGAATGTAAGTTGGTGACATAAACTCTTGATGTCTTCTGATTAGATTTTTTCTTGGAAAAAAAAAAAAAAGACAACATTAAATGTTAGGAAACTGAAGATGGATGGTGAATCAATTGATCATCTTCTTTGTCCCTGCTTTGGGTTGAAGAGTTGTGGAATTTGGTTTTATCTTGTTTTGATATCTGTTTGCTTTTTTTAACAAGGCTAATCTTGCACTGGGGGCTTGGTGGGCCATGGGAGGAACTGAAGGTCTTTTTAGGACATTGATGAATCTATGTATAGATTAAGAGTTTATTTTTGTATATTTTTTATTTATGGCTTTTTCTTTTTTTTTTTTTTGGGGGGGGGGGAGGGGGGATGAGTATTGGTCAATTTGGTTTTGGTGTGTGCTGAACCGGTTGAATAGAAGTGACAAACTATTCAGTTCAGTTTTCAAAATATTTTGGTTTGGAATGTGGCAGATTCAGTTTTTTTTTAATAATATTTATATTATCAATACAATATATAATTTTATATAACACGGTTAATTTGATTGGTTCGATTTTATTCTTTTAGATAACAAAATTTGCAGAATCTCCAAGCTGAACCAACTAAATTGACCACACAGACTGAACCGTTTAAACCAAATAGGAATGGTTTGTTGTAGAAATTTAGTTTTAACCAATTTTTCTCATCCTTATGTGTAGGGATCCAGAATCCCAGTCTTCTTGTCTTTCATAGAGCGTATGAATTATGGAATTTTAATATTTCATCTCTATATTTTACTCAGCCATTCTTGTACTTGGGTGGCGTCCCTTGACGCCTTCTACTAATATATAGTTTTTCACTTATGAAACCAAATTTAAGGTAACTAACTATTGGTTTATTAGTATGATTTGTTTAATTTTTTATTGATTGTTACTAGTGCAATTTTTAAACAAGTGAGCGATCATTTTACCATAACTGGAAGCGATACAAACAATGCGTGTGATTATTATCTTATTTAGATGATAGGTAGTATAGTAGAGGATGGTAGGGACGGGTGAGGTGGATGGCTCGTCCCGCTAAAGGGGGTTGAGGTTGATATTAGTAATGTGGGACAATAGGAAATTTGACCTCGTTGAGTTAGAATTGGTGTATTTACGGTCTTTGGAAGGTTTAAAAATAGTAAGAATGGGCTTGAATGGGTTTTTGTAGGAGTTTATAGGAATTCAGTCATGAAAGAAAATGGGATGTTCGAGAAGAACTCATTGGTATTGCCTTCAAATGGGAGCTACCTTAGTGCGTAGGCATGGATTGTAATATCACCAAGTTCATTGGGGGAAGGAGGGGAAGAGATATTCTCTCCAAATTTATAAGGCTGTTCAATGAACGAATGGAGTAGCTAGGGTTAATAGATACGCCACTAAGACCAGCAGCCTTTACTTGTTCAATTTCCAACAGCAGCTCAAAAATTGAACTTTTTTAATTTCGGGCCGTTGGGAAGATCACTTTCTCGGGGTGACTTGGAGTAGGCTTCCCCGTGTTTTATCAGATCACTTTCCAATCCTTTTGGAGTGCGGAGGAATACGATGAGGCTCCACTCCATTCAAGTTTAAGAACATGTGGTTGCTAGTGGACAATTTCAAGGAAAGTGTGGTTCATTGGTGGGAGAGCTATTAGGACCAAGGGAACGCAAGCTTTGTATTCATGCAAAAATTAAAGAGACTGAAGAAGGGTTTGATAATTTGGAATACTGAGGAATTTGGGCAGGTGGGGACAAACTAAAGAACTTTGATGGAAGAAATCAATAGAGTAAACTTCAGAGAAGTGATGGGTGTAATTTCTTTTCAGCAAGTCAAGTTCAAAATGCAAAGGAGGTTAGAGTTTGGCAGGCTTGCAAAGATGGTAGAAATAAGCTGGCACAAAAAATCTAGGGCTTTGTGGCTAAGAGAAGGCAATGATAATAGCAAGTTCTTTCTCAAAGTGAGAAATTCAAATAGAAGATGGAATGAGATATCTAAAATCATCATTGATGGTAGGGGGTATGAGGAAGTTGTAGAGATTAGATGACAGAATAGCATGTGTCTACAACAACTAATTTCAGGAGATCGAACAACGGAGACCGAGATTAGATGGCCTGCTGTTCTACTCTATCAATGCAGAGGAAGCAGAGCAGCTGAAGGAAGTTTTTTCTGAAGAAGAGATTTTGGCAGCATTAAAGCAACTAAATGGGGATAAGGCTCCAAAGCCAGATGGATTTTCATTGGCTTTCTATTTGCACTGTTGGGGGACTGCAAAGGCAGATATCATGGAGATATTTTGGGAATTCCATACTAGTGTGAAGTTTACGAAAAGCCTAAATGCAACCTTCATAGCATTAATCCCGAGGAAAGGGGGCTGTTGATATTAGAGACTCTAGACCGGTTAGCTTGTTGGGAGGTTTTTTGTAAACTAATTACAAAGGTTCTAGTGACTCGGTTGAAAAGAGTCCTAGGAGGTTTAGTGTCTAACACCCAAAATGCTTTTATTGGAGGTCGCCAAATTCTTGATGTTTCTCTGATAGCAAAAGAGCTTATGGATGCTAGACTAGACAACAAATGACCGGGTCTAATTTGCGAGTTAAACATCAGGAAGGCTTATAATCATGTCTGTTGGGATTTTCTGATGTATCTGTTGATGTGCTAAGGCTTTTCAAGCAGGTGGAGAAAGTCGATTTTGTGGTGTATATCTATTATTAAGCTGTCAGTTCTAATCATTGGCATCCCCTGTGGTTTTTTGAACCTTCTAGGGGGCTGAGGCAAAGGGATCCCCTCTCACCTCTATTGTTTCTCTTGGTTATGGAGACTTTTAGTAGAATGTGTGACAGGGCCATATAGGATGGAAGGCTGGTAGGGTTCAAGGTTGGTGAATCTAGCAATTCGATAACGGACATACACACCTTTTGTTTGCTGATGATTCCATGATTTGGGATGTGGAACTTGGGCTGGTGGTCAACTTCTTCCACATTTCAAATGGGGTTGTTGTTTGGGATGTGGAACTTGGGAGAAATATTTTTAATTGCGAGATGGAAGGCCTCACAAGACTGTTTTTATGCCTCCACGAGGTTCAAAGCTTGATAGGGAAGGATAGGATACAAAGGGTGGAGTCTAATTCCGGCGAGTTGAGGTGAAATCCTTCTACAAAAGCTTAGGGTGGAGTGGTATTGAATTCCCCTAGCTGGATACCGTGGATCATTTGTTTGCACAGCATACATGGACAAGAGAAATTTGGAAACTGATTCTTTAATGCTTTGGGATACAGTGGGTATTCCCATTGGATGTGAAAATAGCCTCTTAGACGTGGTAGGGAGGAAAGATTGAAAAGAGGAGAAGAAAGCCTGGAGATTAGTTCTTGTTTGTCTTTCATGGGCAGTGTGGGGAAGAGAAATAGGAGAAATTTTCAAGCTCTTTTGTATAGTCGGCTTTCCAGAGGCAGATATTTGGATGTACACACTTTTGTGTACTTAGTTGATTAGAGTATAAAAGCAAAAACATTGGTGGTTATGAAGCATGAGAGTAAAATTACTTGTTAAGAAGGTAGTTTTCAGAAATTTACTTACACTGCTTTTAAATTCATAGTTGAAAGGGTATTTGAAAAAAAAAAAAACAAACAAACAAAAATAAAAAAAGTTTCACCAAACCTAAGGCTTTAGTTTACTAACTGCCTTCTTATAATGGTATAGAATGTTCTTTCATAGCAAAAATCATTCTGTTACTGTTCTTACACCATTTTTATTGATTTGAATAGTTGAAAATGGAGCATTTGTTGATTTTTGCAGGATAATAATTCAAATGTTCAAATTTTATCAACTTCTCCATTTAAAACCAACAATGCGAGCTGTATTTTAGATCAGAAATCTAGAGAAATTGCAAATGGAGCAAAAGTAAATGTAGATCAACAAGGTGATGGAAAGGCAGATACATCCTCAGTATTTGTTGTGGGAAAAGATCCCACTTTTGGCAACACTATTTTACCTTCGACTACTACAGTTGTGCACGGTATTCTCGACTTGTCCTGGAGTTTTACTAGAAGTTCTGTTCGTTCTCATTGCTTTCAGTTTTCAAGTCTTTTTCATCTTGAGTTTCCTTGTTTAATCATTGGTTAGCCAGCGTATTGGTTATGTTGTGTTATCTGCTCAATTGATTAATACCATCTGGTATTGTGGGAAATGCAATACAAAATTGTACTTGTTTAGTTTTTCAATTGTTTAAACCAAAATGGGTTGTGCTTCTGAAATTTCTATTCTGTTAACTTGATCGGATTTCCTCTTCCTCTCCAAATAACTGATAATAGAGTCGATGTACAACGAAGATGAGGAAGTATGGAAGATGATTCGTGAATGTTTGGATTTGCGGGAGAGGTATGTCTACAGGGAAAGCGTTGCTCCATGGATGAAGACAACTGTGGGAGAATCTTGTGTGTCAGATAAAAACAGTGATCCATTTTGCTTTGTTCCCGTTGAAGCCTCCGCTGTAAGTTGCTCTATGCTTGCTTATATGCATAAAATGGACTGAATTTTCTTTTCAAAACAAAAGATAAGCAATGCTCTTATCTCCTGTGCCTTTTGTCTGATGGTATTTCTTTAATTTGCACGCAGCACCACTTCAGGATGGAAGATGGAGTTGTACATGTTTATGCAAGTGAAAATGGTGAGGTTCGCAAAGCAACACATGATGCATGAGCTTGATTATTCTTTTATGCTGACCTTAATTGATGTGTATGGTTATTTAGTTTACCTCGTATCCTCGAGTAAAATCTCACACACACACACTCTCACTCTCTCTCTCTCTCTCTCTCTCTCTCTCTCTCTCTCTCTCTCAGACGCCACAGATCTGTTTCCAGTTGCAAGTTCGACATCATTTTTCACTGATATGCATCACCTTCTGAAAGTTATGTCCATTGGAAATGCTCGTTCTGCATGCCATCATCGACTACGATTTCTTGAGGAGGTGATATCCGTCACATTTCTAGCCACCTGCTTTTTGTTGTTTGTTGTGATCTGTATTTGTAACTTTAAGTGGACCACTATACAGAAATTCCGCCTTCATCTGTTAGTAAATGCGGATCGGGAGTTTTTAGCTCAGAAGAGTGCACCACATCGTGATTTCTACAATATCAGAAAAGTTGATACACATGTACATCATTCTGCTTGCATGAACCAGAAGCACCTTCTGCGCTTCATTAAATCAAAACTAAGATCAGAACCGGATGAGGTATAATTTTTATTAATTTGTTTTATCTTTCTGAAGTGTTCTGCCTGTTGCTGAATTTCATTCCATTCTGGATAGATGGAGATAAAGCAAATCCTGATTTGGTTTTAATTCTGAGAACTGTGTGATTATTTTCTTCTAATCAGTGCTCCTTAGTTATGCTATTGTATTATGGGGTGCAGGTTGTCATATTTCGTGATGGAATATATCTTACACTTAAGGAAGTCTTTGAGAGTTTGCAGTTAACAGGGTTGGCATGATTATTATTCCATTGATAGTTGTTTTTGCTTTTTGAAGTGGAAAATCTTGCTCCCAGAGAGAGTAAATATATTTTATTAAACCCTCTTTGATTGTTAACAATTGTATTGCAGTTATGATCTTAATGTTGATCTGCTGGATGTGCATGCTGATAAAAGTACCTTCCATCGGTTTGACAAATTCAATCTTAAATATAATCCTTGTGGACAGAGCAGACTCAGAGAGATCTTTCTGAAGCAGGACAATCTCATCCAAGGTATGGGGCATAATGAAAAGAATTTTGGCTTTCATTATCAGTAATAGATTTGAGTCTCAAAAACTTAGCGGAGAGTAATTATCTTAAACACACACACACACACACACACACACACACGTAGACACACAACCTTGTACAGAATAAGTTTAACAGAAACTGATTTAGAAATTTAATAAAAGATTATCTGAAGCATATAAAGTATATATTTCTTCTAAAGACATCAAAATTTTCAGAAATTAAATTTGATATGTCCCGAAAGAAAGTTAGGAACTAAGGTTGATTTCTAAGATTTGAAAATATTTCAAAAGAACCGTATCGCGTTTCCTCCACATTTCTAATGATTTTTTGGAAATTCTGTTTTATATGAAAAAGAAAATTAGCTCTTTGTTTGTCCAAAGGTGTTCCCTAGCTAGTCTCCTAACCTTTTCTTCTTTTATTTTTTATTTTCTTTCAACGATCATGTTGTAATCTGTTTGACAATTGCATATGCCTTATTCTATATGAATGTGGTGCTAGTTTGGCACATTTTAATATAAATTTAAGCTTGATTATTTTGTAGAAGTCGGTGTCCCTTCAGCTCTGAAGTATGAAAGTTGAGCTGAAAATTGGGGACAAAAAAAGCCAGATATTTTTACGATCTTAGGATTTTTAAGATTAACAACCCAATTTTTTCCTTTGTGCTTTCTCAAGACAACTACCCAAAATTCAACGCCTTTTTTTCATTTTTTATTTCTCTTTCAATCAATTGGTTGCTTCTTTCTACCATTGAGGAGATGATGCTCATGTAGAAAGTTTTTAACTTTGAATTAGGGTTTGATTATCTGTTTTCACACTCATCTGGTTATTCAGCTATCTGCATCCTGGTCACACCACTACTTCGTTATTTTTCGACTATTTCCTTTTACTCTTGTGCTTTGCAAACACCCCCCCCCCCCCCAAAACAACACCACCCAAAAATGAAAAAACCACAACACGCGCGCACACAGAGAAGAAGAAGAATGGGTTTCTTGTCCCCTTTGTTAATAGGGATTTTATGTACTTCAATTATACACAAAAGTGTCTTTCTTGATTCGTTTTTTTTACCTTAATGTTTCAGGTCGTTTCCTAGCAGAGATAACAAAGCAGGTCTTGTCAGATCTTGAAGCAAGCAAATACCAGGTGTAACTATCTATTGCGATTAGTATTTGGAACTTTTTGTTTTGCTCATATTGTAGCTGTTGTAGCTGTGTTTTTTAGGCTACATTTGATCTGCAAGAGTGGAATGGAATAGAGATAATGAAGCCGGGAATGGTCCGGGAATGGAATGGAATGACCAGTCCCATTCCCTTGTTTGGTTGTCAAATTAAATAATGTTAAATGGAATTACCATTTTCAATTTAATATTAGTTTAGATTAAATTAAAATGAAATGGAATAAAAATCATGGAGCGTTGGTAGAGGATTTCAAAACAGTAACACTGTATAATACAGAAGTTGCTTCTAATTTGTAGTTCTCATTTTATGGGACAAAACATCACTCGAATAACACGCAAGTCCAAGCTATGCACCTGTCTAGGCACTTTAAAGTGTGCCCACACAGCACGATGCTATAATCATGCTGATTGGGCCTAGTTCAATATCTACTTCCACAAAACTCGGTAATATTGAACTTCTACAGTCACTGATAACAATGATGGTGGTTTTCCTGCTATATAACTGTAATGGCTTATATTTAACAAATTTCTTTTAAACAATATGTGATTATTTCTTGGGAAGTCTTTTCATCTGTGATGCTTTGATTTCCAGATGGCAGAGTACAGGGTGTCAATATATGGAAGGAAACAAAGTGAATGGGATCAACTAGCAAGCTGGATTGTTAACAATGAACTATACAGCGAGAATGCTGTTTGGTTAATCCAGGTAACTTACAATGTTTATACTTGTTTGTGTAGTTGCATTATCACTTGCATCTAGCTGCCAATGCAATAATATACTGATACCTGGAACTTGTTCTTCTTCATACGAGCTTTAGTCTAACTTTCCTTTTCCATATTTCAGATTATTGTTAATTTTGTATCCTTAAGAGCATCGATATGTGATATTAACTATCGTTTAAAAATGTACTTGTGATGGGACCTCGACCCTGCACCTCAAGCACAAGAGCTTGGTCCAGATACTGCTTGGGCTGAAAGACTCTGGTTGCCTTGTCATTCTAAACATTTTCCCCTTTGAGGGTTGTTTTGTATGGTAATGGACTAGACTTGGTCCGTGCCTCTGTGTTAACAAAGGTGGCTTTTTTTGGGATGGTAGAGATGTCACAAGTCCAGAAACTGATCTTCCAGAATCAGGTCCCAGTGGGGATCCTAGTATATTTGACGCATGCAATTCTGCAAAGCATTAATCATGCTCTGAACCTAATGTGTCATAAATTAAATTGTTGCAATGGACACTTGGGCCCCATTTGGTTTACCAAAACCTACCAAAACTCACCAACTTTTACCAATTTTTTTCAATTTCTTCCAATCAAATTGTAAGTAGATTTCCATGAAAATTAATTGTACTTCAGGAATGTTACAGCTTAGTGATTATACACAAGTCTATCCTAACAATAGTAATTATCTACAATCTAAATCAGCGAAACAAACTCCTAAAAATTAGTAACTAACTCCCAAGAATCTGAAGCTCTAACTGAGGTTATCCTAATCAACATTAATCCTATCTGATCTCCTACACAGATCTGTACCCGAAAGCTATAGAACTTATCCATACTCCCCCTCAGGCTGGGAGTAAATGTTAATCATTCCCAGCTTGCTTACCAAGCTTTCGAATCCTTGTTTATGTAATCCCTTTGTTAGAATATCAGCTGTTTGCTCTCTAGTTGGAATGTAGTCCAAACAAATGATTTTGCTGTCTAGTTTCTCCTTGATGAAGTGTCGGTCTA
The DNA here is from genome assembly GCA_019916065.1 of Vitellaria paradoxa. Classification (NCBI taxonomy): domain Eukaryota; kingdom Viridiplantae; phylum Streptophyta; class Magnoliopsida; order Ericales; family Sapotaceae; genus Vitellaria; species Vitellaria paradoxa. The sequence continues at coordinate 18,414,729 of CM034233.1, read as the reverse complement.
CCTCAACATGTTTAGTGCAGCCATGGTGAACTGGGTCTTGTGTTATGTTGATTGCTGCTTTGTTATCACAGTAAATCTTCATGGGAGTGCAATTAAGCATCTTCAATTCCCTTAACAGCCTCTCAAGCCAAATTCCTTCACAGATTCCTTGGGCTAGAGCTCTAAACTCAGCTTTTGCACTACTTGCAACCATTGACTGTTTTTTGCTCCTCCAAGTTACTAAGTTTCACCATAGATAGGTACAATAGCCCGAGGTCGATCTTCTATCAGTTGAGGAACCTGCCCAGTCAGCATCCATATATATTTCTATCATTTTATAATTTCTTTTCTTGAAAAACAACCCTTTCCCAGGTGTATACTTCAGGTATCTCAAGATTCTAGTCACTGCTTCCTGGTACTGTTTCTTTGGAGAGTGCATAAATCTACTCACCATGCTAACGGCAAATGTGATGTCTGGTCGAGTGTGGGACAAATAAATCAGTTTTCTCACCAGCTTCTGATACCTTTCCTTGTTAACTTCTTCTGTCCCTTCAAGTTCCAGCTTAATGTTAGGATCCATTGGAGTCTCAGCTGGTTTGCAGCCTATCATTCCCACCTCTTGGAGTAGATCCAGCACATACTTTCTCTGGCTGATGATGATTCCTTCACTGCTGCTAGCTACCTCCATGCCTAGAAAATATCTCAATGCTCCTAAATCCTTTAGTTCAAATTCCCCTTACAGATACTTCTTTAAGGAACTCAGTTCTGCCAGGTCACTCCCAGTAACAATAATGTCATCCACATAGACAATAAGGACTGTAATTCTGTCATCCTGAGAATGTTTGTAGAACAAAGTGTGGTTAGTTTGTGCCCGAGTAAATCCCTTCTTCTTGACAGCTCGTGAATTTATCAAACCACTCTCTAGGTGACTGTTTTAGCCCATAGAGAGATTTCTTCAATTTACACACCTTTCCATTATTCCCTTTGAATCCTGGAGGTGCAGTCATGTAGACTTCTTCATGTAAGTCTCCATTTAAAAAAACATTCTTGACATCCAACTGGTGTAGTGGCCAATCCAAATTTGCAACCAAGGATAATAGGACTCTTATAGTATTTAGTTTAGCTACCGGAGCAAATGTTTCTTGATAATCTATCCCCTGAGTTTGAGTGAAACCTTTGGCCACTAACCTGCTTTTGTATCTGCTAATACTCCCATCAGTATTGTATTTAATCGAGAACACCCACTTGCAGCCAACAGGTCTCTTCCCAGCAGGGAGGTCCACCATTTCCCAAGTGTCATTCTTCCTTAGTGCATCCATTTCTTCTTCAACTGCAGCTCTCCAGTTTGGGTCTGTTAGAGCCTCTTCTATGCTGTTTGGGACAGCAGTGCTTGACAGAGCAGTGGTGAAGGCACTGAAGTTAGGCGAGAGTCTAGCATATGAGACATACTTGGATATGGGGTACTGGGTGCAGGTCCTAGTCCCTTTTTTGAGAGCAATGGGCTAGTCTAAATCATATTCCGGAACCTCAATATGCTGCAGATGTTGATCAGTTGTTTCTTCACAATCTTGAGGACTGAGATTCGAGTCAGATTGGCCTTGTTGGTTTTGATTTCTCCTTGAGTAAACCAGTAATTGGCCTCTTGGTTGAGAGCCAATCCTGGTATTCTCTCCCCCTGAATGAGATGTTCCTCCTCTTGGTTCCTCAAATGTTATAAGGTTAGGCTCTAAAGGCAAAGGCAAAGTTTGGTGTTGGTGGTCTGTGAACTGAGATGGGAATTCTGTGGACTGATATAGGAATTCTGTAGGCTGTGGTAAGGCTTCTGTGGAAGGAGAGGATTCTGATTCTGTAGATGTGGTATCCCAAGACTTTTCTTCACTCAAAATCTCCCCCTGAAGAGAATGATTGGGAAAGAAAGGTTGAGACTCAATGAATGACACATCCATAGACACAAAAAATCAACAAAGATGAGGAGAATAACATTTGTAACCACGTTGAGTGGGAGAGTAACCAAGAAAGATACATTTGATAGTTTTTGGATCAAGTTTGGATAGGTTAGGGGAGTGATTATGCACAAACACAGTGCACCCAAATATTTTAAGAGGAAGAGATGTCATGGACCAAAAGTTTGGGTAGAGATGAAGGAGATTTGTCAAAGGGACAGAAAAATTGAGGGGCTTAGAAGGCATTCGGTTAATCAAATATGAGGCTGTTAAGATGGCTTCCCCCCACAGATACTTGGGTACATTCATAGTGAACATTAAAGCTCTTGCGACTTCAACTAGATGTCGGTTTTTCCTCTCAGCTACACCATTTTGTTGAGGTGTATCTGGGCAGGAACTTTGGTGGATAATCCCATTATTAGCAAGATATTCACTGAGAATGGAATTGAAATATTCTCTTCTATTGTCAGTTCTTAGAATTTGGATGGGAACATGGAACTGAGTTAGAATCATCGAGTGAAAGAGCTAAAAAACTTTGGCAGCTTCAGATTTCTCCTTAAGGAGATACACCCAACAGACCCTAGTGTGGTCATCAGTAAAGGTGATAAACCATCGAGTTCCAGAAACATTTTTTACCCGAGAAGGCCCCTATATGTTACTGTGAATTAATGAGAATGGCTGGGATGGTTTGTATGGTTTGGCAGGAAATTGTACACGGCAATGTTTAGCAAGTATGCAAAATTCACAATGGAAAGAACTAGGATTTTTATTGATAAACAAATCTGGAAACAGTCTTTTTAAGTGATGGAAATTGGGATGGCCTAGCTTATAATGCCTTAACATTATTTCATCACTAGGGAAACTAAGAGGAGATACATTTCCAGCCATAGCAGTAGGTTCTCCTGATTCCTTCTCAATCTCGAGATAATAAAGTCCATCTCTCACTCTAACATTGCCAATCATCACTCTCGAATCTAGTCCCTGAAATTCACAACCAGTGGCAGAAAACTTAGCACTGCATTTTAGTTCTTCGGTAAGCTTACTAACTGAAATTTGATTACAGGTCAGATTTGAGACATATAGAACAGAATGGAGAGAAATAGTGTCTGAGAGATCAATGGATCCTTTTCCAGCCACAGTAGAGTACGAGCCATCAGCTACTTTAACTCTAGATCTTCCAGAGGATGGGGTATAGGAGGAGAGTAGGGTTAGATTACCTGTCATGTGGTCAAAAGTTCCAGAATCCAGCATCCAAGAACCTGTGTTCTTGGTATGCAAGGCAGTACCTGATGCCATTGCAGAGATTTTGGAGTGACTTGGGGCAGCAACTCGATTCAATAATTTCTGCAGCTGTTTTAGTTGGACTTTGCTTAGAAATATTCCATTCTGTTCTGGTTCCTTGTGATGTTCAGCAGGTTTATCTTCCATTTGTGCTTGAAAAGCCTTTCCTTTACTTGCTCCTCGAGGCTTCCAGTTTGCTGGTTTTCCATGAAAGTCCCAGCAGGTGTCTTTAGTGTGTCCAGGTTTGTTGCAGTGGCTACACCAAGGTCTGTCACCTCTGTCACCCCTTTGAGGATTTCTTTGATCATTCTTAACAGTAAGAGCTGTTGTCTCAATGGGTCTATCACTTGCAGGGATGGCAGATACCTCCTTATTCCTTCCAAGCATAACTCTTCTTCTACTTACTTCCCTTCTCACATCAGCAAAAGCTTCATCAAGGGATGGTAAAGGTTTGTAACCAAGAATCCTTCCTCGCACCTGGTCAAGGTCTCGGTTCAATCCTGTTAGGAACTCATACAGCCTTTCCTTCTCCAAGTGTTTCTTAAATTTGATATTGTCTTCCAAATCTCCCCAGTCGGCTTCGTAGTGCATATCCAGCTCTTGCTACAAAATCTGTAGGTCATTGTAGTACTCAGTGACCTCCAGACTTCCTTGTCCTATCTCCTTGAGTCTATTCTTGATCTCAAATACTTGAAAAGCATTTTTGAGATCAGAATAATTAGTATTTACAGCCTTCCAAATGGCTTGGGCAGTTCGAAGGAAGAGATAGGTCCTACTGATATGAGGCTCCATGGAGTTGATCAACCATGCCATAACCATTGAGTTGTCAACTCCCAGGTTGCATAAGATGGATCCTCCTTGTCGGGCTGTTTGACATCTCCATTAAGATAGCCCATTTTCCTCTCCCCCTAATAACCAGTAGGACTGATCGAGACCACTGAATGAAATTTCTTCCATTCAGTCGGTGATTGGTGATTTGCAGATTTGTGCTTTCTCCAAAAGTTTGAGAGACCATTGAAGACTGCAGATGATCAGAAGGAGTGGCAGATTCCTTGCCTGAACTCATCTTTGAATACTTAAAGTGAACAAGAGTATTCAAGATCTTAAATCTGACTGGAAGATCTGGGAATGCTAAGAAGGACAAACCTTAGCAGAGGATGTCTGGGACTTAGGGAAGGCTAAGGAGGACAAACCTCAGCCAGACGAAAAAATGGACCTTTTATGAAGAGCATAGGCTCTGATACCATGTAAGTAGATTTCCAGGAAAATTAATTGTACTTTAAAAATGTTACAGTTCAGTGATTATATACAAGTCTACCCTAACAATAGTAATTATCTACAATCTAAATCAGTGAAACAAACTCCTAAAAATCAGTAACTAACTCCCGAGAATCTGCAGCTCTAACTGAGCTTTTTTTTTTTTTGGTAATTAGCTCTAACTGAGCTTATCCTAATCAACATTAATCCTATCTGATCTCCTATACAGATCTGTACTCAAAAGCTGTAGAACTTATCCATACAAATTTTGCCACATATCACTTTTACATCAACTTTTTGTACCTTTTTTGTACTTTTTTGCCGTCCAAACACCACCTTAGTCATCTGATGCAATGACTATCATCAATTAAAGTTTAAATGTGACTTAATCTTTGCAAGTATTAAAAAATATGTAATTCTAGGTCCCCATCTATTTACAAAAAGCATAAACTTATAAATAAGAGCTTTACCTTTATGAAAGCTTGTTTCACTTTATAAACTGAATGAACTAAAGCACAAGTTGATACTGTAGTCATACTATTTTGAACGTTATAGTTTTCATCTTGCTGGAAGATAGTAAGATATTTTATCTTAATGAATTTTGGCATTAAACTTATCAAGAGGAAAAAAAGAAATACTTTTTGTGAACTTATCATAAACAATTGGAGGGAGCTGTGTTATGATCCAGTGTTTTCTGTTTCCTGCTCTGTCTAGTGTCTTCTATGTCGTAAAGATTGTCTTGTTCCTTGAACCCTTGTTTGTGTAAAAGAGATCTCTTTGAGCTTGTCATTGGTAGGTTATCCTTGCCTTTTTTCTCCTAATATTTTTCTTTTATTCTGTGATTTCTCTTTTGTCAGTGTGTTGAACTTTTTTTGAATTGCATGCAGCTCCCACGGCTATACAATGTGTACAAGGGCATGGGAACTGTTACATCCTTTCAGAATATTTTAGACAATGTGTTTATTCCACTTTTTGAAGTTACAGTTGACCCAAGTTCACATCCTCAGCTACATTTGTTCCTGATGCAGGTTTGATGACCTTACAACGTTCTGTGCTAAGTTATTCATTCCCTTAACAACTACAAGATAATGACTCTACTTTTCAATGTTTTAATTGATTCTCGTGGTTTAGTATTTTCTTTGTTGCTATTTCTTATCCATATGGTTGTGTTTCAGTCCTTGAGAGTGTTGTTGTTTGACCTAATTTATATTCTTGCATTACAATTGCAATTCTTAATGTTGGTATGCAAAGATTAGTGTTTGATACCCAATTTCTTTCCATTTTGTGGTCAACTATGATCAGGTTTTGATCTTGGAAGTGAACTTCTTCATTTTTTTATTTTTATCTTTTATTTTTTTTGGACTTGACTGCAAGTGGAGAAGTTATATATCAGAGGAGAGGAATCCATTTTTGATATGCTATATGGCATTGAGATATTCTTTGATAAGTGCTTTTTCAGATTAAACATTGCAGCAGATAAAAATGCATTGGTATAGGACAAGTGTTTTCTTATGCAGGAGTTGTGGGCGGGTTGGGTCTATTTGAGCAATTCAAGATTAGGAAATGGATGAGGTAGGTGAGCTTTGTCAAGTGCTGTATACAGTGGTAAGCTTCAGTAACTGGGTTAGCAGTATGGGTTGGATTGATAATGAAGGGAAATTCTCATAATCCTTCCATCATTTGATTAGAGCACCAAGAGGTAAGTTTCTTTGGAAGGCCATATGGAAGCTAGGGGTTCCATGAAGGTATCTTTCTTTGTTTGGACAGCAGATGATAATTTAGAGGAAAGGGGCAAGATGCTGGTTTGGATGCCATAGTCACTTTGGACAATTTGGGAAAGGGCGCAAAGTGTTTCCCGCTGGTGTTCTTTGTGCAGGATAATTGTTACATCTGCCATGCCCATCACATTACACCATCACTGCTTACAGCATAAAATATCGTGCTCGAGTTTGTTTTTATTTTTGTTTTTTTTTCCCTCTCTTTTCTCGTGTGTGGGTGTATCCATCATAGGTGTTAATGTGGTTTTCTGGATGTCAACACAGGTTGTGGGATTTGACCTCGTTGATGATGAAAGTAAACCAGAAAGACGCCCAACTAAGCACATGCCAAAGCCAGCAGAATGGACAAATGAGTTTAATCCTGCATACTCTTATTATGCTTATTATTGCTATGCCAACTTGTATACTCTTAATAAGGTTTGTATAAAAAGTTTCTTTACATCCTTGAATATTGTCAATAATTTTGTGTAGGTGAATTTTTTTTTATTATATATTTATTTTTGTTGAGGAGGGGAGTGAAAATTGAAAACCTCACACATGGTAACTGTTAGAAGTTATCCCATATCAACCCATCAAAAAAGTTATCCCCCCCATAAGAGATGGATTCTCTCACCTTAACACTTAGATTTTGATGTTGAGACCCCTATCTTATGTGCAGTTGGGCTTCTTGACATGGTATCAAAGCAAATTTTCAACTGGATCTCACCACAATCCATGCTATGTATATGTTCATGCGGGTCAACATGAGGGCTGTTAGAAGTTGTTCCACATCAACCCATTTGAAAAGTTATTCCCCCCGTATAAGTTATGAACTTCCTTTACCTCAAAACTTAGGTTTTGAGGTTGGAATCTCTACTCTTATGTATAGTCGGGCTTTTTGACAGTAACACTTCATAGCATTATGCAAACATGAGATGCATCAAAATTCCAACCAAACTCAACCTTAGTATAAAAAGACTCAATGCATTCTCTGAAAATTTTCAAAAACTCTTGAATTATCCTCTTCTTGTTCTCAAATGAATGAAACTCAATCCATGTTGAATATTTTTATAATTCGTGAATGTTCCAAAGTGTTCTGGATACAATGTATAGTGCTCACATCCACGGATTATGCATAAGATTTATTTATTTATTTATTTCAAAGTACATATGTTTGTAGATGTTCTTTTGCAGAGAGAACTGCGGAAGTTGGTTTTCAAGTGGTGGCTAAGGGCAGGGTGGGGAGGTTGTTGCTAATAATTTGCGAGAATTTGATTGCTTTTTCTCATGTTACTATGTATATTATTTAGTACTCCCTCTCTCTCTAAACAAAAATAATAATAATAAATAAAAACGGATGGGTCTTATATCTATTCTGCTGAATCATTTTTGTTATAATATTTTCTTCCAGCTTCGTGAACTGAAAGGAATGCCTACAGTCAGATTGCGGCCTCACTGTGGGGAGGTTATTGTCTTAGTTGTCTTTGTCTCACGCCTTCAGTTCTTTTATGGTATTTGAATTATTTTTTTCCTAAAATACTAAAATATATGCAAACTGCACAGGCAGGTGATATTGACCATTTGGCTGCTGGTTTCCTTCTATGCCACAATATTTCTCATGGGATCAATTTGCGGAAATCTCCTGTTTTGCAGTATTTATATTACCTTGCTCAGGTTGGTTGTTTGACTGGATTTTCCATATTATATTATTCTAGAGGAAATGTGTATTGGCCTGGTTGGTTGTTTGAGTAGATTTTCCATATTATATTATTCTAGAGGAAATGTGTATTAGCCCTCTTGTTACCTGTGTAAATAGTTTACAACCAGAGCTCTTTGCCTGGTTGGATGGAATGTTTCACTGATAAAATAAAATGGAGTTGATCGGTTCCTATTGACCAGTACTTTGTGCAGAACTTACACAGTAATCAAGGATCAAAATATCATTTTGTTTCCATCAAAGGGTTGAAAAGTTTCCGTTTCCTAAGTGACCAAAACAAAATGCTAGTGGAATGATAATTGTAATGTTTCTGTTGAAATACACTAAAATGCACCAAAAATACGGCCCAATGTAACAAAATAATAAGTTCCTTAATTAGTTTATTGTTAAAGTTTTTGTACATTTAGATGGATTGGAATACATAATGTAAACATTTTTAGATATTCTAATATTTTTGTGCCAATCTCGAAACATTTCCGAATTGCTTCCAAAACGTTTCTAAAACATTTATGTTTGTGTTAAATCTTTTACTACTTTCTTTATAATATTTATTGTAGCTAAAAATCTAAAACATTCTGGTCAGCTATATCCTGTGCATAAAAAATAGAAAATGCCCAACCAATTTTATATACATTGTTCTACCTAATGACTCTATACCAAATGCCCAACTATATTCTTGTGTGTGTAAATTTGTCATAATGTAAGTTATGGTAATAACTAATGTTCCATTGGAAAGATTTTATGTTCCTCTATGTCCATTTTTGTATGGGATTTATTTTTGGTGAGGACATTCCGATTATTAGATTGATGGATAATCCATTTAGTTTGTGTATGACTAATAAATATGTATATGACTAGATGGTTTACTTCTCTTTTGTGTACCTTGTCTTTCATTTGTCATTGTATCATCCTGTATATGTTTTCTTGAACACAAAAAGATTACTAATCTTATTTTTCAGATTGGATTGGCCATGTCTCCACTGAGCAATAATTCCCTTTTCGTGGACTATCAACGCAACCCATTTCCAATGTTCTTCCAGCGTGGCTTAAATGTCTCACTTTCAAGTGATGATCCTTTGCAAATCCATTTAACAAAAGAACCTCTTGTAGAAGAATATAGTGTTGCAGCAAAGGTTCACTTGCTTCGAGTCTTTGTTGTTGGTAGCAATCTTGGGTTTGTATCTTACACAGTCTTTATATTTCAGGTCTGGAAGCTGACTTCCTGTGATCTGTGTGAGATAGCAAGAAATTCGGTCTATCAGTCTGGATTCTCACATGCAGCCAAGGTGAGAAATTTGAAGATACTACCAATTTATATCTCGTAATAATTGTACGTTAATTTTGAGTTGACAATTTGTGACTTTATGGTTAAGGCATCAATCAACTTGCTTGAATTCATTGATTATGATGGATTTTTCAGTCAGGTGATGCAAGTTACTTCAAGGGTAATGGTCAGAAGGAAAACTGTTCTGTTTTGATGGTTGATTTTAGTTTTAGTACTTGAGTTAGTGTCCAAATATTCGGAAAATCAGATTTATTGTGTTTGGGTGTTGGTACCATTGGAAACTTTTTCCTAGAGACAACATAGAGCAGGGATAAATGCATGACTTGAGCATCATAATGTTAAACTAAAATTTTTTTGGAGGGACACTCTTATGGTCAGGAAATTTTGAGACTTAGTATCAAAATTAAACACAAGAAATGTTGCTTAAGCAAATTCCGAAATACAAATGGGCAAGTGGTGAGATTGAAGACGAAACACCAAAAAGCGAACATTTTTTTATGCAAAGCTCCATTGTTCACTTAAAAAAAAAAAATAAATAAATAAATTGAATGGATAGGAAATGATAATGCTTATGTAATTAATTAAGAGTGGTTTAAATGCTTTCGATTTTTGCGTCCAATTTTTCTTATGAAGCTAGCTAAAAGAAATCATCTCTAAATCAACTATAAGAGTTGGCCATGCACCGTGCATGGGGTGCATGGGGTATGTTGTTTTAGTGGCCAAGTATTAACATGATAACAGATAGCATGGTTGAAATGTGCATATGAGGATAAATATATGAATGTGATAGAGGAAGAATGGTAATGTTAGATATGCAGACATTTATGAGATGGTGGAACTTTGAAGTAGGGCCTGCTAAAGATAAAATAAGATATAGTAAGTTAAAGATAGTTGGGCCTCATGTAAGGAAGACCAATAGAAGTACCCCCTATCCAGGAAAAATCATATGATTTTCATTGACAGTAATGCCAGGAGAAAAGGAAAAGAAATGCATGAGTTGAGAGATGAAAGAGATGACAATGTCTACTTCCATGGAATTTATGGTGTTGGTTCGTAATGGCAAAATAGAATTTTTGTACTTGATCTCAAATGTATGTACCTATTATTATAGCATTAAAAGAGCTTGAAAGTCTACTAATATACTGTCTTCTTCTTGTAATTTGTTATAAGCTAACTCAACACAGACTTGAACGGGTGTAGAAGCAAGGAACCTTGACAATCTAATGTATGCTTTTGAGTTCTACTTTAGTGACTTAAGTAAAATTTTCAATTCTTCTATTCCATAAGGAATAGAGTACGGACAATCTTTCCTTTACTACTACTCCTCAGGGGCCAACAAGGGGGAAACAGTTCAACTCTATCACTAGCATTCTAGAGCCCTCTAGTGGTCTTATAGGCCCTTTGTTATTATTGTTATTTTCTTTTGCCCACAAGGGATGAAAATGATCTTAATGGGACACGCATTTTGAGAAAGAGGGGGGTAATAGGACAAGGGTTTGCGTCAATTTTCCTACTATGTATATTGGCACATGCTTGGCGCTCTTGTAACACGTGTCTTCTGTCATGTCATATTTCCTTTGTCAAACAGCTAGTCAATTAATTTAAAATAAAGAAATGAAAATTTGTATGAATATGAAAAGAACTTAAAAATAAAATAAAATAAAAAATAAAAAATAAAAAAATAAAAACACGAAGGACACTGCATGCAATTACAAGTTTCATGAAGAAAGAACTTAACCAGTTGAATTAAAAATCCATGTTCCAACACTTCAGTTTGAACTTTAAGGATTACAGCAGAATCTTGGGAGTTTGAACTTTAAGGATTACAGCAGAATCTTGGGAGTCTGAACTTTAAGAATTAGCAACAGATTCTTGGTTAATTGAATCATATTGCTATAATTCGGGAAAATAGGTAACCATAACATATTAGGTTGTAAATCTAGCAGCAGCTACGTGAGCTGAGGGCTAAATTGCAGTTGCTGATAGTGTAGGTCTCTTGCCCTTGATAACATCACACATCCCTAGTACAATTGAAAAGAGGCATGTCAGATTGTGGACTGCCAGTGCTCTTAAAGAAAAGATATAGCCTGCCCTTGTGCAAGTAGCATGCATATTATCATGAGTTCCATGTTCCATAATATTTACTAAAGGAGACACAGAACTTGTAAATGATGTGATCTCTTGAAACCAGTCCTATGTGAAATGACTGCATACTGATGCATATTCTGTTGACGCAGTCTTTTTTCACCAATTCTTCCCCCAGGAAGCTTGAAATTTGAGCCCAATTTTAAGTCAAGAGGAGCTCTACCAACTGTCGGTCACTCTCTGTAGGATGTTGCCACATCAGCCACATTGTTCGCGTTGGTCAATAGCATTCCTCTTAATCAATATTGACAATCAATTGCAACCTGACTTTCTGGGTTGAATTGGGCATAATGTTAAAAGGACACTGCTATGGGTATTCACTGGTGACGCGAATGTCTGATCTCGAATGTCCATATGTGGCTCCCACACAGTTTTTGAGGGTAATTATGGTAATGTAATAAAATTTCTGGGGATAATTTTAGAAAAAAATTCAATTATTTTAACCTGTGCAGTAGGCTTATCTTTGTACATATACGTTGTGCGGGGGGTGAGAGCCGATTGTGGGCAATGAGAGCAAAGTATTGTGGGTTTTTTGTTCAACTGGAAAATGAGAAGGGGCCTGTGCAATTTTTAGGTAAGGGGGGCAATTAGCCCCGCTGGTCCTAACGTGAGTTCACCCTTAAATGCATGGACAGCTGAGATCGGACAATCATCACTGTCCATAGCACTCCTCATGGTAAAATTTATAAAATTTGAATATTCTTAACGATGACCAAAGCAACACCTTTAATTCTTCGATTTTGAACTCCTAACTACAAGCACCCCCCCCCCCCCAAAAAAAAAGCCTCAAATCCTTGAACTCTGGTTTGATGTATGCAACTGAAATCCACAGCCTTGAGGAGAGCACCTTTTACATTCAACATCTGCTATTTGTAGAATTTATATATTGTGCAATATTGGAGAGTAAGAGGTTGGCAGGGTATATGTTTGAAATTATGGAAGTGGTAGCGTCAGTGTGTTTATTTCATATTATCCATTTTTTCCCCATCGTACTAGCCTTTGTGATTTATTATCCACCAGAAAAAAAAAAAAGTAGCCTTGCAACAAGTTCTTCAATGCCTACAATGACAAAAATAAAACCAGTAGGTGGAGATGTTTGCAACCCATTTTCTGATATTGCTTCTCTGAAGTATCAAAACTTTGCAGTCATTAGACATACCATAGATGCTTGTATTTTCAAACTGTAATGCAGTATTGACTATCGAGTTCCATCTTGGTCATTTCATCTTCTATGAAACTTCATTGTGGGTGTGAATGGAGGGTAATTTGCTCAAGTGGTCGTGTAGACATGTTGTATTTCTCGTGATATTATTTGTATCTTCAAGAAACTGATTTCCTACAGCTTGCTTATCTTGTAAAACATTTGAGGTTGCATTGTTTGAATAAATTAAGTATTCCAGCTATCCCACCATAGGCAGCGTCTTATTGAGTGGTTTTGTTAGTTGCATTGGCTTGGCAGCAAATATTTCAAGAGGGGTCCTGAAGGAAATGATATTCACAAGACAAATGTGCCAGATATGAGGATTTCCTTCCGACATGAGGTGAGTCTCAAGTTATGCTCTGAACTGTATTCTCTGGCTCACTGGTGGGTGAATCACCAAGCAAGATTGGCAGTGTCTTAATTGGTTCATCTCCAAAGAAATGCTGTCTTGGTTTATTTTCTTGTTTGACAAGACTTTTATGTATATGAGTATGACTGACAATATTGGAGTTTTTGCAGACATGGAAACAGGAGATGCAATATGTCTATTCAGGACAGGCCAGGCTTCCCGAGGAGACAGATTTTTAATTGGAAGAAGGAAGCATTTAGAATGAAGAAAACTTGGGATTCAATCTGTTTTAGGTGCAGAGATAATCATGATTCTAAAATCAAAGATAAGGTTGATCTATGCCTGGACAAGGCATGCCATTTGAAGTCATTGATTCTTCCTTGCAGGTCACTCATTCATCTCCCAGCTTCAAGCACATATCAGAGCTTGTGAAGAAACCTGGCTGATAATATCTCAGTTGACTTTATTATTTGCTTTATTGCTAATGCTGCTAATATTCCTAGGCCAAATTTGTAGTATCCCTATGATGTTCGATCATATTCCATGTTGGTCACTGCAAACTATATCTGATTTCTGTAGGTGGATGGTGTTTTAGACTTTTTACCGACCAATAATTGAATGATAATTCAGACTTGGACCTCTTTAAAAATGGAGTAGGCATTTTGATGGACTATGCTTGGTCTGGTAGCCTTTGATACCAAGCCTTGGTTGAAATTAATCATTTAACGACCAATAATGGGTGTTTTTAAAAACTTTTTTCATTTTTTATCAGAGCCATCTTAAACTTATTTTCTATGTAGTCGGAGAAGGTAGGTTTGAACATCGAGCTACAATTAGGCAAGACAGATTTTCCAAATTCTGCTTTTATGAATTGGAAAATAAATTCAATCCAATCCACAATTGGCAATAATTTAAAAACCTGCTTTGTACAAAAAAAAAAAAAAAAGAAAAAAAAATTAATCCTACAGCTTAGTTTTAAAGATTTCTATTAAAAGAAATTACTTTTTTAAAAGGGTAAGCTAAAGCATTTTTTTTTCTTTTTTTTTTTTAAAGTAATTTATGTATTCAATGCAAGTCAAATAATTTCGGATTTGTTTTTCTGCAATTATTTGGATTGATTATGAGAACACTTCTCATACTAAGAGGTATTGGGAAGGCCAGAAGTTAGAAAAAAAAATGTAATGGGTTGGTAACTTTGTTACGTTTAGGAAGTAAATTTAAATTTGTTGATAAGACATATTCAAACATAATTGAATGGTCCATTTGAATAATTTTCATATATTGTATCAGAATTTTGAGCTGACGGAACTCGTGGTTGAATGGTTCGTTTGAACGAAGCGAATAAAATTTTTATATTGACAGCATCTGTTTGAATATATGGAATAATTATAAAAATTTCACATAACAATTTCTTTAGTGTTTATTTCAAATTAATCAACTGTGATAGCATTAGGTAAGATATTGTTATAAAATACAAAAAGTAACAACACTAGAGATGAATTAAAGTTCTAAATCTTTATTAATAATAAACTTGGTCATTCTTCATCAATTAAAACATAATGGCTTTATTTGATTTGCTGTAAACATAATGGCTCTAAGTGTGTTTGAAGTGACAAATAGTGAAATAAATTGTAGATTCGTAATTCGTGCAGTGAGATAAAAAGAAAATAATTTTTAAAAATTTTTAATATTTTTCACCGTTTTTCAAAATTTTTTGTTACTGTAAACCGAAGCTCAATGTATAAAGAGGCAAAGAAAATCCAAACCTAATTGGACTCGTAGCTTTGGTTTGGGAGAGTGGGAGGAGAGGAGAAGAGAAAAAGAGAATGATTGGAATGGATGTATTGAGTATTTTTTTTAAATAAATATTATCAGATTTATTGATTTTAAATTTATAAAAAGGACTAATAAAGTTTGATACAACTTGATAATTTGACATGATTTAAAACATAAATTATGAGAGAAAATTTAAATATGATACGATAGAAATACATAAATTCTACATTGATACAATTTAACATAACTTTAACTTGATTATGAAATAAGTTAACTATTTAACATGTTTATTAATTTTTGAGATATTTGAGCAATAACACGGATAAATATAATTATAAATATGAACGCAACATGCGAACTTGAATTGTCATTCTTATCCATAAATACAAACATGACATTAGTATGTTATATATTTCTATAATTATATAATTTTTAAATTTTTATAAATATAAATATAGGTATTATTTTATTTTTCGAACTAATAATGTATATTTTTTACTTATGAGATTTTAGAGTATTTTAACTTATTAAATTCATTCAACCAATCAACAATACACCAGAAAGGTATAAGATGATGAATTAAAAAGTTGACATTACACTTGGGACATCAGGTCGAGAACCGTTAAATTAAAATTTATTGATTTAAATTTATTTACATATTTTTAATAAAAAATTATAAATATATTTAGACTATTAAATTTTTTCCCAATGTTCAGCGTTGTAGTTACCAAGTTGGCACTGCTAACCACCTTTCGTAGCATTTATCGAAGGGATTTTTCTTTCAAAGGTTTGAATAGTGTTTATTAAAAAAAAAAAAATGCTACGTTGACACTTATCTTTTACATTAATGTTTACAACCTACTAATTTACACTGATCACTATCGTAATAACTAGTGCATTTGTTCAAAATTATTACAGTCACAAGATATTATCTTGATTTTATGGTTGTGATGATTTTGAATGAATTACACGGGTCACTATAGAGAACGGCTAGTATAAATTAGCGAAATGTAAATAAAAATGTAAAAGATTGAGTGAAAGCATAACAACACTAATTTATTAAAACTCCCCCTATTGCCATTTACACAGATTTTCGGGTTGTAGCCGTGAACGTGGTTAACCCGTTTGCTCAATTCCTCGGGTTAAACCGACCCATGGATCGGACTCAAAAAAATTGTTTTCTCCGAATCTACACGAGTCAATGGGTCTCCGAATCTCCGAATGTTTTAGCCCACCTATATTGTGAAAGGCCGAATTGCTTCTCGCTCTCTCCCTCTCCTCTCGATCTTAAAATCCCACCAGCCGGTTCGCCGCTCCTCCTCTTCTAGTTCCTTCCTCAACAACTTCGCAAAACCTCAGAAAACCCTCGCCTGCCCCACCACCATCACCCGCCGTTGACGGCGGCGCAACCCGCCAGTCCTCTTCGATCAAACTTATCCGAATCAGAAAGACGAAGATGGCAGCCACGGAGGCATCGGACGTCACTGAGGGGCCAGTACTCAACCTCATCAACAAGCGGCTCCGTGCCCTCCGCAAGAAGTACAACCGCATCCTCCAATTGGAAGAGTCCGTCTCCCATGGAAAGGCCATCCACAAGGAGCAGGAAGACGTCCTACGTTCTAAGCCCCACGTCTCCGCCGCCATCGATGAGCTCGAGAAGCTCCGTCAGCCCCTCTCTGCCGCCGTGGTCGATGAAATCAGCCTAGCCTTGCAACGCCATCAGGTCTCGGTCTCACCATCCCTAACCATCGCCGCCTCCGAGTCGGACAGTAAAGAGGATGTCGAAAATGAGCAAAATTTGGAGAAGATCGAACCCAAAGTGGACGAAGAGCCTGCGATGGTGGAGGATCTCCTGAACTTGCTCTACTTCGGGAGTATGTTCGATGTGAAGAGTCAGAACGATTTCACTTCAACGATGCTGACTCGGACGCACGAGCGAGGGTGCTGCCTGACCTACGATTACGTTACCGACGACGACGCCACCGATCTGCTT
Source organism: Vitellaria paradoxa (assembly GCA_019916065.1). Lineage (NCBI taxonomy): Eukaryota > Viridiplantae > Streptophyta > Magnoliopsida > Ericales > Sapotaceae > Vitellaria > Vitellaria paradoxa. The sequence goes on along the minus strand of CM034233.1, from coordinate 18,398,046 downwards.
GGCGAGAGGGACTTGGATTTGATTTCGATGTTGGGTGGTCTCTTGATATCCCGGCCGGTCGATTCGAGTCTCTCGCACAAGAATGCTTTGCAACGGTGCATTGAGCACGCGAAGCAATGGCTGGCCAAGTCCGATCATCCAATCGATTCAGATCCAAATGTTACTTGTATGTCTATCACCCGGTTTATAAATTTTTGCAAATTTTGTATGGATTCTGTGTGTTTTACCGGCTTTGTTTGTTCATTTATAGATGCTGGGTTGAGAGCAAAGCTCAACAAGATTATGGCTTCGGACTATTTCACCACAACACCGGAGATGAAAGCTACTGTTGAAATGGCTGCTGCTGCTGCTGGAAATTATGCCTCTTTTCAGGTACCAGTGCATGGCTCCATGGTGCCAGGCAGCGTGCCAATTGAAGTGGAAGGTTCGGATGAGCAATATCCGAAGAAGGTAAAACTATGATTTCCTTAGAAATTGGGATACTGGAGATCTAGTTTTTAACCTTTCTGTTTGATGTTGTATGCTTAGATTCATGCTGCATTGGTTTATAGAGGTAGTACTGTAGCACTATGTTTTGTTGCTTTTAATTTAATCTATTTTGTGGACTGCAAAAATAAGTGTGATTTTTCTTTTTCTTTTTTTTTTTTTTTCCATCTGGTCAAATCAGACCTGATTTCATGGTCTTTGCCAAGTTTGCATCAGTTTGTTGATACTTCCACTATAATGATGAACAAGGTGGCACATGAAATCTTTGTTTTAGGTGGGTTTTAGAGTTTGAAACTATTTAGTTTGTTAGGGATTATTTGATTCATAATACCAGCTCCGTAAACTTCTTTTGGTGTTTTTATCTGTCCACCATTAGCTAGTCTCTTTCTATCTTCACCCCTCCCCCTCTTTTTTCATCTAAGAAAACTATGTTGTCTTGTGTCAGAGTATTTTCTGCCACCAAATTGATGCATTTAAACCAAGTTTCCTTTATGTAGTATTATTTGGTGTTTAGCCATTGTTATTCTGTTTGGTGAAGAGCTGCTTTGCCACGTAGGATTGGGTTGGACAAGGCAATTTGATTGTTTTAGGTGGTATATTCTTTGAATTGAAAGTGATAGAAGGTTGCAACATGATAATGTTTTCCTGCGGTTATGCAATTTGGACGCATTGGTAGACCAGGCAATCAATGATTCATGTCCCTGCGGAGGTAGTATTTTTGTATATGATGGGAGATGTGTCTTTCTACAGGTTCTTATTGCATTTCTTAAATTTGTGGTAAAGCTCCATAAATTAGATATATTCGTACACCAAAATGTACTATGACATGATTGTTTGGTGGGAAAGAGATCACTATTTCTCCTCTTATTTAATTGTTTTCCTTTTATTTTTAATTTTTGCAAAGAAATTAGTAGATAGTTTAATTGTTCAGGATATGCTTAATGACACGGATGTGTAGCGGGTGGGTTTATCTAAACCCTGTGCCAATCCCAATGGAAAAAATCCTCCATGTAGACATGGCAGGTTGAATTCACTTATTCCATACCCACCCCACTTTAAATAATTGGGTTTAGTGTTCTGAACCCACTAAGACCTCAATGAATGATTTTTTTCAATACAAATTATATGATTATAAAACATAATATAAAAATATTACTAATATATTTTGTATATTATCTTTTACTAATATATATTATTTGTCTACTATTATAATATAAATGGGATATTTAAGATATTTTATTACATAGTCGGGGTAAGTCTGGATTAAGAAATCTAGAACCCTAACATGTCTCATACTCGCTTCAGGTTTTTATTTTTATTCCCATACTCGCTTTAGGTTTAATTATTCAAATCCCAAACCAGTCCTATTAGTGTTGGGTGAAGCGGATGATTTGGTTAAATTGCCATCTATACTCATTGTTCGATCATTGGCTCTTTTTCCTTGTCATTTGGAATATTTTGCATGTTGTAATCTTAACATGATACACCTTCATTTTTGGAATGGGTAAATTACATCTACCCCTTTAACATTTGGGTAATTACACTTAGCACCTCTAACATTTAAAGTTATACTTGCCTCCCTTATTTTAAAATATTGTTAACATTAACCCTCTTTTGATAAAATCAATTGTTAAAATTTAGCAGAAAATGTTAAAATAACTAAAATTTTTGGTATTTTTTATTTTTTATTCCTTACATTTTTATCAATTTTCCTTACAAAAATTCTCAAAAATAAGCAAAAAATAAATAAAAACAAAAAAATTTTTAGGATTTTTGTAAAAAAACTGATGAGATATGAGAGAGTGGGGTAAAATAAGGAAAACACCTAAAATTTTGATTGTTTTGACATTTTATATTAAAATTTAATGTTGATTTTATCAAAAGGGGGTCAACTAGGAAGCACAGATGCTTCAAAATGGGTGCTGTATCCGTATTTGATAGGTATTGGATATACATACTTTTCGGATATTTCAAGATATGTATCAGGTGCGTCATATGACGTATCATATTATTTTATCATTTTTCTTCAAATATATGATTAAGTCAAATCTAGATTTGAGTAATTGAAACTCCTAAAATTATAAAATCTTATGACTTGTATTTTGTTATATTTTGTATATTAAATTAATTTTGTTGTGAATGTTATATTCATATGTATAATTAATAAAAATGTACAAAATTTATATTTTTTAGCTGTATCCCTACTGTGTCCGCTTCTCGTTTTTTTTAAAATTGTCATATTCGTACCTGTATCATATTCGTATCCGTACTTCTTAAGGGATTAATGTTAACAACAATTCAAAATAAGAGAGGTAAGTGTAACTTTTAAATGTTGTGAATGCTAAGTGTAATTACCCAAAAGTTAAGAGGAGATATGTGTAATTTATCCTTTTGGAATTAATCTTTGGTATTTGTAATCATTCAGAGAAAAGGGAAAGAATTATAAAAACTTATATTTTTTTTCTTGTACTTTTTTTTTTTTTTTGGGGGGGGCTCTGGTTGCTCATATAATATTTTGAGTTGATCCAATCCATATGTTTATTGTATGCTTTTGGGTCTAAGTACATCATGGTTTTAGAAGACCTCTTCTGAGGTATGTCGAATTTGTTTGGCATCTTCCTTGCCACAACTCTTGCCAACACTTAAGCTTTGCAATTGATGCTCCACTCCCTGTAACGTGGCCTTAACAATATCGGAAAGTATTACAGCAGCTTTGCATTGGTGCTGTCCAGTGCCTGTGAAATCGTTTCCTTAAATGGTTTTACTCACCCTTAATTAGTTGGGTAGTGTAATCTACTCCTATATTGGTACACGCTCTTGTGTGGACCATACCAACATGAGAGGTTGCTCTGATACCATTTGTAGCACCTTTGTTCTAATTTGTAAAATATTGTCCAATTTTGGGCTTAAGCTCATTACGACATAAAAAGGCCTTGGCTTCAGTTCTCCTTCACCATCTTATAGGGGGGCTGTTGAACGGTTTCCTTGCTAGCGCTTATCAGCTTTGTCGAGATGGGACTTCGCCTCCCCTCAAGCGACCTAGTACTATCAATATGTGGTGAGGGCTGCAATGCCTTTTGAACTGTATTTGTCCATTTGGCAACTTTGGAGTTTGTTTCTCACCTAAGAGAACAACTTCAACTAATTTTTGGCATTAACCATGTGAGTCTTTTTTAGTTTGTATCAGTGATTATTTTTCTTATTCTCCATTTTTTATGTTCTTCTGTCAAAAAAAAAAAAAAAAATTGTTCTTCCATCTTCTCAAATTGTTTTTTGTCAAGAAAAGGTTTTGTTTTTTGTTGCTACTGATTTTGCTAATAGAAATGGATTAATGTAATAATAAAAATATGCTTTTTGATGTTTTGTTATATGTAAATTACTTATTGAAAAAATGATATTGTTTTAGTCAACTCAACAGAACCTTAGTCTCAAACTAGTTGAGGTTGGCTATACGAATCCTTTTCCTCTATTCATTTTTGTCATGATTTATATTTTCCATGAGATTATATAAGGTCAGGTCTTTCTTCAGAATTTTAGTCCATTTGATATTAGGTCTTCTTTTTGTCCTCTTTAACCCTCTTTGTTGGATCTACTCACTCTTGCTTAGGGGTGCATATCTAGGTTAACATTGGATGCGACCAAACCATCTTACATAACACTATCTACTTCTTTCGGTGCCACCTCAATTTTCTTTCGGATATATTAATTTCTTATTCTATATGTTTTTGTTTTACCATTCACACCCAATCAAAAATAAAATAATTCTCTATTAAAACTAAGTCATTTCTTTACAAACCCATAGAAACCAAGTGTGGAGTTTGTTCTATGCATATGCATCACACATGTTCCTTTTTCTTAATGCTAAATATCTCAACTGGCACATCTCTGGGATTTAAGCCAAGGGTGAAAATATTGGATTATGGAACCTAACTAAATTTAACATAATCTAACACTGAATCTTGTGTAAGGTCTCGTATGTGTGACTCTCAAGGTCTAGTGCCAAGGTCAAAGAGGTATACCATACATGTAACTTGAAGTACCATTCCTATATTTACAAAGTATAATGCATAGTGAATGAATAAGCATACATCACAATACAACGCCAAATATACGTAAAAAGTGATGGATTGGGTTAAATGTTGATGGCAAAATTTGTTGGGTTATCAAAATTTTGGATTATATATATGGATTAAGAAAAAATATTCATTTTTTTTTGGGGGGGGGGGGAAGAGTCTGTAGCCTTTTTTTTTCCCTCTCCAAATGAAAAGTTCGAGTTATTGTCCGTGAGTGTTTTTTTAGTGTTTTAGGAGAGTGAGACATTTTGAAAATTTCCTAGAAAGAACTCATATTTTGTTCCTTAGAATAGAGATCAACTAATGTAGAAGTTGAAGCTTTCGTATGAGATGAGTGACCCAGTTCTGTTAATGGCATTTTGTTGCCCCTTTGAGCCATTCCTATTTTGTTCTTCATTTCTTTCTAGTGTCTTCACTTGAACCTAATCATTTATCACTACTGTTGCACAGACAATGCAACATATTCTTACTTGACTGTTCTCACAGAATGACGATGTTCCTTTTTGTATCATACATTATGGGTTGTATTGGTAGAATTGTTGACTGGGGCTGCAATGCATGGGAAGCAATGAATTATGGGTCCATCCACTGGACTTTCATTCCTTTTTTTTTGAAAGGTATTGGACTTTCATTGTCCTTACGGCACTTCCATGTTTTTCTTCATGCCTTTGTTGTTCTTTCACATGGACCAAATATTTTCTTATTACTTCTTCACATATAGGACAATGGTTCAGTATTGAGCACAGTCAACATATTCTTACTTGACTGTGCTCGCAGAATGACGATGTTCCTTTTTGTATCATACATTATGGGTTGTATTGGTAGAATTGTTGACTGGGGCTGCAATGCATGGGAAGCAATGAATTATGGGTGCATCCACTAGACTTCCATTTTTTTTTTTTTTTTTTTTGGGAAAGGTTTTGGACTTTCATTGTCCTTAAGGCACTTCCATGTTTTTCTTCATGCCTTTGTTGTTCTTTCGCATGGACCAAATATTTTCTCATTACTTCTTCACATATGGGATAAATGGTTCGGTATTTATGCACATTTCCAGTTGTTTTTTTGCTGGGGATGCATAAGGTATGCATTCATGATGTTGTGCTTCTCTTATTTTTACTTATCTAGAGGAAACAGGCTGCATTTTTGCTGAATGGCGAAAGATCTGATTTCTATTTTTTTTTAAGTTTTTTTTTTTTTTTTTTTTTTTTTTTTTTTTTTTTTTTTTTTTCTCGATTGAGAGTATTAACGCATATATGTTAAGGGGTGGGGGAGGGGGAAATTTTCTTCTCCTCCGGTGGTGAGGGTGGAGCCATGAGGGCTCTACCACTGAGCCACCTCCTTTGCTCACTGGAGTGAAAGAATTATCAATAGGAGAAAGGCATTTTTCTTTTGCAAGTGATGTAAATTGCACCTTCGAAAATGAGGGTAGACTTCTTATGTTCTAAGGATCACCAATTTGTTGAATGCCAATTTTTATTGATGCTTGATTAATACGCGGGAATCCTGCTTCCCATCAATGGGTTCAATCCTGCCCTGATATGTTGATAGTGTGAAGTATTCTGTTTAACTTGTGAAAAGCTGATAACTGGACACGATAAAGTGGTTCTAGGAGAAAAGGTCAGTCAGAGCCTGGATTGGGCATTTAACTAATAAGAATAGTAGCTTAGTATGCAGTGGGTGATGACTGTTTTTCTTCCTTCAGGTTTGTTAGTCACCAATGTGTTAGCTGACTCAGCTAAATAGTATCTATCAGTCTCTGGAACTTCTCTTTTCTTTCCTTCGTAATAATTTAGATTTCTTGTTGTGTGCATGTGTGTGGAGCTTGATGCTGTGGCAGCATGTGTTTATATGATTGAATGGCTTTAGGAGCTATTGTCACTTCCAAGTTGAGCCATGATGTGGCTTCATTAGGCCTTTTTTTTTTTGGGGGGGGGTTGGTGGTGGACAAACAAACTTGGTCTGCAGTGGGTGTACTCAGCGAGGATTAAAAAAAAAAAAAAAGAAGGAAACAAATTTTACAAATTGTTGTTCTTAATTTAATTATATTTTTTTGTTAATAAAACAGAAAAATTGTAAGAGAAATTATTTAATGTGATGACTGTTTTCTTCCTTCAGATTTGTTAGTGACTAAGGTGTTTACTGACTCAGCTAAGTAGTAACTATTTGTCTCTGGCATTTGTTCTTTTCTTTCCTTTGTAATAATTTAGGCTTCTCATTGTGTGCATGCATGTGGCGCTTGATGATGTTAAGTTAACATCGTTTTCTTAGTTATTGGTAACTGAGGGGAAGAGAGCTAAATTTTTAATTTTCTTACATGTATCTTAATTTGTTGGTATTGTCTAGGATGAAGATTCGGCAAATTTTGAAGGAAATGAAGCATATGATAATCAGTCAAGTCCTGTGGAAGAACCTCAAAAGGTTGCTTATATTTGTACTCTTGCGGAAGCTTCCTGTATTTATTTATCCATCCGTCAGTTTAATATGATGAAGCATGTCACCCTGCTTTGTAGGTTGAATTTGAGTCGGAAAATCATGCAGAAGTTCATTCTCAGACAGAAGTAGATGGTCAACGGGCGGAAGGGCAGAACCAGAGAGACATGGAGTCAAAGGAGCAGCATTATGCACCTCGGAGGAACTATCAGAACCAAAGAGGTGGCCGTGGTGGTGGTGGTGGTCGCAGGGGTTACCCCAATGGCCGTGGAGGTCGAGGAAGTAACCGGGGAGGTGGGCCTTACCAGAATGGCCGCTACCAATATTATGACCAGCCCGGAAACTATTATCCAAGGAACTATTACAACAATAATAGGGGAAGGGGTGGCAGGGGTGGTGGTGGTGGTGGGAACTTCTACAATAACCATAACTCAGGAGCTCAAGCCAACCATGCAGCAGCTGATTCATGACCTTAATAACTTATTTAGCTGTTTATAGGGTCCCCCCCCCCCCCCCTCTTTTTTTGTGGGCTATCAGCCTTTTTGGAGGGGTGGTTATGATGTTTTCCTTGCATGGAACTTGGTCTAATTGGATGTTACTGTCATTGAGAGTGCGCTATCCAGGAGACCCCCTTTTTGTAGTCCAACGAATGAAAGAATTTCATAAAAAATGGTTGCTACAGTTTCTTGTTTCATTTCAACAGCAACTTTTGCACGCAAGTTGAAATTTCACTCTTCTCAGTGTAGACGCATCATGGAACATCGAGCAGCCATTCAGTGGCCTATTTATTTCTCTTTATGATCATGTTTTTACGTGCCTAATTCAGTTTTAGAAGGGATTGTATTCAAAAAGACGATTCTGTTTACAGCTGCCCCTATTAGTTAAATGGAGTGGAGTGGGGCCACTCATGATCAAGGAAGACAGACGAGGGACCACAGAAAGATCAGTCTGCCGAGACTAATCAGTTTAACAGGTTCATTTCTTCCTCTTGAGGAATGTAAAGGCTCCTTACAAAGCCTGCCGAGGAACTACCAAACTGTTCCCAATAATAATTATAAAACTTGACTCTCTTTTCTTTTGATCATCAGTGTCCTCAACTCTCTCTGGTGCGGTTAGTTTATTAAAAACTGTTAAAAATTTCTAAAAATTTTTAAAAATCTCTAGAGAACATTTACTTTTTATTTTATGAATTTATAAATCATTTTATTTTATTTTATTTTTTTGTCACTCTAAATGCACTATTTATCTCAATCTAAATCAATAGGTTGTTGAAAGAAAGAGCGGGAAGTTTATTGTGCAAAGATCAGATAATGAATCCCCATGGAGTGGAGGAGGTTGCTTTGGGTTACTTATATATGATCAGAATTGCAGCTTTTGCTATGAAATTATTCTATTCTCTGATTATACTTGGATTCTTTTTTCTGGAGATTTTTATCGTGTCACATCCAACAATAGATCGTTGCTTGGAATCTTATTAAATATGGGTGGTATCTAATGCTAGAAATCCTTATTCATGTGAGCGGAATGAGATCCTTCTTGTTGACGGACAGGGATGAGGATGAGTTAAGGTGCGTTTATTTTTTTTTTCACTAGTATGTTTCTATGTTCTGTAAATGTATAAAATCATGGAAATGGAATCTGATTCCGAGTAAAAGTTTTCTCAGTAGTATGTTTCTATGTTCCGTAAATGTATAAAAATCATGGAAATGGAATCCGATTCCGAGTAAAAGTTTTCTCAATTTCACTCTACCTGCGCTAGTACTATAAAAAAAAAGGGTCCCTTTTGAGTTTTTAATTAATAAACTGAAGTTACAAATAGAGTAGACTTCAAAAATTAATTTGTAATTTCCAGAGATGGGATTGCGTTTCTCAAACTTGAAAAGTGAAAGCGAGTCGGATGCTGACGATGGATCCTCATCAAACCATGCCAAGATCACCAAACTCCGTTCCCTTGATGATTGGAACAAGCTCCTCGACGAATACAAGAATAACAACAAACTGGTAATTCAAACATGCATATGTATTGTTACAATTGATATATTTATGTTCCCCCAATTTGTTTCTCAGTTGTCGAACTCAGTTTGTTCTTATATGTTATGGGCTCTACTAATCTATTTCCTTTCCTTTTTCTTCATTCTTATATATTAATTTATTTTTTTTTTTCAAAATTATTTTGTGGCTAAATGAAGATGGTGGTGAACTTCACGGCTTCATGGTGCGTCTTCTGTAAAAGCATAGCACCGGCTGTCAAAGAGTATGCTCAGGCTTATTATGACAATGTTAAATTTGTCAAAATTGACATGACTTCACAACAAAATGCCTTCACGGTACATATGCAGTTGTATTTATGATCCCTTTTGTTTTGTTTTCTATTTTTTTTTTTATTTTTTAAATTAACATGATCCAGGAGTGATTATATATATATATATTGGATAATATTGAAAATTGCAGAATGTGGTTCGGCAATTTGATGTGAGGGGATATCCAACGTTCGTAATGATGAAGAATGGCAAACAAATTGATAAAGTGGTAGGAGCCAACAAGGAGGAACTCAAGAGGAAGATAGAGGAATGCATGAGCAACTAGGTTCTACAAGGTCCAATATATGTTTATGCGTCTGTATTGCAGGAACAGTTAGAATGGTTTTGGTTTGAATAGATTGGGATGATGGCCAAGGAAGTGGAAGAAACTGTGTTAAGCAATACTTATTGTATTTTATGTGACTAATAGAATTGCATATTTACTCTCTCTCTCTCTCTCTCTCTATATATATATATATATCAGTGTGTGTGTGACGTGGTTGTACGGATACGCGGTCAAGTTTAAATAGTCCAGTGCAGAGTCCACAAAATTAGCAGTGCTTGGAATGATATTAGATTATGTATTTCATTATTGGACTGCCACCATCTTCCCTAAATATATTTGTATTAAAAAAAAAAAAAAACGAAAATAGATACAGCATGATATTGAGGTGTAATGTCACTATGATTCGAATTGTAAGTCGGAATATTAATCAATATCATCTATAAGGTCTAGACAATAAGTCTGGATTATTTGGGTGGTGGACTATGTATGTTTAATTAGGGATGTGCATAATCAGTTTGGTTCGAACTTGTATTTAACTCGTAACTGAACTGATTTTTTTTTTAATTTTTTTTTCTTGACATTTAGACTTGAAACAAAACCGAACTAAAAATATCAAATTTGTTTAATTCGGTTTCGGATGAGCCTATTATATATTATATTTTATAATTTTTAATTATTTCGAGTTGATTTAAACCTTATATATATAATTATAACATTATATATTATATTTTTCACCATAAGCTTCGTCTAAGAAGCAAAGATAGGGATGCTGGTACAAATAGAGACATGGGACGCCACGATTTTGAAAAAACAAAGATATAGATATTGCGGAATACAACAAATAAGGAAAAAAAATTATATATTTTATAAAAATAAATTTGAACATGACAATATCTGGATGCATATTTGTTTCACAATAGCATTACAGTTTAGAATACAACCATTAGCAGTCTTTTCCAAGGCTATTACAAATTTTCTTCATTTTGTTTTCAATAACAGCATGAAGATATTCAAGGCAATCTCATATTGTGAAGATATTCAAGGCAATCTCATATTGTAAATCTTTTCCAGCAAGATTGGCTACATTGTATAAAAATAATCTCATTTCACTGCCTTCCTCATTCATGCTTACAAAACAGTGCCTGCCAAAACCAGCACTGTGAAAAGGAAGAGAACCAACTCCTTGGGTAGCTTAGTTGGGCTATTGCCATATGAAGAGGCGGGGGAAGGACCAGGGTTGCCAAACATTGTCACATTTTCCATTGGACAAGTGTAATTGCAGCGGCTCGGACGAACTACTCTGTAGACACCACTGCTTGCTAGAATAAAAACATCTTTCCTATTATCCTCACCAAATGAGAATATGTATTCCAATGCAGGCAGAGGGCTATTTGGCACAGAGCGGCAAGCTATGGGAGAGTCTGAAGCACAGCTGAAAGGAACACTTGTAGAATTGAAATTCCCACTATTTTTTGGGGTTTCTGCTGCTGCCCATATGGATCTGGCATACAAATCTCCATACAAGTAACTGCATGCACATCCATTCAAGGTTACGAATATAGTGAAAAGCTTTCAAGATTTTATATGAAACTAAAACGTGTATTTTTACTCTCTTTTTTTTTCCCACCTTCCGTATGTGCATGGATCAGTCGTGGAACGATAGAAGTATCCACCTGATATTGCTGCCGAACCTAAGCTATTCACTTCAGAGTGGTTGTATCCCATTACAGGGTAGATTAGATCTTTGGAGGCAGCAGAAGAATTTCCTCCGACAGACTGCTGAAGATTGAATGGAAGAGGTCCTTCGAAAACACTCCATCCATAGTTCCCTCCTTTGGTGATTATATCCACCTCTTCATACCTATCCTATAAAGAGTTCAAAGGGTGTAATTTTGGGGGGCTTAAGTATTTAATTGAAACCACCACCGGACTTAGCACTAGATATAGCTACCAAGCATTTTATGAGAATTTTGCAGTCAACTTCAGTATACAATTTCATGAAGAAGAGTAGAAAGCCTGCAATTGTAAAATACAGTCGAAAGATAGAATCTTCAAACCTGTCCTACGTCTGCACAAAGAAAATAAGATGGCCTTTCTGCATCAAAGCTACAGCGCCAAGGATTTCTTAATCCTAAGGCCCAAATTTCGGGCTCTAAATCCTTGTCTTCGGAATAAGGATTATCTTTGGGGATGGAGTAGTTACCCCACAGATTAAGGTCACTTATTTCTGCAGGACCTAAAGTCAAATAGAGGAGAAGAAAAGAAATGGTTACTTACTCTGGAAGAAATAACAGTTTGTGTAGCTTCTCTCTTCTACATGACTTTAAGAACAAAGAAAGTTCATATTTGATGAAATCTTATGATACACAAAGGTACACTGTAGTCATGATTATTATTTTGCTTACATTTTGCCCTCCCCAGATCCCGCAATGAGAGAGGCATGTGCACTGGATTGTTCTTTGGCCATTTCTTACTCATTGAATTAGCACTCATGTTAAAGCAGTTGTTACGCAAGCTAACCAGTAACGAAGAAAATTACAGGAGAAGCTACAAAGAACAGAGGGTTTTCCAGCAAGGATGCTTACTTGGTATGCTGTCTACATCAAGCCTCATAATTTTTCCAAGCAAAGATCTCTTGTTCTGGGCGAAATTATAAGGATCACCTTTGCTTCCACCATCCCCCATCATAAAGTACAAATACCCATCTTTTGGTCCGAAAAGAATCTGGCCTCCATGATTTGATGTAAATGGAAGTCCCATTGTGAATATTCTTCTAACTTCTGATGGTTTGGCACTTTGTGCCTATAAAAAGTAAATCAAAGTTCAAGGAAGATATGAGCCCTGAATAACAATTAATCAATTTACAAAAATCAATTTGACAACTACCTTTGAAATATCTGATGCAGTTCCATTGGCAGTGTACTCTGCAATAACGCTGTGATACTGGCACGGTTGAGCTCCTATTGAAGAATTTAGCTTTGAAGGATCACAGTTCACATCTGAGTTACAAGAACACCTTCCTGAACATGCTGGGGATGTAACTTTATCACAGTTGAATGAAGCAAAGAAGCGGCCATTTTGGGCAAAGTTTGGATGGAAAGCAAGTCCAAACATCCCAAAACTAGTATCAAGATGGACTTGATCAGTTAAATCTACAAAAGGGTTAGATTCATCAAGTCCCAAAGTTTCTCCCGAGCCCTGCTCGGGGATTGTTGCCAGCCATATTTTACCTGCTTGGCTGGAGAAGAATGCACGGTTAGACCCATCGGGATGAGAAACCATATTAATGTACTGTCCATCACCAATTTTCTCAAGGCACAGGCCCTTTGGGGGAACAGGAGTTTCAGTATGGTTAAGTGAAACGGGTTTTCCATCAAAACACAAGGAATCATTGTCAGAGTTACCACCAAATACATCACAAAAATCTGTTTTTGATTGCCAAAGGTCGGTTAGTGTTGAGGTCGAATTTTGTGGCACTCCTCTGCTACCTTGTAATGAAGGAGCAAAAGGAGAATTCAATATGGGCGTATTTTGACAAGCATCCCAGACATTTGAACAAAAGCTCATTGCTGAAACAGTAGAGTTGCAAAGAACAGGAACTGCTCGCGGTTCTGATTCAACCCTAAACAATTCGGCTGCAAACTGATCGCAAGCCTGCAAATGATGAAAAATTGGAAAGTAAATTGAGACAATTATACTTGCAAGACCAAATCCGATCTGTCAAACCCATGAAAAAATTACAGTTTGTGTGCTTACAGTTCATTAGCCATCAACCTTGGTGCCTTAGGCTACTAGTTTGGAAAAAGAAACAAAGGGGATTTGAAGTTCAATCTTAGTGAACTAGTAAATTTCATATGCTTCACTACAGAAAATGATGCAAGCCAGAAATGGTATTCCTGTAATTGTGATGGGTGAAAAAAGATGGTTTTAACACTTCATCAGTTATCCACAGAGCACATTCATCACAAGGCTATATGTCTCTCTTAAACCTATTCCGTTGCTTCTAAACTTGACACTATGGGGTTGTTTGGAGTAAGAAAAAGTGAGATAAATTGTGGTTTGGAGAGAGTTCGTAATGCGTGCAGTGAGAGAAAAAGTTGATGTGATATAAAGTTAACAGAGATTTATAGAGTTTTTTGGAGAAATTCAGCAAACCAAACGACCCCTATATATATATATATATATATAATATAAAGATTCCCAATACAAAAAGAATTGTGATCTGAAAAAATCTCTTCGAGCTTGAAGCCTGGAGCGGCGTGTGACCTGCCTTCGGGCTCCTTCAAGGCTACGAGTTGCCTGCACCTTGCCTGCGGACCTCACTGGTTGAGGTTGTAGGCTACTTGAAGGGAAAGGCTGCGACTTGACACAGGACAACTACGTGTCATGCTCAATGAGTCAATCTGACAGAGATGTCCTAATTTCATTCAACCTCAAGTATCCTTTATTAAAGAGAACTCTACCAAATTCTAAACTTCCTAACATATCTGGAATCCTGGTTTCATTTGGAATTTGCCAATCATAGATTTTACAGAACCAGCATGAAATAAAATCAGCCTTGGCATTACTAAGGCACACATCCATATGAACACATGAAAAATCGGGACTAGTGTGAGAAGTAATTTGATGGAACTGAAGAAAAAAAAAGCAAAATTCACAGCCGTTATACAACTTTTGCAACAGCTACAGTGGCCAAAATCAGCCAATATATGCATCTTTAGCGAGTACAATTATGACACGAAACAAGTGCTAGTTAGATACCAATCAACATCTCCAACACATTGGGAAAAAAAAATGGAACTTACCGCACAAAGGATTGATTGTACAACAGAAGCACAGCCGGAGTCGGATATATTCATTGCTCGAAATTGTTTCTGCAGCTCCAAATCTTTGGCTGCGTCACAGCAGACTGTCCCTTCGTATGGACAGAAGGCCCGAGGGGTATTTGGGATGATTGGTGCCCCTAGTCCAATTGGGGGGGGGGGACATAAGAATAGTCTATACATACATAAATACACAGAGAAAGAGAGAGAGAGAGAGAGAGACTTACTCGAATCAGCACACAAGGGGAGAGAACAAGAAGGGCTTGAAACCCACAGTACTAAATGACAGAATAGGAAGAAGAATGAAAGCACACCCATTGGTGAGAGAGATAGAGAGAGAACAAACCCTTCCCCTCCTATGTCCTCAAAGACAGACCCGAAATAGACAGACAACCAACTTGTTGAACATGGATTCTACAGGCAAAAATGATAAAAGAGAAAAGGACCAAATTTTCAAAAAGTTTGGAGTCTTCCACAGTCCTTTTCACAAGAAATTTCTCCCGTTTGACATTCTCAGCTCCTTGGATCAGTGCATAAAAACCGGAAAGCAAAATTAAGAATAAAGATACAAACTTGGCTTTCTTTGGTGACCAATTTTTACAACCCAGGGTTGACTTGTAAATCTCAGAAGATCTCAGTTCGATGTCGATGGTCATATTGTAGAGCACTGATGTTGAACATATATTACTATATACATATACTGATGTTAGTTGGCGTATCATGCCCATCCACTGCCCACGTTTGTTTGCCCGCATTGCTTGGTTGTAGAATCTTATCTGACTACTCAAAAAGCTGCTCATGGATATGGTCGTGTAAAATATGTATAAAATATAGGGGTGTTTGGTTGAAAAAAAAATTTAAGTAAAAAGTTATAATTTGATATAAAAATAATATGTGATAAAATTTAATTATAAAAATATAAAAAATTAATAAAAATTAATAAATTTTTATTGATTTTAATCAACTAAACACTCCTTCAAGAGCAAACAGCCATTTTCTAAAGGGTTTGGATACCTGTTTGGGGGGGGGGGGGGGATTTTAACGATCAAAAGTTGAAAAAAATAAGAAATGTCAATTATTTTTTGGTATTTAAAAAACTAACTAAAAGTAAACAAAATAATTCATTGGAATAGGGTAAAACAAGCCGTTTTAACGGTTTTGTTTAAAAAGTAGTTCAAAAAGTTGGCAAATGTTAAAAAAAGTGAGAAAATATGAGTAATTTTTTTTTTACTTTTTGTAAAAATTTGTAAATTTTAAATTTTGAAAATAAATGCACAAAAAATGAAAATGACAATTGTTGATAAAAGTAGATAAATATTTGTAACTTTTTGTAACTTTTCATAATTTTTAACTCAACAAAATGGAGCCTTGAAATTTATGAAAAACATATTAAACAAATAAGTGGTTGAAATTAGGTTAGAATGCCGCAACTTACAGTCATTTTTTTTTTTTTTAACAATTTGGTTAAAATTTTCCTATCTTAGGATAAAAATGTCTTAATATAAAATGATCTCCTTATCTTTTATATTTACTACACATAACCTACACTCTAACAAACCTTATATAAATAATATTGACAACAACTTACTGAAAAAATCAAATAAATTTTAGCAACTAATTATTGAACAAAATAAAACTTTCAACACATACTTGTTGAAAAAATCAAACAATTTTAACAATCAGTTGCTAAAAAAATCGAACAATTAACCACGTAAACTTTCGGCACTTCTATACCAAAATAAACGAAATATTTCAGCAATTAATTGCTAAAAAATTTAAAATACTTCAATAGACTTTTGTCGTTTGATAAATATGTATTTTTGAAACTTTAGGTGCAATTTGTGGGCTGCGTAGAGAAATTATTAGTATGCTTGAAGAAAATATGGGATGCATGAATTAATCGGGCTGTGTGAGGAAAAAGTAAGATTATGAATAATGACACTCCTAGGGTAAATTATACTTACTATCCTAAATATTTAAAAAATTATATTTATCAATCTTCAATATTTAAGAATTATACTTGCCTCTCTTATTCTAAAATATTGTTAATATTGACATATTTTCGTTAAATCAATTGTTAAAAATTTAAGAGAAAATGTCAAATAATTAAAATTTTAAATACTTTTCTATTTTACTACTTACTCTCTCACGTCTTTGTTAATTTTCCTTACAAAAATTCTCAAAAAAGTTTTACTTTTACTTATTTTGGATAAATTTTATAAAGAAAATTAATGAATAAATAAGAGAGTGGGATAAAGTAGGAAAAATTTTTTAAATTTGTATTACTTTGACATTTTCTGATAAGTTTTAACAATTAAATTAATAAAAGAAGTCAATGTTAATAATATTTCAAAATAACAAATATAAGTGTAATTTTTAAATATTAAAAGGTGATCAGTGTAATTATCCAAAATTGAAGAGACATAAGTCTGATTTACCTTTGAATTATAGAGAACGTAATTATTTTTTTTTTTAGTGGTGTAAAAGAAGCAAAAAAGAGAAGAAAACACTAGATATATATATATATATATATTATCTTGAAAAATAAAAATAGAAGAAAAATACTTTCTTTCTTTTTATTTTTTTTTATCAAATACTGAATCAAAAGAAAAAAAATAACTATTTTCACTTTCTTTCTCTCTCTTTTGATTATGGTAATTATAGAAAATAGAATTTTATATCAGAATAATATAGTAGTGATAATTTTGTAACTAAATTTATTTTTATAAATTTTTTATTTAAAATAATAAGTATGAAGTTATTCACATTATTCTCAAAAATAGTTTTTAATTATATAGTATTATTTTTTCATTATATATCTCAAACTACCGAACAAATTAAGAGCGCGTTTACAGTGATAAAAAGTGAAATAAAATGAGATAAAGTAAAATAAATTATGAGTTTATAATTTATGTAGTGAGATAAAAAGTGAATAATTTTTAAATATTTTAAATATTTTTTATCTTTTTTTTAAATTTTTTGTCATTTCAAATAGAACCAAAAACATATTTTGGATTGCTTTTTTTATTTTTTTCGTGGGGGTGGGGTTTTCATAACGGAGAAGATGCAACAATAATAAAACACAGGCAGAATCGTCACGTGAGACTTTCCTTAAAGATAAGATCGTAACCGTACCTAACTTATTTTAAGCAAAGTTGGCGTAGTTTGAATAACTTTTTGATATATATTATTCATATTTCTAAAAATAATTTAAAACAACACTGTTGGAAGAAAAAAATAAAAAAAATATTAGTTAAGAGAGAAAAGAAAAAAACAAAAATGATAATAATTTTGTTTTCATTTGTTTGAGAGTTTATGAGAAACAAGATAATGAGTTTTTTTTTTTTTGAGAAGAAACTGAACGGAAAATATATATATATATATATATATCATTATCTTACTATTAAATTTTTTGAAAAATTAAAAAATTATCAATTTATTTAATCTTAAGGCAATTTTGTAATTTTATTTTTCTTATTCTTTATTATATAAACAAATATGTTACTTTGAAAGTTTCCTAATTCACTTTTCTCTTTTCTCATTTTCTCCCACTTTTGGGAGGATGAAAACTTTAAAATTTTAATACTCATTTTTCGTCTCATTTTTTCTTATTTGTTTCTTTTCTTTCTTGAAAAAAACTCACAAACAAAGAATAAATGCTATTTTTTTTTTCTCTTCTTTGTTCTCATTTTACTTCATCCAAACAAACGATTAAAGATTGTAGAATCAATATGCACACAAAATGAGCAAATAAGTTGACTCGTTTTACCAACGCATGAATTTTTTTATTTCACGCGCAACAAATAATAAAATTCATGGCTCCACATCGTCAAAAATACTCAAAATTTATATATTATGCGTTGAAATCGATTACTCGTGACGAAAGTATGCGTTTGAAGTATTATATTTTATTAAAAATTTTTTAAAATCTCAAAAAAAATCTTAATAATTTGTTAATAATACAAATTATAAAACTATTACTTTTATTAATTTGCACTAAATTCTCACTGCTTTAAAGGCACGTATTTTTGACTGTTCAATTTCGATTGGTACAGCCCATCTAATTCAGGCTACCCATTGTACATAATTAGAAAGCAAAACGGACCCAGCCGCAGACGAGATCGCTGCTTTTCACAGGAAAACCGCTTCTGTTGTTATTATAGTTTTGTTTGGTTTATTATAAATTTTTAAAATCTTTTAAAATTATTTATTTTTTATTTTACTATACGAATTACGAACTGATAACTTATTTTATTTTATCTTATTTTTTATTACCCTAAACACATCCTACATCCGACAAAATATAAGCATATTTGTCTGTTTTGCGCAAAAGAATTCGTCATATAACAATAGCTGTGAGATCTTTAAGAATTTTGAAAATCCTTTGTTGGTGACAATACAAAACACATTACAATCGAAAAAACAAAAATTTAAGCCTAAGAGACCGGAACTGATGCTATGCGATCTTAATCCCATATTTTCAATGTAAAAAGGGTAGCGTATTGTACAACCATACCATTCGTTCCTAAATTAAAAAGTAAAAAAAAAACAAAATACAGAGAGAGAGAGAGAGAGAGAGGGGCATCCACGCGCCATTAATTGCTTTTTCTTTTCACTTGTATCCCTCTTTTTTTCTTTTGTACCTTTTTAAGCAAGAATTTACGCTAAATTAATTATTTTTTATAAGATAATTACTTTTCTACCTCCCGTGTTTAAGGCTAAAATCACTTATATTACTGGAACTATAAAAAGTTAGCTTTACATTCTATATGTTTTAGATTAGAATAAAAATATTAAAAAATTAATAAAAATATCAATTTCACCTCTTAGTAAATTTAAAAAAATATTTATACTTTTGTAATTTATATTATTTACATTTACACGCTCTAATTTTATTTATTTTTGAAATAACTATTTTTACTTTTTTATTAAAATTTTATCATTGTTCATGAATTCACTTTAATCCAAAATAGGAGTGCAAATGTAAATATTTAAAATTTGAAGAGTATAAGTGATTTATTTTCATCTTAAATATATAAAAAAATAATTATCTCTTAATTGTATTCTGACCCTTCTAATTCCATCATATATACAAATAATTAAATTCAACTAAGGAAAGTGACGATTTAAAAATAAAGACAATGCCATAATCCAAAAGAAAAAGGTATTTATAAAAAAAAAAAAAAAAGCAATGTTCACAGTGCCTTCCAGGCCAAACCTCCCTCACCCCCACACCTCAGCTCACCCACGTGGTCCACGTGCACACAAACATTAATAGTGCCCCTGCTTCATGCCCATGATCATCTCCTTTTACCCACAGCACACGCAGGAACCAAAACCATAAATGATATTATATATATATATATATATATAATAAACTTCAGTTTTGAAAGAGTGTTTCCTTCAATTTGAGAGTTGGCGGTTATAATGGCAACGAGTGATGTCAAACTTATTGGTTCGTGGCAAAGCCCATTTGTGCTGAGGGCACGGATAGCCCTCAACCTCAAGAAGGTCCAGTATGAGTTCCTCCAGGAGCAAGTCCATCTCGGCATCAAAAGTGAGCTCCTCCTCAGATCCAACCCTGTTCACAAGAAGATCCCAGTTCTCCTTCATGGCGACAAGCCCATTTGTGAGTCGCTCATCATTGTTCAATACATTGATGAGGTTTGGACTAGTGCTGCTGCTCCCTCAATCCTTCCTTCCGATCCCCATGACCGTGCCATTGCTCGATTTTGGGCAGCTTACGTTGATGACAAGGTTTGAATATTAACAATAACTCTTTACTTCTTTCCGTTGCCTTAGTTCATTTCATTTTGGGACCATTTGGAACTTTAAAATTGAAATAAAATATGATTTAATTTGTTAAGTTTTTTTTTTTAAATGTTTGGAGTATAGCCGATAAATTATCGAAAAAAATAGAGATAAATAATAAAAATTTATTTAAATAGAAAGATTTTTGACATTTTGTACAGAATATTTTTTAAAATTTATTAGTTTTTATTAAAATTTATAAAAATTTACTTAATTTTGTAAAGATTATGGAAATCTGTAAAAATTTATAAAAACTTATAGAAATAGAAATTGTATAAAGATTTACGTGGTTGGAAGTAAAAAAAAAAATTTATAGGAGTTTAGAAAAATTTTTGATAGCTTTTAGAATTCCAAACGATTCCTCTATTTACTCCTGGTACAAATTGGAGTGGTTGTGATGGAATTGAGAATGAATAGACTTGGGTAATTAATTATTTTATGTGTTCTCAGTTTATTCCATCAAAGGGTGGCATAGTCAAGGCAGAGGGAGAGGAAAACAAGAGGGCAACACTCGAGGAAGTGGGAGAAGGGTTGGTGTTGTTGGAAGATGCCTTTGTGAAATGCAGCAAAGGGAAGGACTTCTTTGGAGGAGACTCCATTGGGTACCTTGACATTGCCCTGGGCAGCTACTTGGGGTGGATTAGGGTTACTGAGAAGTTCATGATGAGCAATAATGAGAAGCTGCTTGATGAAGTCAAGACTCCGAATCTTTTCAAATGGGCTGAAAGGTTTTGTGGTGACGCTGCTGTGAAGGATGTTATGCCTGAAACTGACAAGCTTGCTGAGTATGGTAAGGAGGTCAGGACCAGGGCCTTGGGGTTAGCTACTCCTCCCAACTAAAAGAAGATCTTCAACCTCATCAGCCACAGAGAGAGAAAGAGAGAGAGAGAGAGAGAGAGAGAGATTAACGTTAGAGAAAGTAATTTGCAATCCCTCAAAGTCTATTTCTGCTGCAGCTATACCCACTATTGCAGAGCCGCTTTAGTCACTGTTGTTGACCCCCAGAAACTTTTGTAATAATTAACTTACAAGTTGTATTTTATTTTTTTTTCATTCTAGCTTTTTTTTTGGTTATAAATAAATAGATTGTATTAAGTTTGATACAAATCTCGTAGCAATAGAGAGGCTTTTGTGCTTGAGAAAAACGGTGAACTTCTTTTCAAACTTTGCAACTTTAGGTGGTTTTTTATTGTAATAAACTTAAAGTTTGTGGCTTTTAATTCAATGCCAAACCCATCAGATGTTTGGTATTTTGCTGTTTTACTCCCATTCTAATAACAATTTAGCATATGGTGTGATACTATGTATGTTATTTTGAAGGATTTTGGGAGCGTTTGGAGTCCCAAAAAATCTTAAAAAACTTCAAAAACTGTCACGGTCTCAAATTTCAAAAAAAAATTCAAAAGCCATTGGAACGGATCAAAATAGTGCGTTCTAACGAATTTTGCCAGAATTTAAAAAAAAGTGATCTGACATTTGAAAAAAAAATTACACAAAATTCTAAAATTTTTCAAAATCATCAACTAAAATTTTGACACGTGTCACTTTATATAATTTTTAACAATTTTATATCAAATCAAATATAAATATTTAACAATCATTACACAATAATTCTAAAATTTACTTTTAGAAACTTATGATTTTTGTTAAGACTGCAAACGTCTCCTTTATATTTCTACTAAAATATTTTCTTATCAAAAAGTACTATTGAATGATGCACCAATAACACTTTATAATAAACACATTGATTAAAGAGCTGTTTTATTTAAAATGATAAACCCATAACAAATTCATATGACTTTGATCAAAATTAAGTTCTTGTAGAATTTTTTAATTGTGTTGACGGTTTGTCTTGATCTTGATGATAATAATTGATTCCACCAATCATATTCCATTTGCCCATGTGGGAGAATAGGGTCCTATAAGGATCCAGTGGGAGCGATTAATTGTTTTAGAAAATTAAATCAAAATTTTATTTATTCATATATTTATTTGTTTATAAACTATAAACTTTTTCTATTATTATTAAATTTTTACTTCCACTTTGTTTTTAATTTTACCCTTATTTATCTTAAAAATGTAATTTTACTTCTATTAATTATAAATCTTTACTCTACTCTTGCGTGGCTTAATTTTTGTTGATGATGCACACACACATATATATATTCACATATATAAGTAAATGAAAAATAAAGATATAGAAGTAACTAAAATAGTTTTTGTATTAGAATACAATTAATTGTTATTTTAAGTAAAATTAAACTTTTAAAACACTCTTAATATTGGTAAATATTTTGCATATTTATTTAATCATTATTGGTTTCAATTTAAATATTTTTTAATTTCTACGTGAAACTCAACTATTAAAACAAGCTAGGTTCAACATGCAACGTAGTCATTTTATTTTGTTTTATTTTATTTTTAATAATTAATATAACATAATGAATCCTCTGGCTGTTCTAGCCACAATGAACATTGGTGCGGTGAAAAGTTCAATGTCTTCGTGGTTTTTCGTTGCTACCGAGGAACCCAGTAAACAATCAATTGGCTTTTTTGTTGTACTAATAATTAATCTAAAAATTCATCCAACTGTACTCCAATTTCGAGGATTCATCAAATTCAACCGAGTCCTGAAGCAAAACAAATTGTGCTGTTTGTTTGTTTATCTATCTACGGCTAGCAGGCCTTTCATTTGTCATCAACGCAGTAGAGTGACTGAGAAATCTATGAAACGATAATTTGCGCGCGCGCGGGATAACATCGTTCGCGATAATTTAAATGTGTTTGAAATTATATAAAATTATAAAAATTAATATCCTATATTTTATGTAGTAAGTAAATAATTTAAATTTTATTGTTTCGTAATTTATATTTGTAAAAATTTATAAAATTTTGTATTATTTTGTATCGATTCCAAACGTTGCCAATAGCCCGCTGCAAACGCGTTTTGGCCGTACGAGTCAATTTTTTTTTTTTTCTCTGTTTAGTTCAAACCGACGCACATGCTTCATTTTTTTTTTTCTACAGTTTCATTCAAACCGGCAAATAAAGTTGAGTTTGGAAAGAAAAGAAAATTAAATTTTTTTTTTACAGTTATTGTTTTAATTTTTTATTAACTTAACATTTTTACTCTTCAATGTTTAAAATAAATTTAAAATGTAAGATGATAAATTTAATCATTAAAAAAATAAAAAAATTAATAGTTAGTAGCCAAACTATTAGTTTTTTTTTCCATTCATGATCGCCAACATCAATCAACCCAATAATTTTATTTTATTTTTTGTAAGAACATAGTTCAAATAGTAAAAATATTTTTGAGTCATTAAATAATATATTAATTATATTGAATATTAGGATATTTAAAAATAATTTTTTTAATATAAATTAAAATACTATAATAAAGATTCAGTTACCAATAAAATTTTAAAATATTCTTGAATGAATATTTTAAAAATATTTAAAGATAAAATTTATCAATATAATTTAAAATATTATAATAAAAATTGAACTATTGTAAAAATCAAAGTATCTACATATTTCTCATTGAGTCCACATAGAAAATATTTTCTGTTATAAAAAATAAATTATACTAATAAATTACTTTTTAAAATTCTTTAAACATTGAAGGACAAAAATATTAAATTATCAAAAAATTAAAAAGATAGTTATTAAAAATTTAACTTTTTTCTCTTTCCAAAAAAAAAAAAAATTAGATTTTTAGTAGATAATTAGTAGCGAACTATAAAAAAAATTAATTTTTTTTCTTCCCAAACTTAGATTTATTTGCTAATTTGAACTAAACTGAAGGAAAAAAAAAATGAAATGCGCGCTAATTTGAACTAAACAAAAGAAGAAGAAAAAAACGATTGAATGGCCGCATTGGCAGCCGGCTAATATCATTGGTGAGGTTAGCCCCCCGCTTCCATTTTTCCTTAGGTAAGTGCTAAGAAGAAATCGGAATAATCTAAAAATTAAACGACATCGAGCAAATTCGGTTATATGGTTCAAAATTTTCGATTAATTCAATCTGTCCTGTTTAAAATTTTTACAAATTTTGGTCCGGTTAGTTTGATTGGTCCAAAATTGTTTTGGCGACATAACTTGCTAATTTTTTTTTAACATTAAATTATATATTATTTTACATAATTTATTCAATGTATTTTATATTTTTAATGTGTAGTTTCTCTCATTAGGTTCATCCTAAATTTTAATGAAGTAAATATAAGTCCTAATTTAGAAAAGATATTTAAAATTTTCTATTTTTCTTTTAACAATCTCAATTAACCCGAACCTGCCGAAAATCAAACTAAACTAATTCGGTTTTTTAGTTTTTGATTTTATTGCAAACTTCCACCGTTTGGTTAAAAAAAAAACAACCAAAAAATTTTAATTATTTCAGTTTGAGTCGGTTTTTGACCGAACTGAAATAATCTTTTTTTTTTTTTTGAGTTGCTTTGCCCTTCTTTTTGATGCAAATTCTATCTGATCCTTCTTCATGCAAATTCTATCTGATCCTTCTTCTTAGGTCATAGGTCCAAAATAATAAATAAATAAATAAAATCCAATAGGGTTTTGAAAGATAAAATTCTTTGATCTACCTTGTAGGTTTAGTTAAAATTATAAAAATATTAACTCTGAGAGTTATTTCAACTAGTAAAATTTTAAATTTATTCTTCAATGATCACTAGTTTGAATTTCCTCAGAATTATTAGAGGTTGACCTGATCGTTAATTTCAGGACTCCCAGAGATTAGTCGAGATGTGCGTAAACTAGACGCAACACCCTAAAATATAAAAAAAAAAAAAAATTATAAACATACCTTTACAAATCTCATGTCAAGAAGTCGAAAAAATGTTTTTTTTTTTTAATTATTGTATAAATTAATTTTTATTTTTTATTTTTATGATTAACCGCTAATTTTTATGTATCTTGTTTGCGCCTCATTGTTACTGCTTGACCGGACGGCACTGTTGGATCGTTATATTAGATGATTCCCATTAACCACAAACCTCACATAAATAGCAACTTACCCATTTGAAGTCCTCGCCTCATCCCCCATTAGAAAGGCATTGCTTAGAAAGGCTTCCCGATTAATCATGTCAACCAGCAAGGCCGTCAAGCTTCTAGGTTACTGGACAAGCCCATTTGTGTTGCGAGTCCAATTTGCTCTCAACATCAAGTCTGTGGACTACCAAATCGTGGAGGATGGAACGAAGGGTGTCAAAAGTGAGCTGCTCCTTAAATCCAACCCCGTCCACAAGAAAGTCCCAGTTCTAATCCATGGTGGGAAGCCAATTTGTGAGTCCATGATCATCGTCCGATACATTGATGAAGTCTGGACGAATGCTCCCTCCATCCTTCCCTCTGACCCCTATGATCGAGCCCTTGCCTGCTTTTGGGCTGCATACATTGATGATAAGGTACAACTATTCAGCTTTTTTTTTTTTTTTTTTTAAAGAAAAATATAACTCAGTATACAGAAAATCCAAACAATAACAGGAAGATTATATATAGATTTTATATGGTCTGCTAATTTGGCTATGTTCGTGTTATGGCCGTGCGTGGCGCGGCTTGTGAGGACACAATGCTGCTCTAAAAACAAGCTCGTGCTATCGTGTGACCACTAGCTAGATTTAGGATTGACATGGTATACAAAGCAGTCGCTAGAACTTTTTCACTCCGTGTGAAATGGTGAATTTATTGTGATTTTATTTTATTTGATAATAATTCTTATTAATTTTTATGTCTGGAATTAAAATAAAATTTTATAAGTTGGATTTAACTTCATTTCATAATTTAAATTTTGAATTTCTATATCATCTGAAATTCAATCCAAAATAATAAAATTTGATAAGAATTTATCATTTTCTTAAACTATGAAAGTAAGCGAATGAATTTATTTTCATATATTATATTTACCATATTTTTTTACTTTCTATTAATATGATCAAACTTGGTATTTTTTAAATCAAATAATTTACTTCTTAAATTTAAAATGTGTTCCTAATATTAAATTTTATTTATCAAATTAAATCAAATCAAATCAATTCTTAAACTCAAAATTAAATCAATTATAAAAGAGAAATATTTTAAAACCTAGTGTTTGTATCTCTAGAGCGATTGCATATGAGTGGACGAAAAAAGTCGGGTTGCAAGAGATCTTTAGCATCTCCCATGTGGTGGACACTAATTTTTAACGACTGCTTCTC
Source organism: Vitellaria paradoxa (assembly GCA_019916065.1). NCBI lineage: Eukaryota > Viridiplantae > Streptophyta > Magnoliopsida > Ericales > Sapotaceae > Vitellaria > Vitellaria paradoxa. The sequence continues at coordinate 18,371,628 of CM034233.1, read as the reverse complement.
TATCGATAGCCTAGAAGAGGGAGTTACAATAGGGGATTCTCTAATACAACGTTGTTTTTGTCATTTTTCACTCAAAACGATTCCATTTTACTTAAATTTTATATTTGAAATGAGTTTGATACATTCAAATATGCATATTCGAATATAAATTAATATATTCAAATATGAAACTTAAATGGAACAATGTCATCTTGAGTGAAAATAATCAAAACGACGACGTTTTAAGTTCTGCAACAATTGTAATTACCCTTAGCGTAGCCCCGAGTCGGTGACCGTCTAGGCTGATGCTAAAACTATTGCCAAATTTTCCATTATTATTCACACGCGCGCGTGCCACGCACAAAAGTCCTCACTTGGCAGCCACAGGCCACCCTGCATTCCCACCTCTGGAACTCTCTCCAGCCCACAACTCAGTCCACCAATTAGTAATTCCCATCACTACCATCCCATTTTCACTGCCCAAAACCACCATCGAACACAACCCCCAAGGCTTAAATTAATTCCAAGATGGGAAAAAGAATTTAGAGAGAAATTTCGGCCTAATTTAACCCAAAAAAGCTAAGAAATAAATTAATTTTTGAATAAGTTAGAGAAAAAGTTTTAAAACACTTTTTAATCATCCTCATCTTTTGGATGTTATGCATATCGAGACCGTTTCACGACTAAAAGTGGTGAAAAGTTAAAAAAAATGAGGATTGTCAGTTATTTTTTATTATTTGAAAGATCAAATAGAAGTGATCAAAATAATTCACTGAAACAGTGCAAAGTAACTTATTCTAATAATTTTGGTCAAAAAGTAGTACAAAAATGTGACAAATGTTAAAAAAGTAGAAAAAAGTGAGTAACTTTTTATAATTTTTTGTGACTTTTTGTAGAAGTTTGTAAAATTTAAATTTTAAAAACAAACGTACAAACAATAAAAATGACAAAAATTAATAAAAATAGGTAAATATTTATAACTTTTTATAACTCTCCGTGCTTTTTGGCCCAACCAAATGAGGCCACCATTGCATAAATATAATTTGATATTATTAATCACCAACTAATTTCATTTTTACATAATAAATAATAATATCTCATTTTGATTCATTTATCAAAAGAGAATTTTCAATGCATTAACTTTCTTATTGCATCTAAATAAGTGGAACAGAATATGGAATCAAAGTACTTAAAAAATAAAAACTTTTCCAAATATTTTTTGGATTGGATTGTACTGACAATCACCAAGAAGGATTAAACTGAAACTTTTCTAAAGACCGGAAAGAAAATGAGAGGGATACCTGTTATTAGATATATATATATAGAGAGAGAGAGAGAGTGGTGGAATTCCACCGGAGGAAATCGAGAGAGATTGAGACGGAGAGGAGAGCAAGAAATCGAGACATGAGAAGGAAAGGACCGAGAAATCGAGAGGGAGAGGGAGAGGGTGAGGGAGAGCTCTAAGAGAGTGAGGGGGAAAAATTAGGTCGTAGGGTGGGGAAGAAAAAAGAAAATGGGGGGATTTTATTTTGGATTTAACCTCCGTCCTTAGTGATACGAGTTGTAGGGCTATGGTGGAAAATATACTATAGCCTATAGGGATTGCAGTGATGCCATAAAGGGTTAAGATTTAATTAAAGTGTATTTGATTGAATTCATAAATGTAAGTAAGATGAATCAATAAATGCTAATAGACAGAATCAATACATTTTAATTAAATCTTAATTCTTCATCTCACCACTGTAATTTTTGTTGTGAATTTTCCACTACACCTGACCCGTGAAATCTTAACTATACCTAATAGTCACTAGTCTTAATCTTTTTAGCGCAATTGGAGATCTGATCAATAATTTCAAGGTGGTACGCTCAAATTGGTCCAAACACGCGAGTTGTTAATGTCTATTTATAACAAACGCCTTGTTTTGCCTTGACCAAAAGTTATATTGTTAGGCTTCATTTGGAAATCTAAATTTTAGTGCTTTTTGGTATTTTTTAGCTAAAAATCAGTAGGTAAAATTTTTAGTGTATTTGATAAAATAAGTTACAATTTTTAATAATTTTTAGCATATTTTAACAACTTTTATGTGTTTAATAAAATTTTTGACAATTTTTTATGTGTTTAGTAAAAATTTTGGTAATTTTTTAGTTGGACAAATTACTATTACTGAGTACAAAAGTGATAAAATTTGATGTTTTATCACACACTCATTTACCAAAATTTGGTCTATTTATTCTGATTTTTTATCCACCAAACGGTATCAAAGATAATGGCCTCTGAATGCTGTAAAAAAAAAAAATTATTTCTCTTATTGGCATCAATTTTCATATAAGATAATTTGTTCCTGATTCAATAGTATGAAATAGATATGCCTGTTTATATAAATAATTAAAAAAAAAAACAAAAAACAGACTTACTGAAATATTTATCAAAATACTCTCACTTACCTCACGCTTGCATAACGATATTTTGCAAGCCTCAAAAGTATTGGGTAAATAGGTGTACCATATTTTGTTTACAAAAATAAGTATTATAATGATGTGACCGGCTCGTGCGTTTGAAAGATTAATGCCCGATTTTATTAAAAAATGGTACACTTCAAAAGATTAATTATATTGTAATTTTGAATCAACATGTTGTGATAGTGACAGTTTTCGTAATTATATAATATCTTTAGGGGATGTTACAAAATGTAGACTCTATAAATAATACATCTTTATAAGCTTTGATATGATTTTTTTTATTTGGTTTGGGAAGTAAAATTTCTCCTCTCTAAAAATTATCATTCATTCTTAATATTAGAAGAAAGTGTATTATTTTTGGAGAGGGTTTGAGTTTTCCAAAAATTATACCCCCTTATATGGACTAAAATTAGACCATTATGCCATTTCTCATCCCCCTTCTCACCTACAAAATATATTTTATATTAGAAATAAATTCTTTTTTTTTTCTAATGAAAAAATGTATTAAAAAATTATATTAATAAAAATAAAAAAATATAATTTTTTTTCCAAATAGGGAGTCGTGTGATTAAAAAAATATATTTTTTTCAAATAGGAGGTGATGTGATTTTAAGATGATAATATTATTTTATAGCAAGTATAATAATATTATTTTTTAGCAAATTTATATAAAATTACACATATATTGATATTTTTTAAATAAGGAGAAAAAATAAGTGAATAAGAAAGTTCCGGATAAATTGGGATGTTATTGTCTACGAAACTAATTTATATATTTTATAAAGTTTAATTTATTAATAACATAATTTATTTATAATTAATTTGTCTAAAATTAATTTGTACTAGTTGGTTTTCACATTATATAATTAACATAAACATATAATTAAGTTTAGATAACCAAGCTTAATTTAATGGGTAACCAAGTTTGGGACACTACAAAGGTAAAAGAGTCATTTGACTGTTTTTTCCATCATTCACCTCCTCTTATTTATAAAACATCTAAACCAAGTCAAAAGTTATTCTCCTCCATAAACATCACATCAATATGGGCCAATTCTTTAAAAATAATACCCCCTCTTATCTTATACCCTCTCTAAAACTTATCCCCCTAAATTTTTAGTATCATCCAATTAGGCCCTTAGGGGTTTAGTTTTCTACAATGGTAGGCCAAAAACTCTTCCAAATAATATTGCTTGCCAATTTTATGATATTTGTTTTGGTAGTATATTATTACTACTTCAAATAAAAAATTTTATCAATTTTATTTTTTTATCAAAATGATATGGCATATTTAATATGCTATTAATGTGTAGGTTTAAAAGGCCATTTTATTCTATGTTTTTTTTTTTTTTTTTTGCATATGCAACAAAAAAAAAAAAAAAGAGATAACTTGCTAAAATACTTTTTATTGTACTCATATTATTACCATATCATTCTCATAAAAATTTATAGCATTTTTCTTTTTACATAGATGCATTGTCATGTTATTTTGATTTTAACTTTTTAAAATTACTACTATACCATAAAAATTAACTTGAAAGTACGAGTAATGTGACGATGGGCTAGAGTCTCAATTAAATGAGCATGGCTTATAATTCAGTGGTTGAGAACTTCTTCTTCCCGTTCATGACTCGAGTTCGAATCTTCCCCCTCTCCCTTAAAAAAAAAAAAAAAAAGAAAACTTTACCTTTCAAAAAAAAAAAAGTCACAATTAAATTATATATGGATTAGAATTTTACATCATTTTGGTTACCTAATCTGACTACGAGAGTATTTGGTTTATCAAAATCAATTAAAACTTACTAACTTTTATCAATATTTTGTACTTTTTTGTAATGATCAAATTTCGTCACATATCACTTTTACATCAAATTTTTATACTTTATTATACTTTTTTTGCCAATTAAACATCCCCTACGTGGCATTACTTTTGTGCATGGCATGCAGTTGTTCCCAGCTATGCGGGAGGCAACGATGAGAGCAGAGGGGGACGAGGCACAGAGAGCAGCAATGGAGACCGTGGGTGAGGCTTTCGCCCTCTTGGAAGATGCCTTTGTGGAGTGCAGCAAAGGGAAGGCCTTCTTTGGGGGAGACCATATAGGGTTCGTGGACATTGCTCTGGGTTGCTTGCTGGGTTGGCTGAGGGCGTTTGAGAATATGAAAGATTTGAAACTGCTGAGTGAAGCCAACACCCCTTGTTTGTTCAAATGGGCTGAGAGGTTTTCTTCTGACGATGCTGTGAAGGATGTTCTGCCTGAACCTGACAAGCTCATTGCGTTTGCTCGTGAAGCTATTTTGACTGGTCCCAGAGGTCCTCCTCCAAGCTAGGCAAATTAACGGAGATTACTGTAATGGCATCATTTGGCTAGGAAATGATCACCCTAGCACAATAATTATGAATAAGGCCATTTTTTTTTTAAATGAAATAATCATTTTTTTTTTAACTTTCCCTCATGCCATCTTTGTTGAATGATGGCAAATTATTAAAAAAAAAAATAGAAGTAATAAATTAAAATATTATACTTTACAACCAATCTCATCTCAGAACTTAGTATTCCAACTATGCCATTTTCTCTTTTCTATTTCTCTCCTATATATTTGATCTAGTTCCCGTATCACCTATTTGTCCAAATTCGTTTGGAATTTGGTCTAATTTCATGAAACTTGCATTGTAATTTAGCGTTCCGAATTTGAACGGAAAAGTGATATTAAAATTAAATTAAATCCACAAGAAGTAAATTAACATAATTGGAAGTATAAATTCTAAAATAATTGTTTGTAAGTATTTTGTGCTGGAAGCCTAAAATTGAGAATTTGCTTAATAAGGAAAAAAAAAAATGGTTCCATACTACCATCCAGAACGCTTTATTAGAAGTATTTCCCGGTGCAATTAGGTGTGAGAAGCTCCCAACGCGGTATCTTTTGTACCTTCACCCCATGCTCAAAATTGTCTCCCACCTACCCTTCACCTTCAGTAGCATATCCAAAAATTTTACTTTATTTATTTTGGGTTTGTTTTGAGTATCAAATTTTGAAAAAAAAAAAATAATAAACTAGATTATTGAGCTTTCATTTAGTTTGTATTTCTATTTCTCATTTTTTATTTTTTCTATTTTTTATTTTATGTGTTTTATATGTCAGAAATTCTTAAACAAAGAAAATAAAAAACGCATTTAGTTTGATATTTTCTATTTTTCGTATTTTGAGATTTTCTTTATTTTTGGATGAAAACGCTTAAAACGATTTTTTATCATTTTATAGTATTCATGTGTAAACCTATATCTATTTTCTAAAACAGATTTTGAAAATACAAGTGACCATATATATTTTGAACTGTTTTTCTTATTTTCAAAATTACAAAATCAAAAATGAGTTCAAAATATGTATATCAAATGACACTTAAGTGTTTGATGTATTTCTTAAAAAGCGTGTAACGTTGAAAAAATGGAGAAGTTAGTAAAAGTTAAAAAAAATTAGTATAAGTTAAAATTTTTTTTTTTATGAAAAGAGTTAGAGAAAATTAAAAATTTTCTATCAATTTTGACACCTCAAACATACACATTATAGGGGTCAAGCATACAAATTTTAAGCGCTGTGAAAGAAATCAATAAACTAAGAGGACATTTGGGATCTCAAAGAAAGTAAAAAAAAAAAAAAAATTGGTGTTAAAATGATGTAAAATAACACGTAAAAAAATTTGATTAGAGAAAGCTAAAAGTTTTTAAAATTTTTTAGAACTTTTTGAAAAATTTTGATATTCCAAACGGTGTTTAATTTCTTTCACAAGTACTTTCATAAAAAAAAATTGAGATTATAATAAAGTAACAACTTCGAAAATTTTAGAGGTTATGGCACATGCTAATTAAGGCTCCATTTGCAAATTAAATTTTTAATATTTTTGGTAATTTTTTTTTTCAAATGTTAGTGGGTAAAATTTTTGCGTGTTTGGTGAAAATAAATAAAAATTTTTAATACTTTTAGCACTTTCAATTGTTTGGTAAAATAAATAAAAATCTTTAGTAACTTTTAACAGCTTTTAAATGTTTAATAAAAATTTTGATAGCTTTCAAATTAAATTAAAATGAAATGGCCGTTATACTCTTTTACCAACTCATCAAAAATGGGTGCTTTGACATCCTTCCAACTCAGCAAAATGGGTAATTTAAAACACCTAAAACACCAATTTTTATTTATATTTTATTTATTTATTTTACCGTTTCTTGCTCCTCCAAACGGGTCGTAACCCATATCCAATAGGCAGACTTGATCTCCGCATATGCATGCTCACAAGCGTGCTTAATTTATTGGTTAAAAGCATGACCAACTACCTTGACCTCCATCCCCAAACCACGCACATGCATACATATCCACCGGTCCATGATTCACCTACCCCTAATTCTACTATTATAAGTGCCATGTACGCGTTCCTGTTAATTAACTATAGTTCCCTTCAATCTTCAATTCCAAGCTAAGTAAACTTTCTTGCCGAGAATTTGACCATGGCGGCAGAGATAAAGCTTCTGGGTTTTCGGGTGAGCCCATTTGTGAATCGAGTTCAATATGCGCTCAACGTGAAGTCCCTTGACTACGAGTTTCTTGAAGAGACATTTGGTGCCAAAAGCGAGCTTCTCCTTCAATCCAATCCCGTTCACAAGAAAGTCCCAGTTCTAATCCACGGTGAAAAGCCCATATGTGAGTCTCAAATCATTGTCCAATACATTGATGAGCTTTGGACCTCCGCTCCCTCCATCCTTCCTTCTGATCCTCACGATCGTGCTATTGCCCGGTTTTGGGCAGCCTTTGTTGATGATAAGGTATTTGTATATATTCCTCAATGACTAACTCCATGTACATATTAAATTTTTTATTGTCCTCTGATGGGGCCAGTGTGGAGAGAAGAATTTTTTTTTTTTTTTAACGAATCCACGCAAAACCTCCTACCAAAAAATTAAGGCTCCGTTCGGTTAATTCTTTTGGGCTAATCTTTCTTGTTTATATGATTTTATTTAAAAAAAAATTATTTTTTTAACTTTTTAGAGATGTTTTTCATATTTTTTAAAACAATATTAAAAATAATAAATTATATATAATTAAAAATTAACTTATTTGAAATCAATCAACTTTGTTCACTCGTCCGGGAATTTTTCTATTTTTGAGTTTTTTTATTTTTATTTATTAAATATGAATAATATTTTTAAAAGTTATCAAACAAATAAAAAATTATAATAAAAAAAAAACTACCAAAAACTTTTTTGTTTTTTAAGGAAATAAAAAATCATATTTAGCAAATGAAGCGCGCGTGTGTATCATTAATAGGTATGTTTGAAGTTGTATAAATTTGTAAAAATTAGTGTCTCATACTTTGTGCAACGAGTAAAAAATTTAAATTTTACTATCTTGTAATTTGTATTTGAAGAGATTTATAAAATTTTATATTTTTTTATTTAACACCAAACCGTGACTATTCAATTTTTTGATGTTTTTTGAAATGATAGAATTTACTTTTATATATTTTAATTTTTTTTAAATTTTAAATGACAAAAATGTCAAATTAATAAAAAAAATTAAGTTAATTAACCGTCAAAAAGTTAATTCTTTTTTTCAATCTGAATACAAAGGATTGGTTTCGAAAAAAGAAAAAACATTAGCTTTGTTTGGAAAGAAACTTTTTCTTCCCAAACTAAGCATGAGTAAGGTGAAGGAACAACCCCTAAAAATTGAACGCGAACGCGATTTGTAAGCGATCATTTGGTTAACAAAAAGTTAAAAATTTTTTTTAGGTAGTTCTTTTTCATTTTATATGATTTTTTTAATTAAAATTTAACTTTTTTAAAAAATTGTAACTTTGAGGTATATTAATTACGTTAGTTAAAAAAAAAAAGAAAAAATCAAAAATTTCACGTCTATTTAGGTAGAATTTTTCCGTTTGAGTAAAAAGTAACAAAAAAATGATTTTTTTTTATTTTTTTTAATTTTTATCCAAAAGGATGTGAATTTCAATTTTTCTTTTATAATACGATTAAACATTTAAAATCTGCGGCTTATAAAAAAAATTAAATTTTAATGAAAAAAGTCATATAAAAAGAAAAAAGGCCACAGAAAAAGTTAAAAAATATATATATATTTTCTTGCTAACAAAACGAAACTTAAGTGTATAAAAAAAAAATTGCATTCGTAAACAATTTTTGAATTATGGGGTGTTTGGTGGGCAAAAATTTACCGAAATTTACTAATTTTTATCAAATTTTTTATATTTTTTTTTAATCAAATTTTACCACATATTACTTTTGTTTGGTTACTTTTTTTGGTAACCAAACGAAACTTAAACATATAAAAAAAAATTACGTTTGTAAACAATCTATGAATTATGGGGTGTTTGTTGGGAAAAAATCAATTAAAATTCACCAATTTTTATCAAATTTTTATACTTTCTTCTAATTAAATTTTACTACATATCACTTTTACATCAAATTTTCGTACTTTTACTATACTTTTTTATTAAATTTTTACCAACCAAGCCGTCCGTATATTATGTTGGGCAGTGGTACCCGTCCCTGAAAGACATTAGGATGGCACAAGATGAGGAAGCGAAGATGGGAGCGGTGGAACGAACGATTGAAGGATTGGGATTGTTGGACGACGCATTTGTCAAGTGCAGCAAGGGAAAGAGTTTCTTCGGCGGGGATGAAATTGGGTACCTCGATTTAGTGCTTGGGTGCTTCCTCGGCTGGCTGAGGGCTGTGGAGAAGCTAGCTGATGTGAAGCTGATCGATAAGACCAAGACACCTTCTCTGTTTGTATGGGCTGAGAGGTTCAGCTCGCACAGTGCTGTGCGGGATATTATGCCTAAAACTGAGACGCTTGTTGAGATTGCCAAGAAACTTCAAGCCGCGGCTGCCAAACCCCCAACAACCAACTAGCATTTTCGTCGTAAAAAGATGATCTTTTTAGCAAGGATGATCTCTCTTCCTGTTGGGAGATGTTAATTAATAACGTGCTTCACTTTTAAATTGCAAGAAGGTAGAAGTGAAAAGAGTTTATTGCTAATTACGGCTAAGAGTTCAAACATGCGTATTCCCCATGTTTTTAAGTTTATTGCTAATAACAAGTACCTTGCGGTTAAAATGATTTATATTGTAATCTCTTATAGGAATTGAATTGCATTTTTCCATGGAAAAACAAATTACGGTAAAGTATAGTTAGGGTGTGTTTCGCATGTACATTGGTTACAGATGGAATTGGATTTGGTTGAACTGAGAAGCCGTGGGGAGGGTTGAGTTGAGATTTTTTTTTTTGAAACCCTCACAACCCTTATGCCAAACGAGATTTTCCAATCGAACTTAACTTTTATCTTAATTAATTTGACATTTTTACTTTTCATAATTTAAAAGAAGTTTAAAATATAGGTGGATAAATTTAATAATTTAAAAAATAAAAATAAAAAAATTGAGTAGTTAGAAGTTGAAGAACTTCTAATCACTTTTCTCAAATGAACCTAAAATATTAAAGGTATTTTAATTTCCATTGAAAAATTAGGAGGAGCAAGTGACCTTTCTGCCTCCTCGTATTTTCACCATTGACTAGGGGGCAATGCAATTTAATCTTGCTCTTTGCAGTACTCTCAGTGGTGCCAGATCATGCTAATAAATATGATCAGTACGTTGATAAACGCAGCAAAATATGATCCGTACTAGCAATTAACATTTTTTTGCTGGCACACAGAAAAACCGCTATCTTTATTGATTAATTTATGGTTAATTAAAATTTGATGAGATTTTTAACAACCACCTGAAGGAAAAATAGCAAAGAAACAGGAAGAACATCAACAAGCAATTGCACAAAGTTTAAACTAATGTGTATCGATAATTCTGATGCGTAACAAACAACTAGCAATAGAATTTGAATAGACTCATAAGAGTAAAGATTGTATTTTATTTTATTCCTACTCTGTAACCCCATAAATAGGGCTGGTTATTTCATAATTATATATAAAATTTTCCTAACTTTTTCATTTATTCTTTTCCCTTGACATAAACATAGCAGGTTAATTTAGATTGGTGCACCCTGCTGGATTTATTAATTAGTAGACTGAGCTCTAGCTCTGACTTGAATCATCTTGGCAAACTCCACGAGCTTCTCTGTTTCTGGAATGACATCCTTCACAGCACCATGAGAAGAGAACCTCTCAGCCCATCCCACCAGAGATGGAGTCTTAATCTCATCAAGCAGCTTCACATCAGCCATCTTCTCTGCTACCCTCAGCAACCCCAATAAGCATCCAAATGCTACATCAAGATACCCAATATCATCCCCGCCAAAGAAGTCCTTGCCTTTGCTGCACTTGACGAAAGCTTCCTCCAACAACATCAACCCTTCCGTCACTAGCTCTATCGCTGCAAACTTCGCCTCCTCTCCCTCAGTTCTCTTCATTACGATCTCCCTCAGCGTGGGAAACCACTGCGCCCATTTGAATTTTATAACATCACTTCCAGTGTTGAAGTCTCCAATGGTAGCAAAAGTTAAAAGATGATAAGAAAAGGTAAATTTTACTTTTGCCCTCCAAATTTACACCAATTTTTTTTTAATTACTAAAAAAAAAAAATTACAGCAAATTAGATAAGTAACATTTACTTCTTTAAAACATTTAACTAAGAGATAATTGCTTTATTATCCCATAATTAAGATAACCCTCTAAATTTTAAAAACTCATTTTTACAACTCTTATACTTTAAATTAAAATGAAAAATGTTAAAAAATTCATTAAATATAACAATTTTGATTGTAACTAAATTTAAAAATTATATTTATATCTCTTTTACTTTATATTACCTACACTTAAATTTATTGTTTATATTTAAATTTTAATAGGTACTTTTACTTTTTCACTTAAAAATTTAACACAATTTACAATTTTACTGTAAGATGGATACAAAATTAAGTTTTTTAAAATTCAGGCGGGTGAAGGGGCATTTGGTTAATTAAAACTAATTGAAAATCAAAAACTTTTATCAACTTTTTTTACACTATTTTTCAATCAAATTTTACCACATATCACTTTTACATTAAATTTTTATATTTTTACTGTACTTTTCAGTTAAATTTTTGTCAACCCAATACCTCTAAGTAATTTTCAACTTTACGTATGAAAAAAGAAAATTATCCCTCCAAGCTAATTATTGAGAATTATCTTCATCATTTAAAATTTACACTGAAATCAATTATTTTAAAATTAAGCTTCTTAACAAGCAAGCTAATTCAACATTAGGAGGAGAAGCAAGCAAGAAATTAGTTACCTTGTCATCAATGTAAGCAGCCCAGAAGCGGGCAATGGCGCGATCGTATGGATCGGAAGGGAGGACAGAGGGGCCGAAAGTCCAGACCTCATCGATGTATTGGACGATGATGAGGGACTCACAAATGGGCTTGTCGGAATGGAGCAGAACCGGCATTTTCTTGTGAACCGGGTTAGATTTGAGGAGGAGCTCGCTTTTGGAACCGAATTTTTCTTCCAGGAAGTCATAGTTGATTGCTTTCAAATTGAGGGCGATTTGAACCCGGTTCACAAACGGGCTTGTAGATGATCCCAGAAGCTTTACATCACTTTTAGCCATGGCTGATTCTCAAGCAAACTATTTACGATCAAATGCACATTGAAACGGGTATATTAATTGAGAGATATACAAGAACCCTTTAATATTTATGGGCATGGTTGCGGTAAAAGGGAAGGTGTGAACAAGGGGAGGCAATTGTGGCCAAGAAAGTTCGAGAATTCGATGGAATAGTCAATACACAAAGCAAAGTTCTCGGGCTTGTAGGTGTCTTCTTTCTCGGTTATGAATAGTCTTGTACTGACATAGTTCAAGTGATCAAAGGCCCGGCCAAGAGCGCAAGAGATGAGAGGAGATTGATGTTTCAGTACTTTAATTCTTTAATTTCAACAATAATATTTTATAAAAATACTAAAACTCCTTTTATTGATATAGTTAATAATATTTCTTAGAATTTTAATCTTGTAGGGATTATATACTTTGAAAGAATAAAGTAGTGTTTAGTTTGTCAAAAAAAAAAAAAAAAAAAAATTTAAAAGTGGCTATGTGACAAAATTTAATTAAAAAAAGTTTAAAAAATTAATAAAAACTAATTTTTTTTATATTTTTTGAAATACAAAACACTCCTAAATATATTCGAAACGGCTACAGATTTCCTACTTACCCATAAAGAAAACTCTTATCATTCATTTGAAGTGCTTTATTTTGTTCACATTCCATAAATTGGTTCAGTTGTTTTATACAATTTTTATTTTATTTTATTTTTTTATTTATGGACACCTGTTCAGTTGCATATTTTCCCATAAGTAAACAAAAACTTTTCAAAGAAAAAAAAATCTTTCCGGAGACGTATTTGTTGGATTCTTGTTTATTAAAAAAAGAAGAGATAAATATATGCTATATTTTAGTAGTTGAATTTACTAATAAACATCAAGGCTATATTTGTTTTGAGAGATTAGATGACGGAATATAAGTAATATCATGAGATAATATATGCAATTGGATATAACATGAGATTAATTTTTTATGTAGAATTATTTTTTTGGGTGTTTAATTGGTAGGATATAAAGTGGGATAAAAGATATGATTTGATATGAGATGTGACAAGAAATAATTTTAAATCTTTAGATATTGACGGGAAACAAATCTGGAGGTGAGGTATAAATAATACCACCACCCCTCTCGGATTAGTAATCCGCCCATTCACCGAATTGTATATCTGAAACGGACAATATATCCTACAGCAAAATTACAAATCAAACCCCACTTTTGTGAGACCTACGGACAACATCGTCCAATCTCATGTCTTTGTTTGACAAACAAACACGGCCCAAAAACTTTTAAAATTTAGTAAATATTTTAATTTTTTTTACTTAAATTTCGACACCCGTAACTTTTACACTAGTACTACTTTAGAAACTCTAAACTTAATAAAATAAGAGTTTAAAATAAATAAATAATCTATTTATCATGTCATCCATATTGTTAAGTTTCATCTACTACCAACCTGGTCCAACCAAATATGCTTCAAGTGACACGTCTCCGTTCAAAATTGAAAATCCATTCTTTGAGTAAATCATTTGCTGATTAATATATTTTTTTTTTCAATAACTGATTCTAAATTTTGACTAAATGCATAATGAAACTTCCATTAAAAAAAAAAAAAAAAAACTCACAAATTCCTCTTACATTCGCCAAAATCATCTAAAGCAAAACACGGATAAAAGTTATGTTTGTCAAAGTATTTGACGATGTACCTGCAAATATTCATGGCACAAAATAATGTTGGTAAATCAAAATCAAAGTCCTTTAATTTAATAGGTTCAAAGAAAGTAAAATTAGCATATTCTTATCTAGGTTAGATAATTTTGTTCATAGTCAAGGGACAATTGATAGAAATTAATAGTCATACGCATTGTTTTGTTAAATGGGGAGACGAATTTTGGCGAATGTAAGAGAAAGTTGCAGTATCCCTCCCCCCCCCCCCCCCCCCCCCAAAACAAAAAAGGGAACTTGTCAAAACAGTAAGAGGAAATCACGGTAAGTAAAGGTCCTTGTTAATAAAGAATTGAATGGTAAGTTTCATAACCCATTTAGCCAAAAGGTAGGTGAATTTTTCATTAAAAAAATAATAATCCATGAACCATTTTATTACTTTTAATACTAAAAGTATTCAATCAACTTACACGTGATTCAATTAATTTTTAAAATCTTGAATTCATAAACGATTTACTCAAAGAAAAAAATTACCGATTTTCGGATGGTAACCTATCAATTAGAGTAACTTATTACCGATTTTCGGATGGTAACCTATCAATTAGAGTAACTTCACTAGCGTGAGCGTGACAATAGATGAAAATCTTACTCTTATTTCAATAATTTAAGTTCCATTTGACAAAAATTTTAGTTTTCAATTTTTATTTTTATTTTTAAAAAAATTGAACATAAAAATTCATTTGATAAATTTGTTTTTAATTTTCAACTTTCAAAAAAATAAAAACTGTTTTCAAAAATTTTAAATTATGAAACATAAAAATGATATTTTCCCAAATTTTCATTTTTGTTTTCATTTTTTTTTTTCACAACCACTGTTAATTACACGAAACATTTTAATTGATAGCTAAATATTTGGTAAAAATAAGTAAAAATAAAAACTTTGATAAAAATAAGAAAAAATTAATAAAAATTAGAAACAATTAGTAAAAATTAATATATATATATATATATATATAGAAATTAGTAAAAATTGAAAAAAAAGTTATAAAAATTAAAAAATTGGTAAAATTGATAAAAATTGCACAAAATTAAAAAATGGTAAAAATTAATTTACGTGTTTGATGAAAAAAGTTAAAAATTTTAATAAAAATAATTTTTTTTACATTTTTTTAAAATCCAAACATTCTCTTTATCTAAAATCTATTTGCTTCTAAAATTTAATAGTACGGATTTTAATTTTATTGATTTATTTGTGGTCAATTACAGATGATGATAATGTAACTGACATGGACACCTAAGATCACAAAGAAAGAGGAAAGAGCATCTTGAAAGAAGACAAAACTATTAGCTCCCAAGTGACCAAAACCGGGACTAGGTAATTAAGTAGACCGAGCTCTGGCTATGGGCCAGCCTATGGCTTGGAGCATCTTGGCTAACTCCACGAGCTTCTCTGTTTCTGGGATGACTTCCTTCACAGCACCATGAGAAGAGAACCTCTCAGCCCATCCCACCAGAGATGGTGTCTTGGTCTCATTAAGCAGCTTCACATCCGCCATCTTCTCTGCTACCCTTAGCCACCCCAAGAAGCTTCCAAATGCTATGTCAAGATACCCAATGTTATCCCCACCAAAGAAGTCCTTCCCTTTGCTGCACTTAACAAAAGCTTCCTCCAACAATACCAGCCCTTCCGTCACTCGCTCCGCCGCTGCCAATTTCGCCTCCTCTCCCTCAGCCGTCCGGACGTCGTTCAGTGATGGAGACCACTGCACCCAAATTTTGAACCAAAAACTGTTGAAATTTATGATTTTAACTATAAATTTTTATAAATTTTAAGTCAATATTTATGTGGAGTTCATATATTATTAATTATGAATCAAATGTGGAATTAATATAATTATGTGAGAATATTAATTTTATTTATTCACATGTTCAAAATTATGAATTATGTGAATGAAAATTGGTTTCAAAGTGAGAACCAAAGTGTGCCTGATTAAATTTTGGGCTTAAATGATTTTATTTTGGATTTTGGGTTTAATAATTCTGTGGCCCATTAACCCAATCTAATTATTAGCCCAGTACAAATATTATTTTTCCAAAACTATGTTATTTTGGAATATCTCTTCCTAACAGACAAATCTGTTCTATAAACAGATGCCCTTCTTCATAAATGGTGGTATCTATTCTTCCAATACACATGACTAATGGTTTCTATTTAAACCTTCATTATTGTATAAAAAAGGGTTGGATTTTTTGCATTAAAATTTTGCATACAAATAAATTTTGCATATGAAAATTTCATTTGCATACAAAGAGTACAAGTAGATTTTGGTTCACAAGAACACACAAATTATCATTTTCTTTTGTGTGTATGTGTGATCATTCTATTCTGGGAGACTAACGTCCATTAAACCAAAAGCCTTGTGGGGGCATTTTCAGTTTTAAGGAAATAGTGTCTAACACTATGCTTGATCAAAGTACACCTAAAATTTCATTGAAAATTGTAAGTTTTATTTCTGAATTTTTTTTTTCAAAAACAGTGATTGATTTGACTAATTTTGCCAACAATCTTAAGACTGAAATTTGAAATCTGGTCACTGTTTGATTTACAATTTTTTTTTTCTTTTCGAAAGTATTTTGTTTTAGTTTCTCCGCACAGTTTCTGTACAGAATTTTTACAATATTTTTGTACATTTTACATAACGTCACTGTTAATGTTTGTGTTAGATTTAGTAATATATATAATTAGTATTCTTTAATTTATGCATTCCTAATTTTGTATATCCTATCATAATTAGAATTACTATTGTATTTCTTATTTTGTATATCCTATCATAATTAGGATTACTTTCTCTTATCAGGATTAGGATTATTGTCCTCTTATATAAGGGACCTTGTAACCTTACATTCTCACATACACACAGAAATCAATATTAATACATAATTCTTTTCTCCTTCTTTTATTCTAACATGGTATCAGAGCCTAAAGTTTTTGATCCTAGGTAGATTAGGCATCCAACAATCACATCTTTGGCCGCCAGTGTTGCCCTTCCTGGCGTCACCTTTGCTTTCGCACCTCCTTTAATGCGCTTCTATGCGCCCTCAACCTTTTAATGCGTTTCTATGCACCTTCAACCTTCAACGTGCTACTTAGCGCCCCCTTCAACGCGCTTCCATGCGCTCCTCTTCAGCGCGCCTCCATTCTCCTTCAACGCGTTTCTTTGCGCCCTCTTCAACGCTCTTCCATGCGCCCTCTTCAACGCCCTTCCATACACCTTCAACGAGTCTCTTTGCGCCTTCTTCAATGCGCCTCTGTGCCCCTGTAACATCTCAACACGCGCTCTCTGTGCCTCCTTCAACGCGTCTTTGTGCGTCTTCAACCTCTCAACGCGTTTCTCCGCGCCTCCTTCAACACACTTTCATGCGTCTTCAACGCGTCTCTTTGCGCCTCCTTCAACGCGCCTCTGTGCCCCTGCAACCTCTCAACACGCCTCTCTGTGCCTCCTTCAACCCGTCTCTGTGCATCTTCAACCTCTCAACGCTTTTCTCCGCGCCTCCTTCAACGCGTTTCTGTGCTCCTTCAACCTTTCGTAATCCTGCCTCTCTTTATCTCACTGATTCTTCTGTTGAACTGTTTCCTGAGGATATAGATGTTCCTGCTGTGGTTTCATCTCCTGTTCCTGAAACTGTTGATGTTCCTGATGATCTCCCTAATGAAGTTGTGCCACCTGCTACAGTCTATCCCATGGAGTCCTCATCTGATAATCCTGTTTCTTCAACTGATCAAATAACTGATATCTGCACCAAGTCTCTTCTGCCTGGCCGGTTTAATGCTCTCGTCACCAAACTCAAGTTGGTCTCTGCTCCACCACCTTGAGTTTGAGGGGGGTGTTAGATTTAGTAATATATATAATTAGTATTCCTTAATTTATGCATTCCTAATTTTGTATATCCTATCATAATTAGGATTACTATCGTATAGATGTTCCTGTTGTGGTTTCATCTCCTGTTCCTGAAACTGTTGATGTTCCTGATGATCTCCCTAATGAAGTTATGCCACCTGCTACAGTCTATCCCATGGAGTCCTCATCTGATAATCCTGTTTCTTCAACTGATCAAATAACTGATATCTGCACCAAGTCTCTTCTGCCTGGCCGGTTTAATGCTCTCGTCACCAAACTCAAGTTGGTCTCTGCTCCACCACCTTGAGTTTGAGGGGGGTGTTAGATTTAGTAATATATATAATTAGTATTCCTTAATTTATGCATTCCTAATTTTGTATATCCTATCATAATTAGGATTACTATCGTATTTCTTATTTTGTATATCCTATCATAATTAGGATTACTTTCTCCTATCATAATTAGGATTACTTTCTTCTATCAGGATTAGGATTATTGTCCTCTTATATAAGGGACCTTGTAACCTTACATTCTCACATACACACAGAAATCAATATTAATACATAATTCTTTTCTCCTTCTTTTATTATAACAGTTTGTTCTGATTAATTAAAAAAAAAAAGTAAACAAATTTCGGCGTGACTCTTTTCTTTAAATCCAATTCCCAGTGCATTAATTGTGCAAAATTTAATTTGCATATATACTTTGTATTGGTTTCGTATAAACTTGTTCCCACAAAAGACAAAATCTTCTTTTTCGTGCTGTGTTAAAGTAATTCATTTTGCACCGATTTTCGTGCCCTCACTGGTTTGTAATTTACATGATGATCACTAGGTAAATCATATGAAGAATTACATATTGAAAGATTGCTGTGAGCAGAATACATAGATTTTTAATTTTGGTACAAAACGGATTGTGCAACATAGAATGTTAATTCTGTTGAATAATTTTTACATTGTTATTCTGTGTCTTTAGTTTGTAATTTTATGGGAAAAAAAATTTCGAAAAATTTAATTTTCTGCACAAAATATATAATTTTTTTTTTGTTTTTTCCGAAACATTTGCACTGCACTGTTTTTGTGTTACTTTATATTGATTTGTTTTAGTTTCATCCTTGCAAAGTTAAAAGATTTTGTACAGCAATCAAGTCTACTTTCGATCATAACTTGATTGTCTTGTCAAGTCATTATCCAGCAAAGTTAATTTGACTCTGTAGAAATTGGTTTGAAGAGTAATCAATTGAATTGCAAGTATAAATTGGACTGCAACTCAATTAATTCGGCAGTATTTTATTTCTTTTCTCTCCTCGATTGCTTCTGTTTCAAATTCTTGTGGTTTGTGTTAACTGTTATTTTGTATTTTATTCATAACTGTACATAGTCAACATCTGTTTGAACAGAAAATCTGCATTGATTCATTTCTTTATTGCACATATTTTTTTATTTATATAATAAAATTTTATATTTATTTGCACCACTGAAAATTTTAAAATTTAAAATAAAATTTAAATTTTCCTACATTATTCTACAATTTAATGTGCAAAATTTCTACAATTCATTGTGTCTATTGTGTTGCATAGTAAAATTGAAGGTTCTGTGTTCTGACTCCATTAAAGAAGAAATACATATATATATGTAGCTTGGACTTTTCAAATCAATTGCTTGTCTTATCATTGGCATGTAAATTAAAGTGTAAGTCACTTTGCTCAATTAGTTTGCAGGGAATTAATTTCTATGGTAGTTTGTATTGTTCTATAACAAAACATTACTTGTAGTTTTCGGTATTTCATCAAAACTTTGTGCCATTTAAACAAGTGACACTTTTGGTTCCAAGAAAAAAAAAATTCACTACTACAAATATTTCAATACAGAATAGAACAGAATATATTTGTGGACAATAAGTTATTACTTAATTGGCTATTTTTAATTTTAAATTTGTTTATTTTCTAGATTTGAAATATGACAAGTGAGACAGTAAATTCTGTTACTGCTCCAGTTGTAACACCGATCACTGCTTCTAATGTGCTTATGGCTATGGTGAGAAATCAGAAAATTTCAATGGTATCAATTTTAAAAGATGGCAACAAAAAATACTATTTTATCTCACTATACTGAATTTGACAAAATTTCTTAAGGAAGATGTGCCACGTTTGGATGAAAATGAGACTGACAGTCATATTGTGGCAGCAGTTGAGGCATGGAAACATGTCGATTTTTTGTGCCGTAATTATATCCTCAATGGATTGGATAACATGTTATATAACATGCATAGTCCAATAAAAACGTCTAAGGAACTCTAGGAATCTTTAGACAAAAAGTACAAGACAGAAGATGTTGCCTCGAAAATATTCATAGTTGGCAAATTTCTTGAGTACAAAATGATTGATTCAAAGAGTGTAATCAATCAAGTTCAAGATCTCCAAGTAATCATACATGAGATACATGCTGAGGTGATGATAATCAATAAATCATTCCAAGTTGCTGCAATAATTGAGAAACTACCACCGTCTTGGAAAGAATTCAAAAATTACCTCAAGCATAAGCGCAATGAGATGAAACTTGAAGATCTTATTGTGAGATTGAGGATAGAGGAAGATAACCGTAATTCTAATAAGAAAAGTGGATATCAACACATGGTGTCAAAGGCAAATGTAATAGAGTAAGTGAAACATACCAACAGTAAAAAAAAAGGAAGTACACTGGAGAAAGCTCAAAGACTGGCAGGTTTAAAAGGTTTAAAGAAAAATGCTATGTTTGTGAGAAACCTAGCCATCGAGCAAAAGACTATCGCATACGGAAAGTTCAAGAGCCTTCCAAGAAAAGGAAGAAAACAAATCAAGCTAATATAACTGAAGTGGAAAGTCATATGGATGATATGCATCTTTTAGCAGTAGTTTCTAAAGTGAACCTAATTGGAAGTAATCCAAAAGAATGGTGGGTGGACACTGGAGCCATTCGTCACATTTACACCAACAGGTAGATGTTCTCATCTTACGAAGTTGTGGAAGGGGAACAATTATATATGGGTAATTCAGCAACCTCCAAGGTTGAAGGACAAGGAAAGATTGTGCTGAAAATGACTTCAGGAAATGAGCTTACTCTTAATGATCTACTTCATGGGCCTGATATTCGCAAGAATTTGGTTTCAGGGTCAGTATTGAGTAAGAAATGGTTTAGACTAGTATTCGAGTCTGATAAATTTGTACAGACTAAAAATGGTATGTATGTTGGAAAGGGGTACATGTGTAATGACCTCTTCAAACTAAATGTAATGACTGTTGTACCAAAGATTAATAATAATTTATCTTCTGCTTACTTGCTTGAGCCTATTGATGTTTGGCATGGTAGATTAGGACATGTGAATTTTGGCACTTTAAGAAGATTAATGTATTTAAATATTTTGTCAAAATTTAATATTAACATGGAACATAAGTGTGAAACTTGTGTTAAAGCCAAATTGGCTAAAGCCTCTTTTCACTCAATTGAAATAAGCACTAAACCTCTAGAATTAATTCACACAGATATTTGTGATCTAAAGTATGTTCAAACTAAAGGTGGTAAAAAGTATTTTATTACTTTTATCGATGATTATACAAGATACTGTTATGTATATTTGCTAAGAAGCAAAGATGAAGCATTAGAAATGTTTATACAATATAAAAATGATGTTGAGAACCAACTTAACAAGAAAATTAAGATGTTAAGAAGTGACCGAGGTGGTGAATATGACTCACCATTTGCACAATTTTGTGCTGAATATGGCATTATTTATCAAACGACTACACCTTACGCACCTCAGCAAAATGGTATTGCTGAACGTAAGAATAGAACTTTAAAAGAAATGATGAATGCTATGTTAATAAGTTCTGGTTCACCCTAGAATTTGTGGGGAGAAGCTTGATTTCCGCAAATTATGGTCTCAGCAAAATACCCCATAAAAAATTGGACAAAACTCCTTATGAATTATGGAAAGGTCGAGAATCTACCTATAAGAGTGTGGGAGTGTCTAGCTAAGGTCGTAATTCTAACTCCTAAAATGACTAAAATTGGACCTAAAACTATTGATTATATATTCACTGGATATGCTCATCACAGTAGTGCATATCGGTTTCTTGTACATAGGTCTGATAATTCTGAGATACATGAGAATACTATTATTGAGTCTAAGAATGCGTCATTCTTTGAGAATATATTTCCTTATAAACCTACACAAGAATTAAGTTCCCTCAAAAGAACTTATGAAAGTATAGTTAGAAATGAGCAAGACAAGTGGTCTTTGGAAAAAGCAAATGAAGATAAACCTAGAAGAAGTAAACGGACAAGGACTAGCAAATCCTTTGGTCTTGATTTTTTAACATTTTTGTTATAAAAAGAACCTCAGAGTTTTAAGGAAGCAATGTCTACTCCTGAAGCTCCTTTATGGAAAGAAGCCATTGACAGTGAAATTGAATCCATCATTAATAACCACACTTGGGAACTGGTGGATCTTCCACTAGGGAGTAAACCCTTAGGTTATAAAATGGATCTTCAAGAGAAAGATGAAAGCTAATGGATCCATTGATAAATACAAGACAAGACTTGTGGTCAAAGGCTACAAACAAAAAGAGAGAGTAGATTACTTTGACACATATTCACCTGTTACAAGAATAACATCCATTCGTATGTTAGTTACTTTTGCAGCATTGCATAATCTTGAAATACATCAAATGGATGTGAAAACAGCATTATTGAATGGGGAATTGAATGGGGAAATCTATATGGAACAATCTGAGGGGTTTATGGTTCCAAGCCAAGAAAATAAGGTATGTAAACTTGTTAAGTCACTTTATGGACTTAAACAAGCACCTAAAGAATGGCATGAAAATTTTGATAATGTTATGATATCAAATGGTTTTTACATTAATGAATGTGATAAATGTGTTTATGTGAAAAACATATCAAATAAATATGTCAGTGCATGTCGTTAAGGCTAAAACTTGTAAATTGGCAAATCCATGATCAAATAGAATTATATGTACTTTAGACTTAGTGTAGGCTAAGACACTAAAATCCTAAGTCAATTAGAATTCGAAAATACCTCTGAAAATCAAGTTTTCATAATGGTTGGGAGTCCTGAAGAGATTCGGAAGTTCTGAAAAGATTCGGAACTGGATAACGCAAGAACGCGGGAAGGTCGCGGTTGGCTGCGGGATAAAGTCGAAAGCCAAAATCAGGAGTTTGGCCGTGCGGGAAGACCACTCTAATTCACGGGAAAACTGCGGCAGCACCCTTCCCGCGGGTGACTTTTCTTGGCTTATTTTGACTGCTTCGAGCCCCAACCACCTCTGTTTGTCTATATATATCTCCTAAAATCTTCAATGGTTGGAGACACAGAGAAAGAGAGAGAATATACTTCATGTTTGTGAGCTTGAAAGTTTGATCATTCTCTCCACAACTTAGCCAACACAGTTCATGTTCAATCCGAAGGAGTTCGGATTTGAGATTTGTGAACACTGTGGATTCAGCATAGCTATCGAGGATTCGGTGTTGAGCCTTCAAGGAGTCGAAGAATTTTCGCTAGAGGAGTAGGTGTATCGAGGATTCGAGCAAACGTCAACGAGAATATAAAGTTGATGAGTCGATCTATAGAAAGATTGAGTTTGTAACTAACGTTCGTTTATTCTAATGAAAGTTTTTAGGGGTTTCCCTGTATGGGTTTCCTCGCTATTGGTTATTTGCCTTCCATTCTTTTGTGTGTGTGATTGTTTGTTTGAGATCTTCATCAGCATATTAGCGAATTTTCAATTGGTATCAGAGCAAGTATGTTTTTGTGAACAAAACGTGATCTTATTCTTTGCTGATGGATCCCCTAAGAGAAGGCGGTTCGAGCATGAGACCCCCATGGTTTGATGGCACTAATTATGCGTATTAGAAGGTTCGAATGAGAGCACACTTGATCTCATTGAATGCCAATGTTTGGTTAGCCATTGAAAAAGGTTGGGTAAAACCAACTCATGCTGTTGACAATGTAACGGTTGAAAAGCCAATGGATTTGTGGACAATGGCTGAGCAAGAGAAGGTAGAGTGGAACTACAAAACTCTAACTTTAATTTTCTATCCAATCTCTGCCGATAAGTGCCAAATAATTTCAAGTTGTGAGATTGCCAAGGAAGCTTGGAAGATTCTCAAGTTAACTCATAAAGGCAATTCTACTGTTAAGAAGTCCAAGCTTCAGAAGATAACCTCAGAGTTCAAAAAATTGAAGATATCTGAAGACGAACCCTTTGATAGTTTTTATGCAAAGCTTTGTGACATCGTCAACACCAGTTTTAATCTTATAGAACCGATTCCTATTCGAAAGGTTGTTAGTAAGATTTTTCGATCTCTTCATTTGTCTTTTCAAGCTAAGGTCATAGCTATAGAGGAAGCTAGGGATGTAGATTCAATGAGGGTAGAAGACTTGGTTCGCTCCCTGCAGACTTATGAAGCCAACATGATCAAACCAAAGTCTAGAGGAGTTGCCTTAGAAACGGTGAAGGAAGATGAGTCCTCCTTCTCTAGTAATGATGAGGCAATCCCATCTCCTAAAGAAATTGCTAGCTACACCAAAAAAATCAGAAAATTCTTAAAAAGAAAAGATAACAAGCAAGAAAAGACGAAGAAAGATGAGAAAGTCAAAGGAGAGAAATCTTCGGAGAAGAAGAAAAAGAAGAAGAATAAGTCAAAAAGTGTGAAGTGCTACGAGTGCCAAGGTTATGGTCACATAGCCCAAGACTGTGGAAACAAGAAGAGTAAGAAGCAGGTTCTCAACACAACTTTTGATGATACAGATGATTCAAGTACCTCATCTTCTTCAGACGATTTTCCATAGAATTACACTACTTTCATGGTTAGAGCTAGTGCCCCCTCTAATTCAGCCGAGTCATCTTCTTTTGCGAGCAAGGAAGAAGAATCCTCTGAAAGTAAAGATGAAGAAAATTCAGAGGAGGAAGTCGACGTTAAAGAGGCTTATGAACAATTGTATCAAGACTGTCGCAAGCTCCACAAGCAGAACAAAAAGTTGACTGTGAATAACAAAATGTTGAAAAGGGAGAGAGACAGTTTGAAAATTGCTTTGGAAGAATTGCAAGCCAAATGTGAAGGTCTTGAAGCAAGTAAGAAAAATCAAGATGAAGTGATTACAGCCTTCAAGACAAAATTGGATCAAAAAGAGAAGGAATTGAAGGGTGCCCAAGGGAAGCTGCAAACCATAGAATCCAAAATGAATACTACATCCTTCCAGCTCGATGACATACTTGGGATGCAAAGGAGCCCACGTGACAAAAGAGGACTTAGCTACATTGGCACGCAAGTGGACAATCATAAAGCTAAAGCTACCCCAGTTCCTTAAAGACAACTGCTCCGCAAACAGTCAAAGCTCCCCAACCAAAGAAAAGTAATTGGTTTAGAGCCGATATTCAGAAGCCCAAAGGTATGCTCTCTAACTTGTAACGTAAGTTTGTTCCTATTTGTTTTTATTGTGGTATACCCAGACACACAAGACCACACTGTCACAAATTATTTGGACTTTCCCTATCCTATGTTGACACTAGGAATTCTTTGAAATCTAACCTTCAAATGTCAAATAGGTTTCATCCTTTAAGGTTTCAAAAGTCTTGTTTTGATTTTAAACCTTACATGACCAGGCCAGTGATGAAAAGCAAAAAGAACAGTTTTTTAAAACCCATTGAAGCAAAACCCAGCAATTCCAAGACTCAAAATGCTTTTCCAAAATTAAGAACTGTTTGAGTTAGAAATAGTGATTTATATGTCTCCCACATCCCTAAGAGTGTTGAAGGGATGAGCCTTGATGTGTAAAGTCAAATTTTTTTCATGAACTAGGCTGTACGCTATTGTTTATTTTTACCTAATTCTATGAAATCTTGTAGATTAGATATTGTTTTTTTGACAATTAAATTTTTTTTTGGTGCAATACTATTCCTTGTGATATTCATGCATGTTCTATTATCTCGTACACATTTCGAAATCATAGGATTAAAATTATTGACCTACATAGTGGTCATAAATTTGAATTACTTGATGAACTTGAATCCTATGTTTTGCTGTTCCTTGTCATAGTAGTGGTGTGCCAATTGTAATTGCACAAAGTTTAGTACATCATGAGAAATCTTTTCCACTACTTAATTATTTTTATAAATTCTCCTTTCTGGACTATTAGTTACTCTTGAGCTTAAATAAAAAATCACTTGGAAAGGGCTACCATATGGGATAGAGTGAAAGCTAGCCTGTTGATGTGCAGGTTATCAAAATAACTACCCTCTGGGTTTGACGCTATAGGAAGAAGGCTACCTACCCATAAAGTGTGTGAAAACCACTAAGAACAAATCGAAAGAAAAAGAAAGAAAAGAAAATATAGATGTGATTGTTTCTTGGTGTTTAGTTGAAAATGATGAATTGAGGAGAAACTAGTCGAAGAGCTAACACTGCATATCTTACTCAATTCAATTCAAAGTCCAAAAGGAGTAATTTTAAAATTCATGCGAGTATGTGAAGAATATTAATCATGTTGTACTTAAACTTTATTTCACATACTGCACAGGCATTTGACTATTGGTATGACATGTGTGAATAACTTATAACATAAAGAGGCTGTTTGGCCAATAAAAAAAAATCAAAAGTCACCAAATCTTAACTACTTTTTGTACTTTCTTCCAATTAAATTTTAACACATATCACCTTTATGTCACATCTTTTTATTTTTGTTGTACTTTTTGGCCAAAGTTGGCCAACCAAACAGCCCCAAATAGTAGGGTGATTCTTGGAATTCTTATTTGTCACTATTTATGTATGGTCAAAATTCTGAAACCGTGTTCCGTTTTGTGTTTGGAAAAATAGAACTTGGAATGAATCAATCAAAAATACACGTTATGCCTTATTTCTTTTGTTTTTTTGTCAATTCATGTCAAAAAGGGAGAGATATAGTTAAAGGAGAGTATCGTTTGAAAAGAAAAGAGTATGGTTTGAAAAGAAAGGAATTTTATTTATTAAGGGGGAGAACATTTATTTTTTTATAATTAAGGGATTTTGTGTCATTTTTTTGTTATGGTGTTTAATTCTTTATTTATTCCACATGATGCCTTGATTATTTTGTTTAAGTGTGCAACCATACAGGTTATTAGTTGAAACGTGTTGATGAAAAATTTACTAAGACATTAGTATAGATTGATTTTCATTTGTAATTTCATTTTTTAGTTTTGACATGGAATTGCCAAAGGGGGAGATTGTTAAGGCTAAAACTTGTAAATTGGCAAATTCATAATGAAATAGAATTGTATGTACTTTAGACTTAGTATAGGCTAAGACACTAAAGTCCTAAGTCAATTAGAATTCGAAAATAACTCAAAAAATTAAGTTTTCATAATGGCTGGAAGTCTTGAAGAGATTTGAAAGTCTTGAAGAGGTTCGGAACTAAATAACGTAGGAAGAACACGGGAAGGCCGCGATTGGCCGCAGGATAAAGCTAAGAGCCAAAATCAGGAGTTTGGCCATGCGGGAAGACCGCGGGAGTGCCCTTCCCGCGGGTGACTTTTCTCGGCTTATTTTGACTATTTTGAGCCCCAGCTGCCTCTGTTTGTCTATATATATCTCCTGAAATCTTCAAGGGTCAGAAACACAGAGAGAGAGAGAGAATATACTTCATGTTTGTGAGCTTGAAAGTTTGATCATTATCTTCACAACTTAGTCGACACAGTTCGTGTTCAATCCGAAGGAGTTCGGATTTGAGATTTGTGAACGCTGTGGATTTAGCAAAGCTACCGAAGATTCGGTGTTGAGAATTCAGTGTTGAGCCTTCGAAAAGTCAAAAGGTTTTCGCTAGAGGAGTAGGTGCATCGAGGATTCGAGCAAACGTCAATCAGAGTATAAAGTCGAGGAGTCGATCTATAAAGAGGTTGAGTTTGTAACCAACGTTCGTTTATTCTACTGAAAGTTTTTAAGGGTTTCCCTGTGTGGGTTTCCTCACTGTTGGTTATTTGCTTTCTATTCTTTTGTGTGTGTGATTGTTTGTTTGAGATCTCCATCAGCATATTAGCGAATTTTCATATGTCTCTATGTGGATGATATTTTTATCATAGGTACTAATAATAATAGGGTAAATTACACCTAGACCCCCTAAACATTAGGGTAATTACACTTAGTACCCCTCAACATTTGAAATTGACAAATATCCCCTTATCTTGAAATGTTAGTAACCCCTGACCCCCTTCTGTTACTTTGAACCCTAACTCCGTTAAAATTTTATTGTAAAGACAAATTTACCCATAACTTAATTAATTAATTACAAAGATACTTCTCCTTCATTCTTTCTTTTTTACTGTAAAATATCTAAACTCTTTATATATATATATATATATATCTACTCAGTTTGCAGAGAGAAGAGAAGAGAGAGAGAGTTTTTTAAGTTTCACAAACAAAAATCAAAAATCATTTGAAGAAAATTATAAGAGAAACAAATTACAGATAAATTACAAACGAATTACAGGAGAAACAAATTTTGGAACTGACATTCTCACTTGCGAGGGATCGAAATCAAGTGGGTGAAGAGAGAGAACAACGAGTTCTCCTCTATTCTGTGAATGGATTGGTTAGGGCTTGTGGGTTTGGGTGAATATGAAGAGGGTTTTAAAGTCTTCAGGAGAATTATTGGAATTAAGTGCTGGTGCAAATTTCGATTATCCATTGCAAGTGCTCATCTCTCACTCCGCTGGGAAGAAGGGCAAAAGACTTGAGCCAGCAACCAGGCCTTCTCACCATTGGCGAGCTCGGAGATGGAGACAGCACAATTTAGTCCGTTTTTGAAGTCCTTGGAGTTGAATATTACTAAGGGGAGGGATTTGAGAATCGCCGGATCAACACCGCGACGGAGGCCATCTACGTGGCCAGGAACGAAGTTGAAGCGGCGGCAGTGGCGGTAGCGAAGGCGTGTGGTGGGGCTCCTCGGACTGGGATAATTAATTGAACGACTCTCTAGCGATTGCTCTCACTGGGAAGTCATGGTCGAAGGTATTGTCCTCCTCTTCTTCGTCGTCATCGTCGTTGTCTTTCTCCGCCTCTACGCCAAATGTTTCTGGTCCTGCCGAGGAGAACCTCCCATCCCTACCACATGGCTTCACCGCCGCCGCGAGAACAAAACCAGTTCCTTCGATCGCGAAACCCCCTATTTAAAACCCACCAAATCAAACTCAATCACATCTAAAAACACATTTGGAGTTAGATCTAGAGAGATGGTTGGATTTGCAGAGGTGGATTTTCACGTTGTCAAGCTCCGAGGCGGCGCTGTAGGGACAGAGACCGCCGTCGTCGGTGACGAAGAAGATGAAGGAGTCTATGGAGAGGAAATCTAGGGTACTGGAGAGTAGAGAGAGAAATAGTCTTAATAAAATATATTTTAAATAATAAATTTATTACTTATTTTTAATAATAAATAGTCTTAATAAAATTTATTAATAATTAACATAATTTAATAATAAATTATTATTAGATTTAATAAAATTAATATAGTTTAATAAAATAAACCATTTTATTTAATTTTACAAAGAAGGGCAATAATTCTTAAGAAAAAATATTAATTTTTTAACAATTTTACGAATTATGTAAGATAAATATATATATTTATATGTTTAAGAGAGAAATTAGATTTGATTTTGAAATAGGAAAAGGTTTGACTTTGGCTTGGACCAAAAGGTTTGAGTTTGGATTAGACCGGACGATTACTTTCCTATTAAAGGGTAAACTTGGTATTGTGAAAAAAAAATATTGGTGACGTCAACATTTTAATGGAAACCTAACGGAATATTAACGGAGGGGGGTTAGGGGTTACCAACATTTCAAAATAAGGAGGTATTTGTCAATTTCAAATGTTGAGGGGTAGTAGGTGTAATTACCCTAATGTTTAGGGGGTCTAGGTGTAATTTACCCATAATAATATCATTAACGCTACTAAGAAAATGTTGGCTAGTAAGTTCGACATAAAAGACTTAGATGTTGCGGATGTTATACTTGGGGTTAAAATCACCAAAACATCTGATGGATGTGCTTTATCTCAATCACATTACATCAAGCAAATACTTGATAAATTTATTAAAAATGATAGCAATATTGCGCGAACACCTATTGATATGAATCTTCATCTCACAAAGAATACTGGAAATTGCACATCACAATTGGAATATTCTCGGATAATAGGCAGTTTAATGTATCTCATGAATTGCACTCGTCCAGATATTGCCTACTCAGTAAGTAAATTGAGTAGATACACCAGTAATCCAGGGGTAGACCACTGGGAAGCAATAGTTAGAGTACTTAGATATCTAAGATATACTTCTAACTATAGGTTGCACTATACTAGATATCCAGCTGTAGTTGAAGGATACAGTGATGCTAACTAGATTTCTGATAGTAAAGACACCAAGTCCACTAGTGGATATATCTTTACACTTGAAGGTGCAGCGATTTCATGGAAATCTTCTAAACAAACGTGTATAGTCAGATCTACTATGGAATATGAGTTTATAGCATTAGATAAGGCTGGAGAAGAAGCTGAGTGGCTTCGTAACTTTTTAGAGGAAATGCCCATGTGGCCAAAACTTGTGTCTGCAATTTGCGTACACTGTGATAGTTAATCAGCAATAGGAAAGGTACAGAATAATATGTTTAACGGTAAGTCACGACATATATGTCATAAACACAATACCGTGAGACAGTTGATCTCTAATGGAATAATATCCATTGATTATGTAAGATCAAAGGATAATATTGTTGATCCTTTAATTAAGGGCTTAACTAGAGATCAAGTGTATAATTAATCAAGGGGAATGGGTTTAAAGCCTATAAATTGAGAATCGCCACAATGGCAACCCAATCTAGTTGACTGGAGATCCCAAGATCTAGGTTCAAAGGGACAACCGAATTGTGGGGGCGTTCGTTAAGATCACTAAGGAATTAATTCCTCCACCCTTTCCTATGATGAAATTAATAGTGATGACCTGAACTGTGTGTTAGAATAAGCTTTGCTTTTAATGATCCTTATATCTTGGAAATCTAAGTGGGGTATGACAAGATACTCTTAATAAGAGATCACCTATATTGAGTGTGAAGGCCGCTTCTATGAGAATGGATAAGGCTACATTATTTAGAGCACTTAATGAAATTACCAGGCATGTCTAGGGCCAAAATGGATAGAATTAAAAGAACCAAACTTTGTTGGAAAGGTGCTGTGTGAATATTATTATCTTGGCTTATACAAAAGCTGAACAGTTCAAGATATCAAGTTCACTGGTTAGCAAATAAATTCGATAATATCTCACTAGGGAAGGTTCAAAGCCAAAAGCTACCTATCATGATGCGGTAATTTTCCATTTGTACTCTATGTTGAGTCTGCATCTGCATTTGTATTTCAGCCATTTCATTCATGTGGGGGATTGTTGGAATTCATGGTTTTAACTATGAATTTTTATAAACTTTAAGCCAATATTTATGTGGAGTCCATATATTATTAATTATGGATCAAATGTGGAATTAATATAATTATGTAAGAATATTAATTCTATGTATTCATATGTTCAAAACTATGAATTATGTGAATGAAAATTAGTTTCAAAGTGAGAACCAAAGTGGGCCTGATTAAATTGGGCATGAATGATCTCATTTTGGATTTTGGGCTTAGATAATTCTGTGGCCCATTAGTCCAATCTAATTATTAGCCAAGTCCAAATATTGTTTCTCCAAAACTACGTCGTTTTGGAGTATCTCTTCCTAACAGACAAATCTGTTCTATAAACAGATGCCCCTCTTCATGAATGTGGTGTCTATTCTTCCAATAGACATGACTAATGGTTTCTATTTAAACCTTCATTATTGCATAAAAAATGATTGGATTTTTTGCATCAAAATTTTGCATACAAAGAATTTTTGCATCAAAATTTTGCATATGAAAATTTTATTTGCATACAAAGAGTACAAGTAGATTTTGGTTCGCAAGAACACACAAATTGTCGTTTCCTTTTGTGTGTATGTGTGATCATTCTATCCTGAGAGACTGACGTCCATTAAACCAAAAGCCTTGTGGGGGCGAATTCAATCTTAAGAAAATAGTGTCCAACGCTAGACTTTTTTTTTTTTTGGTAGGTAACACTAGACTTGATCAAAGTGTATCTAAAATTTCACTGAAAATTGTAAGTTTTATTTCTGAATTTTTTTTTTAAATAGTGACTGATTTGACTAATTTTGCCAACAAAAACTCCTCAAACGAGTGTCCGAGTCACCAATTATCTCAAAGTCTACATTAATCATAAAAGGGGCTTTTCAAACAGAAAAGGATAAAAGGCAAGCGAGAAATTACTTACCTTGTCATCAATGTAAGCAGCCCAGAAGCGGGCGATGGCCCGATCGTATGGATCGGAAGGGAGGATTGAGGGGCCGGAAGTCCAGGCCTCGTCGATGTATTGGAGGATGATGAGGGACTCACAAATGGGCTTGTCGGAATGGAGCAGAACCGGTATTTTCTTGTGAACCGGGTTGGATTTGAGGAGGAGCTCGCTTTTGGAACCGAGATTCTCTTCCAGGAAGTCATAGTCGATTGCTTTCAAATTGAGGGCGATTTGAACCCGGTTCACAAACGTGCTTCGAGATGCTCCTAGAAGCTTTACATCATTTTTGGCCATGGCAGATTCTCAAGTAACAGGGGACTACTAATGCACTTTGAAATGGGCATGAATTGAGAGATGAAAGAATGAATGAACTCTTTGATATTTATGGAGGTGGTTTGCTTGACGGAGAATGGAAAGTTTGAATTTTGAACATGAGGAGGCAGGGCAATAGTGGCCAAGAAAGTTCGAGAATTCCACGGAACAGTATACTAGTCTTTCGAGAATTCCACGGAACAGTATACTAGTCTCAAAATACAGCGAAGGTTGTTAGGCCTTCTGGCTGCCTTCTTTGTCCGCTGTTTGTGGTCTTTATAATGACGTACTCCAACTCGTCATAGCCGCGGAAAAAAAGAATGAATGAACCCTTTGACATTTATAGCGTGTGGTTTGCTTGATGGAGAAGGGAAGGTTTGAATTTTGAGCATGACGAGACAAGCCAATAGTAGCCAAGAAAGTCCGAGAATTCCAGCAAAGTTGTTAGGCCTTCTGGCTGCCTTCTTTGACAGCTGTTTGTAGTCTTTATAATGACGTACTCCAAGTCGTCATATATAGCACCAGCCAAAAGCGCAAAGAGATGAGAGTGGTACGTACTGATGAAACAGTAGTCCTAGTGCATTGTCTCACCAATAAATCTATGGCTCCGTTTGGAGCTCTAAAAAAAATAAAATTTTATAAATTTTTATAAATACGAATTACGAAATAATAAAATTTAAATTCTTTACTCACTGTATAAAAAAAAAAAATTTTTTTAAAAAAAAAAATTCTGAACAAATAGTTGTTGGATTCTTCTTTATTAAAAAAGAGAGAGATTAATATATGGTATATTTAAGTTTTTTGATATACAACAAACGTCAAAACCTTTTGAATATTAACAAATGTTTTAATTTATTTTAAATCAAATTTCGACACACACACGTTAATTTTGCACTAGAATTATGGTCCAACCAAATATACTTCAAGTGACACGTTCCCGTTCAAAAATTGAGAATCTACTCTTTGAGTAAATCATTTGTTGATTAATATTATTTTTTTTTTCAATAATTGATTCTAAATTTTGACTAAATATATAATGAAACTTACCATAAAAAAAATAAAAAATAACGCTAGTAGATCAAAATCATCTAAGGCGAAGCACGGGTAAAAGTTATGTTTGTCAAAGTATCTGACGATATATTTCTAAACATTCATGACACAAAATAATGCTAGTAGATCAAAATCAAAGTCCTTTAATTAAATAGGTTCAAACAAAGTAAAATTATCATATTCTCATCTGGGTTACATAATTTTATTCATAGTCAAGGGACAATTGATAGAAATTAATAGTCATATGCATTGTTTTGATAAATGGGGAAACGAATTTTGGCGAATGTAAGAGAAAGTCGCAGTATTCCCACACCCCCCCCAAACGGCAACGTGTCAAAACAGTAAGACGAAATCATGGTAAGCAAAGATCCTAGTTAATAAAGAATTGAATGGTAAGTTTCATGATCCATTTAGCCAAAAGTTAGGTGAATTTTTTATTAAAAAAATAATAATCCATGAACCATTTTTTTTATTTTTAATACTAAAAGTATTCGAATCAACTTCTACGTAATTCAATTAATCTCCAGAATCCTGAATTCACGAACAATTTACCCAAAGAACAAATTCTTAGTTTTTGGATGGTAACATGTCACTGAAAATAAATTCACTAGCGTAACAATAGATGAAAATTTTACTCTTATTTCAATAGTTTAAGCCCTATTTGACAAAGATTTTAGTTTTTAATTTTTGTTTTTATTTTTGAAAAACTGAACACAAAAATTCATTTGATAAATTAATTTTTAATTTTTAATTTTTAAAAAAATAAAAATTATTTTCAAAATTTTTAAAAATTATGAAACATAAAAATGGTATTTTCTCAAATTTTCATTTTTTTTCATTGTTTTTCACAACCACTATCAGTTACACGTAACATTTTAATTGATAGCTAAATATTTGATAAAATTTAGTAAAAATAAAAAATTTGATAAAAATTAGAAAAAAATTAATAAAAATTAAAGAAAATTAAAATATATATATATATATAAATATATATATATATATAATTAATAAAAGTTGAAGAAAGTTATAGAAATTAAAAAATTGGTAAATTTTAACAAATTGATAAAAATTGCACAAAATTAAAAAAGGTAAAAATTAATTTACGTGTTTGATGAAAAAAGTTAAAAAATTTAATAAAAATAATTTTTTTATATATTTTTTTAAAATCCAAACATTCTCTTTATCTACAATCTATTTGCTTCTAAAATTTAGTAGTATGGATTTTAATTTCATCGCGGAAAAACAGTGATTTTGGAAATGGCACCCTGTTTGATAAAATAAAAGGGCCTTTTAATAAAATATAAATATATATATTTAAACCTAATTCCAATATGTAAAAGTTTTAGCTATGGGTATTTAGCTGAAAAATGTACCAAGTTGTTTGAGGTGTTGTCTTAATGAGTAGAACTAAATTTTATATATTCTTGTGACTGTTCATCAAGTCCAAGGATCAGAATTGTCCTTCTTAAAAACCGCGCTGAAAATGGCTTTTCTGCTAAATTGGAGGGGCAATGCAACTTCATGTGGTCCTTGCACCCTCAATGGTCCCAGATCATGCTAATGAATATCAGTTGATAAAACCAAATATATATATATATATATATATATCAAGTATGACTCAAACTAGCGGCTTAACATTTTTTTTTCCAGGGTGAAGTGAAAAAAAAAAAAATACAGAATCTTCTATTGATTTATTTGTGGTCAATCTTTTATTGATTTATTTGTGGTCAATTACAAATGATGATAATGTAACTGACATGGACACCCTAGATCACAAAGAAAGAGGAAAGAGCATCTTCGAAAGTGAAAGCAGACAAAACTATTAGCTTCCAAGTGGCCAAAACAGGGACTAGGTAATTAAGTAGACTGAGCATTGGCTCTGGCTTGAAACATCTTGGCTATCTCCACGAGCTTCTCTGTTTCCGGGATGACTTCCTTCACAGCGCCATGAGAAGAGAACCTCTCAGCCCATCCCACCAGAGACGGTGTCTTGGTCTCATTAAGCAGCTTCACATCCGCCATCTTCTCTACTAACCTTAGCCACCCCAAGAAGCTTCCAAATGCTATGTCAAGATACCCAATGTTATCCCCACCAAAGAAGTCCTTCCCTTTGCTGCACTTGACAAAAGCTTCCTCCAACAACACCAGCCCTTCCGTCACTCGCTCCGCCGCTGCCAATTTCGCCTCCTCTCCCTCAGCCGTTCGGACGTCCTTCAGTGCTGGAAACCACTGCACCCAAATTTAGAACCAACAACTCCTTAAACGAGTGCTCGAGTCACCAACTATCTCAAAGTCTACATTAATCATAAAAGGGGCTTTTCAAACAGAAAGGGATAGAAGGCAAGCGAGAAATTACTTACCTTGTCATCAATGTAAGCAGCCCAGAAGCGGGCAATGGCGCGACCGTATGGATCGGAAGGGACGATTGAGGGGCCGGAAGTCCAGGCCTCGTCGATGTATTGGAGGATGATGAGGGACTCACAAATGGGCTTGTCGGAATGGAGCAGAATCGGTACTTTCTTGTGAACCGGGTTGGATTTGAGGAGGAGCTCGCTTTTGGAACCGTATTTCTCTTCCAAGAAGTCATAGTCGATTGATTTCAAATTGAGGGCGATTTGAACCCGGTTCACGTACGGGCTTGGAGCATATCCTAGAAGCTTTACATCACTTTTGGTCATGACTGATTCTCAAGTAACAGGGGACTATTAATGCACTTTGAAATGGGTATGAATTGAGAGATGATAGAATGAAAGAACTCTTTGATATTTATGGAGGTGGTTTGCTTGACGGAGAAGAACAGGTTTGAGTTTTGAACATGGGGAGGCAAGCCAATAGTGGCCAAGAAAGTTCTAGAATTCCACGGAATAGTGTACTAGTCTTTCGAGAATTCCACGGAACAATTGTGGAGAAAATACAGCGAAGTTGTAGGCCTTCTGGCTGCCTTCTTTGTCCGCTGTTTGTGGTCTTCTTAATGACGCACTCCAAGGCGTCATAGCCCCGGATAAAAGAATGAATGAACTCTTTGAATGGTCATTATAGCGTGTGGTTTGCTTGATGGAGAAGGTAAGTTTTGAATTTTGACCATGACGAGGCAAGCCAATAGTGGCCAAGCAAGTTCGAGAATTCCACGGAATAGTGTACTAGTCTCAAGAAAGTCCGAGAATTCGAGCAAAGTTGTTAGGCCTTCTGGCTGCCTTCTTTGTCCGCTGTTTGTAGTCTTTATAATGACATACTCCAAGTCGTCATAGCACCAGCCAAAAGGGTAGGGGACGAGAGTGTTAACTAATTTAAGATATCTAATTTAGGATACGTATCAATTTAAGATATATATATATATATATATATATAAGAATATTCTAGAAATAATCTAACAGTACGTACTGATGAAACAGTAGTCCTAGTGCCTTGTCTCACCAATAAATCTATATACTTGCGAGTTGTTTTTTGTATGAGTGGTGTTTTTCGTACTCTTTCTTCGTTCCAATTTTATACAGTGGCCGCTTGGGCTTCCCAAAAAAAAAAAAGAAAAATGTAATTCTGTATATGGGACTCGCACGTGATATTTTAGTAGTTCACTAGGTATTTGATAAAAATTTATAAAAAATAAAGAAAGTTGATAAAAGTGAAAAAAAAAATTGACAAAAGTTGAAAAAAATGGGACAAATTTGATAAAAGTTGAAAAAAATTAATAAAAATAAATATTTTTTTTTTTATTGTGCTAAACGCCACCATGGATGTTTCGAGGAAAAATATTAAATTAAATACACTTTTTCACTTTATTTTTTTTCCTCCACTTTTCTTCTTCTTCTCCTCTATTAATCCCTGTTCCAACCACTTGGTCAATTAATATTCACAATAAAACTAAAAGATCATGTTTGACTCGCAGAATAAGGTTGGTCTAGATTAATAGTTCTAAGCAAATCTCATACTTTGATTGCCCCAAAAAAAAAAAAACACTTTTAAACTAGTAATTCAAATCAAACTATTTATTCCACATACCTAGTATTATATTATCCCAATGAAAAGGTAGAACGGATTGTAGTAGAATATATATTGAATAAAGTTTAACGTAATATGTATTGGATGTGTTTGAAATTGTATAAAGTAGTATATATTTATAAAAATTATAATTTTATAATTCGTACTGTAAGTAAAAAAAATTTAAATTTTATAGATGTTTGGTGTGTTTCAAACACCTACATTATATAACATATAACATAATAAAGTATATTGATTAAGAGTAATATAGTTGTTTTTCATTTTTATTCAAGCTACATCAAATAAACAAGTGCAATATAGATAATAAATATTAATAATTTCATGTTTAATCATCTGTTGATTAAATATATGATATGAAGCATAACATCACTTCCAGCGTTGTAGTCTCCAATTGTAGCAAAAAGTTACAAGATGTTAAGAAAAAGTAAATTTTACTTTTGTCCGCCAGCTTTACTTCAAATTATATAAGTAACGTTTACTTCTTTCAAATATCTAACTAAGAAATAATTGCTTTATTACCCCTGTAATTAAGGTCATCCTCTAAATTTTAAAAATCCGTTTTTATATCTTTTGTACTTTAAATTAAATTGAAAACATTAAAAATTTATTAAATATAACGATTTTGATTTTAACTAAGTTTAAAAATTATGTTTATACCTCCTTTACTTTATATTATTACCTACACAAAAATTTACTAATTCTATTTAAATTTTAATAGGTATTTTTATCTTTTTACTTAAAAATTTAACACAGTTTACAATATTACTTTAACTTAGAGGATAATGATACAAAATTAAGTTTTTTAAATTTCAGGAGTATAAAGAGATGTTTGATTGGCCAAAACCAATCAAAATTTATAAATTTTTATTAACTTTTTGTACTTTCTTTTACTCAAATTTTACTACATTTCACTTTTACATTAAATTTTTACACTTTTACTGTATTTTTTTTTTTGCCAAATTTTTATCAACCAAACAACTCTTAAGTCAAGGGCGGAGTTAGGATTTTTTTTTACACTGGGCTATGTAGAGATATTTTTTTTTCTCATCATAAATAATTATCAATCTAAATATGCAAATTTGTCAACTTAACTATAAAATATTTAATCTAAATACACAAAAAAGAGTGCCAAAAAAATAGTGAAGTTCAAACATACATAATAATATTCAAGCATACGTAAAATAGTAAACAAAAGACAAAAGTATGCACCTTACTGAAACTGCACCCTTCGATGTTTTAGAGAATATAATTCATCTATTATCGAATTTGAATCGATATTTTCAGCAAGCTCTCGTTCAATGTAAAGTATCATAGAATCTGCTAAGAACTCTTCTTCCATTTTATTGCGAAGAGCAGTTTTAACATGTTTTGTAGCTGAAAATGCTCGTTCTATAGTGGCAGTAGAAACAGGCAGAGTCAAAACAAGACGAATCAATCTGTCGATCAAATTATAGTGTTGTGGCTTATTTGTTTCAACTAATCCTCGACATAATTCAGAAATAGTAAACATATTCTAGAAGCTCTCATGATGAAGCACATCAACCTTATAATGCTCCAACTGACATCCCAAATAGTGCATTTCCTGGTCACTGAAATCTTCAAGATAAAATTTCTCTGCCAACTTACAAATATAATCAACTTTAAATGACTTAAAGTTGTCCTTAGGCTCCAGAGCAGAGCTAAGCACAAGAAGTTCCACTGTCTTATCATTGAATTTAGAATTTAACTCTTTTAATTGAAAATCAATTGCCGAGTTAAATATGTTAACGTGATATTGTTGGCTAACTGTCAATTGCTCTTTTTGCTGACATGAATGACCAGTAGCTTTTTTATACCAATTGTTCATATCTGGTATATCAATGTCATATTGTGTGCAAATAGATTGCACATGAATAAGTAGATGATCAAATCCATCTTCTCTCAAAGTTTGAAGCAAAGATTTAGTACTTGAGACTAGATCCATTGCATTTAAGATATCAAGAGATTTGTGCTGCAAAGCTCAACAAAGCAAATCAGTGATCCCCATAATTTTATGCATCAAATGTAAGATGAATACGAATTCAAAAGACCTTATCGCAATCAAACAGCCACCAGCTTCTCCACGTATAGAGTTAGAGGATCCCTCAGGAACCATGCTTTCAAGCATAGTAATAGTTGCACCATACATATCTATTAAGCTGCAAATAGAATCAAAATGAGAACTCCATCGAATAGTTCCACTCCGATGTAAATTACTAATCTGATTTGCCCCTCTACCTGTCTCACGTTCTTCGGTAGCTACCATATGTGCAATTTCTATAGCCTGAGCAGAATGTAACTTGATTTGACGTTTCGGAGAAGCATTAATAAGATTGATAATGGCTATCAATTTTGAAAAAAATAGCCAAATAGAAATCTCATTTTCTATAGCTGCAACTAATGCTAGTTGTAGTCGGTGGGCAAAACAATGTACATAATATGCATATGGGCAATCTCTAAGAAATAGAGCTTGTAGTCCATTTCATGCGCCACGCATATTGCTAGCACCATCATACCCTTGACCTCGCATATTAAGGATATGCAAATTATATCGAGCAAGAACATCAGAAATTTCTTTTTTGAGAGTTGAAGCAGTAGTGTCTGAAACATGCACAATCTCAAAAAAACGCTCTCGTAAGAAACCTTGAATATCAACAAATCTTAAAACAATAGACATCTGTTCTTTATTTGATGCATCTTTGGCTTCATCAACCAAAATACAGAATTTCGCATCTCCAACCTCTTCATGAATCTTTTTTCTCACTTTGCTTGCAAGAATATGCAAAATTTCTTTCTGAATAGTTGGTGATGTATACTTAGCATTTTTCGGAGCTTTTTCTAAGACAACGTCATCAATATTAACATTCAATCTCCCCATAAGTCTTATCATCTCCAAAAAATTGCCACGATTATTAGAAGATAAAGATTCATCATGACCTCTAAATGCATATGCTTGTAAGCTAAGCCACCAAATACTTTCAATTGTTGCCGTAAGTCGCAATCTATTCTTCTGAACTTCTTCTGCGGTTTGTGCATTTAACACTTTATCAATATGCCCAATTACTTTCATTAAATCTTCTGCAGATTTCACAGCATTATTATGTGGTGAAGTCTTACATGCATCAAAAATGTACATCTAGCTCCATTGTTAACTCTCTTCCAACTTCTAAAACCTTCAGTGATGAATGGAGGATGACATGGCACTTTATCTTGAAAGAGAAAGCAAGGAAAACAAAATGCTGCATCCTTTAAAGGAGAGTATTCTAACAAAGGAAATTGATCGAACCAAGAGTATTGAAATCGACGATACTGTCTTCCTGATTCGGTCCTTGGGTATCCTGCTAACTTAGGTTGATAGGGATCCATTTTGATATAGGCTCTTCTAATTTCATCCCGTTGATTAACAGGATGCTGCCATATAGGTATTCGTATCCCAGGATCCCGTTCAAGATTACTAACATCAATTTCAACTTTTCGAGATTTGGAAGGGGGTTGATCATTATGATTTGATCTATCAACATTCGATGGAGAATGTTCTTCACTAGTTGATGTTTGTTCACTTTGTTTAAAAAATGAAAATATAGTTTTCCCCTCTTACTTCCTTGACTTTCCATTATAATTTATAACCTATTAAAATGATACATGGTAAATATTAGCTTATGTGAAATATGCAACTATAAAATATAATTTAAATGAATCACATGAGCAAACAAAACTAAAATAGAACATAATTATACACATTAACATTATATACATAATTCAACTAATTGTCCCTCTAACTCATCCCCCACCAACACAAACGTGGGTCCATGAGTCGGGATCTACCAATTGCACTTGTATTTCTTCCGGATTATATATTATATTGAGATTGTATAAACTAACCTTTTAAGCCCTCCAATTTTATTAGCAATAGTCCAAGTGTCCAACGATAGCTTCAAAATAGGTTGAATCATTATACTTCTGCAGTTCAAAAGAAAATTTTGAGATATATATTTATCTATATATATGTGTAATTATCTATTTTTTAATAGCAAAAATAAAAATAATAAAAATAAAAATAACCCACTAAACAACCCTAAATGTATAGAAAAAATTAATAAAGGCATCATAGTTTAGCTAAAAGAAGAAAAATGAGATTGAAAATATAATTTTTCTATTAACTATTTTTTGTTTAAGTTTTTATTTTTTTGACAACAGAAAAATAAAAATAAATTTATTAAATATTTTTTTGTTATTTGCTTAAATAATTTATAAACATAAATGAAAAAATAATAGATATAAATGTTACTAAATCAAGTTTTGTAATTTATGTGTATAATTTTTATATATAACAATACATGAACAGTTGAAATCGTAAATAAAAAACAAAATTAAAAAAAAAAAGTATACACACAAATTACTCATAAAAAAAAATATACACATAAAAAGTATACATGAACAGACACAGCTAAAACCGTAAACAATACATGAACAGTTTTTATGTGCATACTTATTTTTTTTTTAATTTTTTTTCTCCAAACGGGTTTATTTATCTTATTTGTTTTTTCTTTTTTTTTTTTTATGGGCCATATTTGTTTTTTTCTTCAAATGTTCCTGTGTCTGTGGAATCCATAAAGTGATAAAGATGTCCGTTAAATTAAAAAAAAAAAATCATATTGGAATTCATATAATGATAGAGACCGAACACTAATTACTAGAACTGGCCTACCTTACAAGCTTTGAAATCCAACTTTTAACACTTAGGTTGTTCACTTGTTCTTTTTCAATCCTTTAAACTCGGTTGCAGCGGCTATCGATAGTTGCTCTCCAGCCCCTTCTTCAGGTTCAATCCGAAAACCCTTTGAAAGAGATAAAAAAGTTGGCTTCCCGGGGAAGATTGAAAAGTTAAAAAATCCAAAATTTTAGCCAATGGTTATAAGATTTACCCAAACACATGTATATACCGTTGGTTTTTCTCATGATTTTTTTTTTTTTTTTTTAACTTTCAGGGGTCAGGGCCATTAATTTATTTTATATTTATAAAATATATTTAAATTATAGACTGAATATTATTTGAACTGTAAATAATTAAGTTCAAATTTAAAATATATTTAAGGTATAAATTAAATATTACCCGGGCAATAAATAATTAAATTAAAATATTACTATTAAAAAAATTTTTTGTCAAAATTTTACCCGGGCTACCGCCCAACCACAGCCAATTCATACCTCCGCCCTTGTCTTAAATAATTTTCACCTTAAATAAGTTACAAAAATAATTATCTCTTTAACTAATTATAGATAACTAACTATCTTCATCATTTAAAATTTACACTGAAATCAATTATTTTAAAATTAAGCTTCTTAATAAGCAAGCAAATTCAACATTAGGAGGAGGAGCAAGCAAGATACAACTTACCTTGTCATCAATATAAGGCAGCCCAGAAGCGGGCAATGGTGCGATCATATGGATCAGAAGGGAGGACAGAAGGGCCGAAAGTCCAGACCTCATCGATCCATTGGACGATGACGAGGGACTCACAAATGGGCTTGTCGGAATGGAGCTTGTGAACCGGGTTAGATTTGAGGAGGAGCTCGCTTTTGGAACCGAGTTTTTCTTCCAAGAAGTCATAGTTGATTGCTTTCAAATTGAGGGCGATTTGAACCCGGTTCACAAACGGGCTTGTAGATGATCCTAGAAACTTCACATCACTTTTGGCCATGGCTGATTCCCAAACAAACTATTTACGATCGAATGCACTTTGAAACAGGTATATTAACTGAGAGATATACAAGAAACCCTTTGATATTTATGGACATGGTTGCGGTAAAAGGGAAGGTGTGAACAAGGGGAGGCAATTGCAGCCAAGAAAGGTCGAGAATTCGATGGAATAGTCAATATACAAAGCAAAGTTCTCGGGCTTCTAGGTGTCTTCATTCTCCGTTATGAATAGCATTGTACTGACACCGTTCAAGCAGTCAGAGGCCCGGCCAAAAGCGTAAGAGATGAGAGGAGATTGTTGCTTCAGCACTTCAATTCTTTATGACGTATTTGGTTGACAAAAATGATCAAAAAAATATAATAAAAATATAAAATTATGATATAAAAGTAATATGTAGAAAATTTTGATTAGAAGAAAGTATAAAATATTAATTAAAATTGATAAATTTTAATCGATTTTGATGTCCTAAACGGACCTTAATTTCAACCATAATAATATTTTATAAGAATATTAAAATCCGTGTGTTGATAAAAATAATAATATTTCTTAGAATTTTAATCCTGTAGAAATTATATATTTTCAAAGAGTAAGATTGTGTTTAGTTTGTCAAGAAAAAAAAAATTAAAAGTGAGTATGTGATAAAATTTAATAAAGAAATTAATAAATTAATAAAAATTAATTTTTTTATATATTTTTTTTTGAAATACAAACACTCCTAAATATATTCGAAAAGGCTACAGATTTCCTACTTTCCTGTAAAGAAAACTCTTGTCGTTCATTTGAAGTGCTCTATTTTGTTCACATTCCTTACATTGGTTCAGTTGTTTTATACAATTTTTATTTTTTTAATTTATGGACACCTGTTC
This sequence comes from Vitellaria paradoxa, assembly GCA_019916065.1. NCBI lineage: Eukaryota > Viridiplantae > Streptophyta > Magnoliopsida > Ericales > Sapotaceae > Vitellaria > Vitellaria paradoxa. The sequence continues at coordinate 18,327,675 of CM034233.1, read as the reverse complement.
AGCTGCATATTTTCCCAAAAGTAAACAAAAACTTTTCAAAGAACAAAAAAAGTTCTGGACAAATAGTTGTTGGATTCTTCTTTATTAAAAAAGAGAGAGATTAATATATGTTATATTTGAGTTGTTTGATATACAACAAACGTCAAAACCTTTTGAATTTTAGCAAATGTTCTAATTTTTTTTAAATCAAATTTCGACACACACACGTTAATTGCACTAGAATTACTTTAGAAACTCTAACCTTAATAAAATGAGAGTTTAAAATTGTTGGATCGATTCACACACACACGATATATGCATGGAAGCAAACAGTAAAGAGATCAACACATAGATTTACGTAATTTCTCAAAATTTGGATACGTCCACGGGAGCATGAGCGAGAGGTCTTTCTTATTAAGCACAGGGTTACATAGAGAATATTTATAATCACCTCTATTCCTAACCCTAATAGGATTACATGGTCTGATTCCCAAAATATCCTTAATTACACCGTACCGTACCGTAGGGGCGTTGCCTCTCGCACCCCCCAAACATTCGGGCCTATGGCCCAGCCCACTACATATTGAATCCGAGATGAGGGCGGATGCTTCACTCTACTCAGTCGCTTCGCTTCCCTTGCTCCGCTTGGCATCCGCCCCTCATTCCCAGCACTTGGTTCCTTTCCACATGAACCACAAGTCCCAACAAAAATAAATAAATAATCTATTTGTCATATTATCCATATTGTTAAGTTTCTTCCACCACCAACCTGGTCCAACCAAATATGCTTCAAGTGACACGTCTTCGTTCAAAAATTGAGCATCTATTCTTTCAGTAAATCATTTGCTAATTAATATTATTTTTTTTTTCAATAACCAATTCTAAATTTTGACTAAATGGATAACGAAACTTGCCTTTAAAAAAAAAAACCACAACTTCCTCTTACATTCGCCAAAATCATTTAAGGCGAAATATGGGTAAGAGTTGATGATGGTGAAATTTTATACCTTCAGTTTGAACCTTAAGCCGTTGGAAATGATGGGATTCTGTTCGCCGGGAACACCAATAGGTCCCTGTCATGGTGGCTCCTCCTTCTATTTATAAGAATATTCTGCAAATTCAAGGATAGAAACAAATTGGGATTTATCCCCGATTTACTGTGATTTCTCTATTCAGATAAGGAAAGTACAAGATTTGTATCAATCCAGCAATTTCTTGCCTAACTTAGGATGATTCCCAATCAGTTGTTCAGGCGTGAATCAGAGGATTACAATCTCCGATGTCGAGTTCTCGTGCGCTCATGCTCGGCTTAGCACCTAGCAGCCCAAACTATAAGCTCAGCTTAGGCTTGTCCAACCTCCACAGCTCGGAGGGTCAGCTCACCCTTTTTTGAGATTTTCCTCAATGTCACCAAGGGGCTTTTATGTAATTTTGACCAAGCTCAGAATTCCTTCTCATTATTTGCCCTCGATTCCCTAGGTCTTCTAGTAGAATTGAGGGAATCTGATAGTTAAATAGCCTTCGAGCCACACGCACATTTAATTCATGCTAGTCGCCATTATCACGTCTGTATGCAATACAACTGCATCGTTTCGTCTTGCTGCCATGTGTCCTTTTTGAATTCACTCCTCATGCATTTAGCAGCTTAGCTCCTTTTATGCCCACCACGTGCCCTTATCTAGACCGCATATTTCAAAACGAATTTTTTATTAATTGCACCCTCTCCTTTGTTTTCACACTTTTCCCACTCGAGTCTGTTCATCACCTTCAAGCTCTAATTTCTAGTGTTCTTACCTCTTTTCCTGGTACACTTTACCCACTCCTCCTTGATTTTGCTTCATATTTGTTTTATGTTTTGGCTTCTTGCTTGTTACCTTTGGTATTATTAGCAAGAAAATAAACTTCCCAACACCATAGGGTTTATAGAAGGTCCCATTTTCCATAGGTCCGTTTGCAACCTTTTGATTTTTGAATATTATCACAATAGGCTACAAAATCTAGTTGCTTCCAAAAACATGGCTGCCTGCCGAAGATTGATCCTTCTTGAGGTAAGCGACGAGTCTGATAACTCTTCTTCTACAGGATTTGATGCCCCCATTCCTTCACTTGTTCATGGCCCCAAGTCTACTGCTAATGGCCCTGCTTTCTATCACGAGGGAACCTTCACATCTTGGTTACTTACTTAGGCTTGACCACCTTGAAACTCATCATATTTGTTGCTTACTCAGGCTCGGTTCCCAGGGCAACTGGAAAGGTGATGGAACTGATCGACTTTATGCGATCTCCTGCGAAATCGATTAATGGCGAGCGAAACCAGGTGTAGCATCTCATTTTTTATGTTCATCTTTTGAAATGCCTTCTAATAAAGGATATCTGCCGAACTCCCGCTATCTACAAGAATTCTCCACTTCTAGAAGTTGGCCACAACAGCCAATATGACTAAAGGGTCATTGTGCAAGTGGCTCAGCTTTGAAGCTTTATCCTTCGTAAAGGTGATCGGCGTCAATTCTATTTTCACTTTCTTGATCGACTGTGGTCATCACCTCTTGATAACTCCTAAACTCTCTAACATATTTCTTCCAAGATAAAGAGGATTCGCCTCCTCCTATGAACCTTTCTGATATGACCCTAATATTCCCCAGGGGTCGTTAAGCCTGTTGCCCCCTGTTAAGGCTCCTCCTTAGTAGGCTTCTTCGAGGCGAGCTTCTTCTATCTTCTCGCTTATTCTTTCATTGTCCAGTAACAAACTTGTTGTGCTTTCTTTTTCTAATCAATTCTTCAACCAATCATTTTAGGTTGAAACATTCGTCTGTATCATGTCCATGATCCCTATGGTATAAGCAATACTTGGATCTGTTCCTTGATCCTAAAGGAGCTTTTATCTCATTTAGCCATTTGAAGTGCGGATCGTTCCTGATAGCCTAAAACACGTGATCCATCCGTGAGTTTAGGGGGTAAAATCCCTCATCGATCTCGTAAACCGGTTCCTCTTATCTCTTGCTCAACCTCTCGACTCAAAGGTTCTGCGTGCCTTCGACCCCTTATCATCCTTAAGATCATTCATCCATTTTTTTTTTCCGACTGAGAGGTCGTGACCTTGGCATCCCTCTGAGCTTTCATTGTATCCTCTATATTCATGTGTTTTTGAGCCTAGAATATTAGCTCAGCCATATTCACTGGAGACTTTTTCGCCAAGGAAAAAGTAAACTGACCAAGCTTCAAGTCGTTCATAAAAGCCATAAGTACCACTTTCTCATCAGCCTCTTCGATCTACAGTATCTTTCTATTGAATCAATTGACATACTCTCAGAAGGATTCATCTTGCCCCTGTCTGAACCGTCAGCAAATGGGCAAGAGGTTTTCTCTGTTGTTGTCCACTAACGAAATGAGAAACAAACTGATTACTGAGTTACTTGAAATTCTCAATCGACCTGGGCTTGATTTTGTTGAACTAAGCGTGAGCTGGGCCCTTCAAGGTGATAGAAAATGCTCAGCACTTGATTTTATCGGGAACTGCATGGAGGTGCATTGCGGAGTTATACATATCTAAATGATCTACTGGGTCTTTTGAACTGTCATAAGGCTCCATTGCAGGCATCTTAAATTTCAGAAGTAAAGGGCACTCCATCATAACTGAGGTGAACGGGGTCCCTCTCTTATCAACGATATCTTCCATGGAGTTGGGGTTCCGCACTGCCGCCATGACCTCATCTATCTGAGCATGCATGGCTCTAAATCTCTACTTTAATGTTCCAGTATTCTCTATCTTCTTGGGCTCTACAGCCTTTCGACATGGGATAGTTTCACATTGAGCCCAGTCATATGTAGCCGCGCCATTCCTTCAAGGAAGGTTGGGTCGTCCTTCGTTCTCCCTTATGATCCCACCTTCACCATCATCTTGAACAATTTCGCCATTACCTGGACCATTGGGAGGATTTTCTTGCGGCGATAGAGGGGGTGGAATAGAAGCCAAGCAGTCAACATGCTCTATGATGGCTTGCAATGTTGTAGCCATTCTCGCAAATTATCTTTCCATTACGGTGATCTTGTCATCTCTTTGATTTTGATTCTCCATCGAAGAGGTTGATTGACCTTGATGAGTTTGCACACTGGATTTGATTCGGACCATAAAAACCGGAACAAATGTCATTTCTCATGATCGATGCCAACTGATGATGGTGGAATTTTGTACCTTCAATTCAAACCTTAATCCATCGAAAATAATGAAATTCTGTTCGCTGGGAACACTGGTGGGGTCCCAATTATGGTGATTCCTCCCTCTATTTATAAGAATATTCTGCAAATTCAAGGATAAAAACAAATTAAGATTCATCGCTGATTTACTGTGATTTCTTTATTCAAATAAGGAAATCAATCTTGGAATTTCTTGCCTAACTTAGGATGATTCTCAATCCGTTGTTTAGGCATGAATCAGGGGATCACAATCTTCGAGGTCTCGTTCTCACGCGCTCATGCTCGGCTTAGCGCCTAATGGCCTGAACTATAGAGCTCGGCTTAGGCTTGTCTGACCTCTACAGCTCGGAGGGTCAGCTTGTCCTCTTTGGAGATTTTCCTTAACGTCACCAAGGTGCATTTATGTAATTTTGACCAAGCTCAGAATGCCTCCTCATCAAAAGTTATGTTCGTCAAAGTATATGGCGATATCTCTCTGAACGTTCATGGCGCAAAATAGTGCTAATAATTCAAAATCAAAGTCATCTAATTAAATAGGTTCAAACAAAGTGAAAATTATCATCTTCTCGTCTAGGCTTAGATAATTTTATTAATAGTTAAGGGACAATTGATATGTTAGAAATTAATAGTCATGTGCATTGTTTTGTTCAATTGGGAAAAGAATTTTGGCGAATGTAAGACAAAGTTGCAGTATTTTTCCCCCCAAAGAGAACGGGTCAAAATGGCATGAGGAAATCATGGTAAGCCTGACTCCTAGTCAATAAAGGGTGTGTTTGGTGCACCAACATTTGATGAAAATTTCTGAAAACCTCTGAAAATCTCTATAAAATATTATACATTCCCGCCTTCTTAAAATTTACAAAATGTTCAATATCTTTCCAAAAAAAAGTTAATAATTAGAATTTGGTTAATCAAATAGCAAAAATTTTTTCACTACTCTCACCATAGACTCCTAAGCTACCAAATGACACCCTCTTTTACTATTTTTGGTGGCATTTTTAAAACCGTCCAAACGAATTATAGAAATCGTTCTGACGAAATCGCGCAAGCAACTTTCGTCCAAACAGTTTCTACAATCCGTTTGGACGGATTGTCTTTTCAGAAGTATGATTGCTTAAAATTTTGAATCTGTCGAAACGGAAATCCAATCCATCAGAACGAAATTTCACTATTTATCGCCAAAAAACGCGGTTTGAGCGGCATGCACTAAACACCAAAAGTTTTCTCAAATCACGTTTTATCTCGTTTTTTGTCACTTTTTAGAGCTCTCAAACAGAGCCAAAGAATTGAATGGTAAGTTTCATTACCCATTTAGTCAAAAGTTAGGAAAATTTTTTTATTAAAAAAGTAATAATCCACAAACAATTTTTTTTAATACTTAAGATATTCAGATCAACTTGTACAGAATTCAACTAATTCTTATGATCTGGATCCACAGACAATTTATCCAAAGAACAAATTTTTGATTTTTGGATGTAACATGTCACCTGGCTTAAACTAGTGCGACAATGGATAAAAATTTTGTTCTTATTTCAATAGCTGAGGTTCCTATTAGGCAAAATTTTTAATTTTCAATTTTTGTCTTCATTTTTTTTAACTTGAAGGAAAAATTAAACTCGATTAGCAAATTTGTTTTCAATTTTTAGTTTTCAAAAAAATAAAAACTGTTTTCAAAATTTTTAAAAATTATGAAAATATAAAAAATGTATTTTCTCAAATTTTCATTCTTTTTTTCATTTCCTTCTACAATCACGACCAATTACATGTAACATTTTAATTGATAGCTAAATGTTTGGTAAAAATTAGTAAAAATAAAATTTTTTGATAAAAATTTAAAAATTAATAAAAATTAGAGAAAGTTAGTAAATATATAAATAATTAGTAAAAGTTTATAAAAATTAAAAAAGGTAAAAATTAAAAAATTTGATAAAAAAATTAGTAAAAAATGGTAAAAAAACCATTTCAATTTTCAGTAAATGGTAAAAAATTGCTTAAAATTAAAAAAATTAGTGAAAATTAATTTTGTGTTTGGTGAGAAAAGTTAAAAAATTTAATAAAAATTAATTTTTTTTTATTTTTTCGAAAATCCAAACATCTTCTTTATCTGAAATCTAAAGTCTTCTAAAATTTAATAGTATCGATTTTAATTTCTTCGTGGAAAAACAGTGATTTTGGAAATGCTCCCCCGTTTGATAAAATAAAGGGGCCTTATATTTAAACCTAATTCGAATATGTAGACGTTTTAGCTATAGATATTTAGCTTAAAATTGTATCAACTTGTTTGAGGTGCTGTCTTGATGAGGGGAACTAAATTTTATATATATTTGTGACTGTCCATTAACTCCAAGAATCAGAGGTGTCGTTTTCAAAGGCCGCGCTTAAAATGGCTTTTCTGCTAATTGGAGGGCAATGCAACTTCATGTGGTCCTTGCACTCTCAATGGCACCAAATGATGCCAATAAATATCAGTTGATAAACCACCCCCCCTTGTTTGAGGTGCTGTCTTGATGAGGGGAACTAAATTTTATATATATTTGTGACTGTCCATTAACTCCAAGAATCAGAGGTGTCGTTTTCAAAGGCCGCGCTTAAAATGGCTTTTCTGCTAATTGGAGGGCAATGCAACTTCATGTGGTCTTTGCACTCTCAATGGCACCAAATGATGCCAATAAATATCAGTTGATAAACCACCCCCCCAAAAAGGGTAAATTTCACTAACCTCCCCTGAGGTTTCTGACACCAACAAAAACCTTTCCTGAGGTTTCTGAAATAATACTGCACTCCCTTCTTTTACCAGATAAATCTCACTAACCTCCCCTGATCTTTTTTTTCCCTAAAAATTCCGTTTGGAATAAAAAAAAATAAGATAAATTGAGATAAATATAGTTTAGGGTTGATTTTGACGTCTTTTTTTCTAAAAAGTAACAAACTGTGAGATAAATTGAGATAAAATGTAATTTTTAGTTGATTTTGGCATTTTTTTTTTAGAAAGTAGCAAACTGTGAGAACGATTTTTCAAATTCGTTCCCACAAATTCAAAAAAATAGCGACAATGATACTCGTTTGAAAGCTTTCGATGCAAAGAATATGATTTTATAAAAAATTTACACATTCAAAAACCTCAGGGGAGGTTAGTGAAATTTATCTGGTAAAGGAATGGAGTTCAGTGTTATTTCAGAAACTTCAGGGGAGGTTTCTGTTGATGTCAGAAATCTCAGGGGAGGTTAGTGAAATTTACCCAAAAAAAAAATCAAGTATGACTCAGACTAGCGGCTTAACATTTTTTTTTCCAGGTTGAAGTGAAAAAAAAAAGAAAAGAAAAGAAAAAACACAATCTTTTATTGATTTATTTGTGGTCAATTACAAATGACGATAATGTAACTGACACGGACACCACCTAAGATCACGCAGAAAAAGGAAAGAGCATCTTCGAAAGTGAAAGCAGACAAAACTAATAGCTTCGAAGTGACCAAAACAGGGACTAGTTAATTAAGTAGACTGAGCTTTGGCTCTGGCTTGAAACATCTTGGCCAACTCCACGAGCTTCTCTGTTTCTGGGATGACTCCTGTTGGGCATAATAATATTAAAGCTGTACTCTTGCCGAACAGGTTTAGTCTGGTGCCACGTGGCGCAGTGCCGAGCAAATTCACATAAGCCACGTAGCCACTTGCCGATCACGTTCCGTCTGGACACGTGGCATCCCGCCGAACAACTGATTATTGGCACGAGAGTTCCACGTGAGTGTTATACGTGAGTACACGATTTAGAGTTAGTGCTCCAAAGAATACCTTGAACCTCGACATCAATAAACAATGTATAACCACGTGGCTATAGCCGAGGAATCTAGTTTGCTCGGCCTATCTGTCGACGGCCAGTAAATGTCAAACCTAGGGCCCACAGCCTTTAAAGAAGGCTCATGACCATAAATGCACCTTAGATAGGATTGAACTAGGTACTTGTCTCTGGAGATGTAACTAAATCGGTCTATCTCGTCACGATTCGGTGGCTGATGCGACAAGAAGACAGTATGATCCTGAAATTCAGGTTGTAATGCCGTGTTAAACCGCCAGAAGCATTAAATGAAAGGCACGGTGTATTAATGAGGGGTCTGAGGCATTAAATGAAGGGGAAGGGCATTTAAAGCAAGAGTGTAAAAGAGGGACACGGCAGTGTGCGTAATGTCGAGTCATAGGTATGCTGTAATCATTACTCAGACCACTATATATGGGATATACTACTGAACCACAAAGGTAAGCTGACTATTGCCAACTTAAACTTTGACTCCTTTATCTCCAGAAAACTTTCTTTCTTGAGTGACTTGCTGACTTAATCATCGGAGGGTTTTTCGGCCTGAGACCTCCTCTCCGGCCGTTACCTTTCTTTCTGTCTTTGTTCGGCAGGTCGGCGATTGCATTTCCGGTTGGCGTGGTCAGCAGTTCCGGCGGTAATTTCTGCTGCCGAACATTTGGCGCCCACCGTGGGGCTCGTTGTCTAGCCCATCATCGTGTTAACTAGCTTTTTTCTTGTTTCTTTGTTAAGTCTCCAGTATTTGTCCACATAATGACTTCGGGAGGAAACAATACCCCACCACCATCTCCACGGGCAGGAGACGCTTCCACTCCCGCCAAAACTAAAGGGAGTGCGTTGGTTATCCGGACTCCAGCTCTGGAGTCCGCCCGGAAAAGAAAAACGGAGGATCCTCAGGTACTGAAACGGAGAGAAGAGCTGATGGCTAAGGCCAGTGAAAAGCAGGCAGAACTGGAGGAGATTCTGCTGGAATTGAGTAAAGAAAAGGAAAAACCCCCTGCTAGCCATACCGCTGATTCCGGTCAATCCGACTCGAAATTTGATGAAAGTTACGATGCTCTTTACGAGGACCCCACTGATGAGGATGACGGGGACACCCATGAACAGAAGGAGGTGCGCTCTCGCTCGCGACGTGATGTCTCTCCTTCCAGGAAGGACTCGCGCCGTGCTAAACCCGTCGCAAAACGTGACGTGAGATCCGATGTTGACGCGCCCATCAAAGCGCATCACCAAAGGAGTTCCTCAAAAAAGATGCTGGAGGCGCACTCAGAGGAGGCGGATAGCTCGGACCAAGAAGAGCTAACCTTAAAGCGTAAGAAAGCGGGAAAGGCAAAGATGGAAGACTGGGGGCAAGCAGAGGAATGGAGTACTCAGGGCCAGAGCACACGAATGAAGGTAAGGAAAGCCTTGGGACGAATCTCTGCCTCCCCATTCGTCGATGAAATAATTGATGTGGAGCCTCCGGAGAAATTCCAAACTCCGAGGCTTAATCTCTACGATGGGAGAACTGACCCCCTGGCCCACTACCGTCACTACATGCTGGCCATGACATTATGGAACAGCAACGACCACCTCATGTGCAAAGTATTCCCTTCTAGTTTGGGGGATACAGCGCTTCAGTGGTTCCATAAACTGCCCCCTGGCAGTATTCGGTGTTGGCAGCAACTGGCGGAGGAGTTCGTCACCCGGTTTCTGGCTAACACAAAACAGCCCAAAACCGCTGACGTTCTCCTCACAATGAAAAGAAAGTCCGGGGAATCATTGAGAGATTATTCCCGCCGCTACCTGGAGCTCTACAATGAGGTGGGAGAATGCTCGGAGCAATTGGCGGTCACCTCGTTTAAATTGGGGTTGCGGAAGGAGGATAGGCTGTGGCTCTCCTTGACCAAAAAGCCAGCGGCTAACATGTCAGATCTTATGTGCCGAATCGAGAAGTACGCCAAGGTGGAGGATGAGACACAGCCGGTCGAACAGAAAGAAAGGAGATCCCAGGGCCAGACAAGAGAGAAAAGACGGGGAGACGGCCGCCGATTCATTGACGAGGGGAAGTCCGTTTTTGAAGCGGTCAATACGGTATTCAAAGAGCCAATCTTCAAGATCCTACCCCAAATAAAAAATAGGCCATATTTCAGATGGCCGGGAAAGCTGCCGGATTTCCCTGGAAAGGAGAATTCCAAAAACTACTGCGCGTATCATCAAGACAAGGGGCATCGCACCGGAGCCTGCCGATCGCTACGACATCATCTGGAGAAATTGGTGCGCAGATGCCACCTTAAAGAGTTCGTCGACGAGGGCAGAACTAGAGAAGCAGCCCCACAGGATAGAGAGCCAAGGAGGCAACGAGAAGAGACTGCCGAGGAGGAGGCAGCCGAAGAGGCTCAACCCCCACCAAGGGCCAAGGCGCGCAGAGATGTCCCGAGACCTGCAGTCATCCACGTGATTCATATGGAACGGCGACCCCAGAGTGTCATCAATCATGTCCCTAATCCACCAAGTAAAGAAATCTTGGGCGTCGCGGGTCAGCCGAACAAGCGTCCAAGGACAGCCGCCATGGAGGAAATCACTTTTCATGAAGACGAGCATCCTGGTGTTCAGCTGCCGCACAATGATGCCCTAGTGGTCACTCTGGGCATGTTTAATTCAGAAGTAAGAAGAATCCTGGTAGATGCAGGAAGCTCAACAGAAGTTATGTTCCTGAACTTATTTAAGAAGCTCGGATTAACTGAAGAAGATCTGGAACCGGCAGAATGCCCGCTCATAGGATTCAATTCTGCTCCTGTCTGGCCTCTGGGCAGAGTCGTCATTCCTGTCCGCGTGGGTCCGGTGGAGCAAGAGGTTGAGTTCACTGTTGTGGATTCCCCCTCTTCCTACAACGCTATAGTAGGGAGATCGTGGATTGACGCTCTGAAGGCGGTCCCCTCAACCTACCACCAGGTGCTGAAGTTCCCCTATTGCGGGGAAGTGATTTCTATTTTGGGGGATCAGAATACTTCCCAAAAGTGCTTCTCTGCAGCCCTAAAGTCCAAAATGATCCCCGAACAAGTCCAGCTGGCAGAACTACCCGAGGACACACCAAAGATCGATGATATCGGTGGTGATCCGCAGATGAAAGCCACAGAGGGTTTGGAGAAATATCAAATTGGCCCGGTTGAGGATGATAGATTCTTCCTGATCGGCGCTAACCTGAGCGCCGAGGAGAAACTAGATCTAACCGAGATGCTCTTGAAGAATATTGGAACGTTCGCCTGGACTCCACACGAAATGCCTGGCATTTCCCCCGAAGTCATGACTCATAAGTTGAATGTGAATCCGGAGGTAAAGCCTGTGGTACAAAAAGCCAGGCGATCAGCCCTCCAACACGCAGAAGCTGTCATTGAGGAGGTCAGCCGACTGTTAGAGGCGGAGGCCATTCGGGAAGTCTCATACCCGGAGTGGTTAGCTAATACGGTCGTGGTCAAGAAGAAGAATGGGAAGTGGAGAGTCTGCGTAGACTACACAGACCTGAACAAGGCCTGCCCTAAGGATCCATTCCCCCTGCCAAAGATCGACCAACTCGTTGATTCAACTGCTGGATGTTCCAGGATGTCGTTCCTGGACGCTTATAGGGGATATCACCAAATCCCTATGTTCGGCCCTGATGAGGAGAAAACTTCTTTCATAACCCCGCGAGGCATATACTGTTACAGAGTTATGCCATTCGGGCTGAAGAACGCTGGAGCCACCTATCAACGGCTGGTTACAAAAATATTCAAAAAGACCTCGGGCAGACGATGGAGGTCTACATTGATGATATGGTGGTAAAAAGTAAGGAGCCGAACACACACCTCCAACATCTCCAACATGTTTTCTCTACCCTTGATCGGTATGGGTTAAAATTAAATGCTGCCAAGTGTGCCTTCGGAGCTGGCTCGGGTAAATTTTTGGGCCACTTGGTGAGCAGAAGGGGAATTGAGGCTGATCCCGAGCAAATACGTGCCATCCAATCTGTTTCACCCCCGCGCACAAAAAAGGAGGTACAGAAGCTCACAGGAATGGTGGCGGCACTCAACCGGTTTATTAGCAGATCATCCGACAAGTGCCGGCCATTCTTTAGACTGCTCAAAGGGGCCAATAAGATGCAATGGGATGCTGAGGCGGATGCGGCACTGGAAAAGCTTAAAGAATACCTAACAACTGTCCCAATATTGTCAACACCGCAGCCGGGAGATATTTTACAGCTATATCTGGCAGTCTCAGAGCATGCAGTCAGTGCCGTCTTGCTGAGAGAGCAACAAGGGAAGCAGCATCCTATTTACTATGTGAGCAAAACAATGCAAGGAGCAGAGACCAGATATCTACCCCTAGAGAAGTTGACCCTGGCACTAATAATGGCATCCAGGAAGCTAGCCCATTATTTCCATGCACACACCATTCAAGTTGTCACCGATCAGCCAATTGGCCATGTTTTAAAGAGGGCTGATGTATCGGGCCGACTAGCAAAGTGGGCAGTTTCCCTTGGCGCATTCGACATAAAGTTCATCCCAAGAACCGCGATAAAGGCTCAAGTCCTGGCCGATTTTGTAGCGAAATTTTCCACACCAGCCTGTGGTCAGACAAAAGAAGTATGGCATGTTGAAATAAAGTCTGCCCCGGCCAAACATAATGAGGCCGAACAAACTTGGCAAATCGAGGTTGATGGGTCTTCGACTAGAAAAGGAGGCGGCGTAGGCATAGTTCTGACTACACCAGAAGGGGTCTCAATAGAATATGCAATAAAACTCGAGTTCGAAGTCACTAATAATGAGGCGGAGTATGAAGCTCTCCTGGCTGGACTCGACATCGCTCGGCGACTGATGGCAGATGATATCGTAGTAAGGACTGACTCTCAGTTGGTTGCCAACCAGCTAAAGGGTGAGTATATGGCTAGAAGTGAAAAGATGGCAGAGTATCTAGAAGCAGCAAAGAAGAGAATCGAAGGCTTCAATAAAGCTAGCGTGGAGCTCATTGGCAGGGATCATAACGCTCATGCTGATGCACTTGCAACGCTAGCCGCCTCTTCTCGAATAAGGCTAACTGACCAGGTCTTTATGGAAGTCATAAAAAGGCCGAGCATAACGAAAGACGTAGAGGTAATGTGTGCTGACCCAGCCCCATCTTGGATGGATCCAATCATTACTTACTTGAAGGACGGAACACTTCCCGTAGAGAAGACAGAAGCGAAGAAACTAAGAATGAAAGCCGCCAGGTTTTGGCTGTCTCCTGATCAGAAGTTATACAAAAAGTCATTCACAGGCCCCTATCTCCTTTGTGTTCATCCCGATAAAGTGCAAGACTTTCTTTACGAGCTTCATGAAGGTGTCTGTGGAGCACATACTGGGGGCAGATCACTGGCGCACCGAGCAATTACTCAAGGGTATTGGTGGCCGAAGATGGGATATGACGCTCAGGCCTATGTTCGGAAATGCAAGAAATGTCAGAAGTTCGCTCCCATTCCTCATCAGCCAACCCAGGAACTCAACCCGCTTACCAGCCCTTGGCCGTTCGCTCAATGGGGACTTGATATTGTGGGACCTCTGCCTTCCGCTTCGGGAAATAGAAAGTTCTTAGTGGTCGGCACCGACTACTTTACTAAGTGGGTGGAAGCAGAACCCCTAGCTCACATCAAAGATGCTGATACCATTCGATTTATTTGGAAGAACATCATTACCAGGTATGGCATCCCTAGGACACTTATTTCCGACAATGGGACGCAATTTGACAGTGCCCCGTTTAGGGAATATTGTTCTAGATATGGAATCAAGAATATTTACTCTACACTAGCTTACCCCCAAAGCAACGGTCAAGCTGAGGCAACGAACAAAGTCAAAAGACTGGAAGCGGCAAAAGGAAGATGGGTGGATGAATTGCCATCAGTACTGTGGACCTACCGAACAACCCCTAGAAGATCAACCGGAGAATCTCCCTTCTCTCTGGCTTACGGTGTCGAAGCCGTCATACCCTTAGAAGTTGGCCTCCCGAGCATCAGAACTCTATCATTTGACAGAGGGGAGAATGATCAAGCTATGGGAATAAGCCTGGATCTAATTGATGAAAGAAGGGAACTGGCAGCACTAAGGTTAGCCAACTACCAGCAAGAGACAAAGAAGAAATTTAATAAAGGGGTCAGACGTAGAGAATTCTGTACTGGCGATCGGGTGCTGAGAAAATTGATGGGAAGCAGGAAAGATCAAACTGAAGGAAAGCTTGGAGCTAATTGGGAGGGACCATTCACCGTCTCTGAGGTGCTCGGCAATGGCGCCTACAAGTTAATTGACATGGAGGGAAAGCCAATCAAAAAACCGTGGAATATAGCCCATCTAAAGTTGTACTATCATTAATTTTTTCTTCACATTTGTTGATTAAAGACTTTGTACGAATATTGAAAAGCAATCCTTTTTACAAAGCAAAAGCAAACTCAAAAGCTTGAAGATCACTCTCTGCTCAACAAAAGACGCCACATCACTTTGGGTGGTGGCATGGAAAAAAGCCATGCTCGGCTTCCCGAGCATTGGTGCGAAAAGAATGCCCCATCTCCATCGATGTTGGCACATTCCTGGTTTATTTACTGACCAGGAAATCCTCTCTAGACTGAGATTCAATTCCTCAGTCTCCTGAAAAGAATTATCAAAAGAAGCCACGCTCGGCTTGCCCAGCGTTGGCACATTCCTGGTTTATTTACTGACCAGGAAATGCTCTCTAGACTGAGATTCAATTCCTCAGTCTCCTGAAAAGAATTATCAAAAGAAATCCATGCTCGGTTTGCCGACCATTGGTACAGAGAGAACCCACATCATTTCTGATGGTGGCCCAACCTTGATTTATTCATCAACGAGAAACGATTTTCTAAAAGATTCGATTCCTTGGTTTGTTAATTGGAAGCAAAAGAAGCATGTTCTAAAGAGCTCAGTGCCGGTTTGTTAATTGGAAGCAAAAGAAGCATGTTCTAAAAAGCTCAGCGCTAGTGTGCAAAAGCCCTCGTATCATAAAGGTACACTTTTTCGATGTTCGGCATGAGATTAAAAAGCGAAGATTTGTCAGAAGGTAGTTACCTCCGTTATTAAGTGAAAGCAGGAGGACAGCCGAACTTATCGAGGTATGTGAGATTCATTAAAGCTATGTCTCTTTAGCAAAAGCTTGAAGTCATTTTATGAAAAGCAAAATACTGCACGAGCTTGTTATCTCTGAAAGTTTTACTGTTTAAAGTATTTCTGTTAGAAGTTGTGGTTGTTCGGCAAAGTGGTACAAATACAGACACCATACATACTTCAATATAAAGCATAAAATATACAAACGGAAAGACAGACTGTCAATAGGGAACAATTCAAAAGTTTTCATTACATGCCTCAGAGTACGGTTACAATACATTTTACATAACTATCAATCAAAGAAGCTACCCTAAATCTAAGATGAGGCATTAACATTTGTTGTAATGGTTTGTAGCTACTTCGTGGGAAAAAACGTCAAGGTATTCCTCGGCTGCACTCCTTATTATTTCATCAGCTAGCCAGCTAAGGCAATCCCCAATCAATTCATCGGTAGTTCTAAAGAAACAAAGACAGAGAAAAATAAAACAAGATTAGAAAGAAGTCAAACTGCTTTCATTCACTTGGAGTTAAAAGTTTTATATTACATCCAAATAAAAAAAAAAATTATACAAGAAGGCTCACTTCTCTCCTCCCTTAGTGGGATCTCTCTCCACTATTAGATCAATCTGTTCAAGCGCCTGGGAGGTGTCCTTCTGGGCACTATCCACCTCAACCTCTCCCTCCTCAATTGTTTCTTCGGCAGTATGAATTGAGGGAGTTTGAGGTGGACGCTCAAAGCTGAACTGGGGAATTGAGCGTTCTGGATCAGGATAAGGGACCTCCTTGTATATGGGGTTGGTGGGATCAACATTGTTCTTCTTCATTGCGGCCTCCCAACCCTCAAGAAAGAAGTCGTTGTGAGCATCCCTCATCTGATCCACGCAATCATTAATCTGGGCTTCCACCTCAGCTTTGGCCTTGTCCTCGGCTTCTTGGAGGGCAGCTTCTTTCTCTGCCAGGGCTCGAGTCTTCAGTGCAAGCTCTGCCCGAAGGTTGACAAGCTCTTGCTTTGATCTCTCTTGCTCGGCCCTAGAAGCCTCCAACTCCTTCAAGAGTAATTCCTGCCCAGTCTTCGTGGAGGACAACTCAATCTCAGCCTTGGAAAGTTTGCCCTTGACCACTAAAAGCTCCTCGTCTTTATGATTTAGGATTTTATCCATTGATTGCACACGAGCTATGCTTCCAGCAACTTGGCCAAGGGCAGTGTTGAGTTGATGCTCAATCTCCTTATTTTCATCCTGAAGCTGACTTCTCTCTTTTGCCAGAGCGTCATTGCTGGATTGGAGATTCTTATTCTCCTTCTCCAAGGACCTCACGCTCGCTTTCAACTCCCTTATTTCCGTCTTATCCAGCTCGGCTCTGGTTTCGAATGCTCGGCTCCGGGCAATTAACTCTATTGTGTGGAGAGAAGTCTGCAGAAAGAACAGAAAGTTAGGAAAAATTATAATAACGAAAGGATTCACATAAAGGAATATTATAGTACTTACAGAGATGATGTTCTTCATCAGAGTTTTGTGGATATCCTCCGTCCTATTCTTCCTCGTGTTATGAACGTCCCGAGGAGGGAGGATACCCTTGAGATACTCCTCGGCATGGTTAAGGGCAGTGTCTTGGATAGTGAAGGGACGGCCTTGAGGGTGTTCGAGGCTGGGAATAAGGATTTCTGGAATAAATGGAGGGGAGTCTCGAACCGGATTGGCCGGATACTCGATGGCCAGAGGCACGGGCCCAACTGGTTGAGCAGGTAACGGCTCGGAGGTTCTCGGTGGTGCGTCTTTAGTTGGTAGCACGACCTTGGAAGGTGCTGGCCTCCTCGCGGCGTCCTCCTTCGGCAGCTGCTCCTGCTCGGCCGTTGGAGCCGCGTCCGCAGATTGCGTCTTGGCCCTCTTCTGCTCAGGAGGACCAGATGGCCTCTTCTGAGCTGCCTCCTGCTCCTTCCCCTTCTCCATTTTCACCTTTATTATCTGCTCGGCAGTTGAAGGAGCAGGGGCTCTCCCCTCATCAGTCTTCCTCTTCCCACCAGCCTTTTGTTCGTTGGCCTTCTTCTTCTGGGCCTCTCCACCCCTTTGTTCTTTTGCTTTTGCCATGGCGAGCTTCTTGTAATCGATCTTCGGGGCCATGACTACTTCTTCTTCTTCCCCTTCTAAATCTGAGAAGTAATCGAAAGCAGGGGGGATCTCAACTTCTTCTTCTTCCTCTTCCTCTTCCTCCTCGTCCAAAAGAACAAACTGTCGCTTCCTCGGCTGTTCGGAAGGCTCAGGAACTGCAACTTGAGGGGCTTGAACTTGCTCGGCAATGAGTGGAATAGCGAATGGAGGGGGGCGAGTCCACCCTGGATGTCTTAAGGCGTAGTAGTTCTTTTTCTCTTCAGCAGAAGCCCGAAACCACCACTGAAGACGCCTAATAGCCTCCGAGGTTGCGAAACCTTGAGGGGGGGCAATGAACGTCTGATGAGAGGGGGTGAAGTTGAACAAAATTGGAACCGCTCTGGCGAATGGATATAAATCTGGACCCCCGAGGAATTTGAACACCTCCTTCAAATGGTCCTTGTCAGCACGAATGCCAGTAGCCCAGAACTTCTTTAACTGAACACCTGCACAGATATTAAATCAAACAGTTAGTATGCTTAGAAGTGAGGGTAAAGAAGAATAAGAACTGGTAGGATTTGAAATCAACCAACCTGGGCCCAAAGAAACCCGAGGGACGATTGGAAAACGATCTTCGTCTGGATCGTGTGTCCAGTGACATGTGACGACGCACAGGTCACTTTCCGACTTAATCGTATCAGGCAGCATGTGGACCAAGGCCTTTTCTGGTCGGGATTTCAGGTACCACCTGTTCTCATCCTTCCTCACCTTCTGGATTGAGTAACAGTAAAGAAGATCGTACTCGGATATGTGGAATCCATATCGCCTGTTTATTTCTATTACCCCATTAACGATTCTATAAAAGTTGTGGGTGAGGTTCTTAGGGCCAAGGTCCAGAATGCTCATCATAGAGCGAAGAAAGGGGTGCAGGGGGAACCTAAGGCCACCTTCGGTGATTGCCACTATGGGGAATTCCCCTGTTTCACGCTCGCTTTGTTCGGCGAGCCTGATACCTACGTTCTGAGGAATCTGGTATTTCTCCTTGAAAATCCTAACTTTCTCCTCAGAACTTAGCTCGTTTGCGAGTCTACCCATAACGGAAAATTTGAAGTAAAAAGAGTATTAACTCACCGGGAACGAAGAACGACGGGAAGGGTGAAAGCTCGCGAAGACGAAAACTCAGAGGGAAAGAAGCAAGGGAAATCTGATAACTCGAATCGCGGAAAAGAAGTAAGAGAAGATGAATCAGGTATATATGTATATGTGTATGTATCTGTGAGGGTAACTGAAGCGTTTCCAGCGAAAAGGCAATGGGCGGTAGAAATGGCATTTATTGCCGCCCCAATTTTCAAATTTCTGACCATTCACGTTTTAACACCTCATATCTGGGAAACCGCGTAAGCGACGCAGCAGATGAAAAGCTAAAAGGGCACTGCGCGTGTTGTCACGAGGAGAGAGAAAAGTCCAATCAGATTTGATACGCGTCAGGGACATACTAAACGACAAACTGCGCAGGAGGGTTGAAGGATCAGGGAGGTAAGGTTATTCTGCTCTACTACTCTGCTCGAAAAATATCTTTTCTCGACCAGAGTGGGGGCAAAATGTTGGGCATAATAATACTAAAGCTGTACTCTTGCCGAACAGGTTTAGTCTGGTGCCACGTGGCGCAGTGCCGAGCAAATTCACATAAGCCACGTAGCCACTTGCCGAGCACGTTCCGTCTGGACACGTGGCATCCCGCCGAACAACTGATTATTGGCACGAGAGTTCCACGTGAGTGTTATACGTGAGTACACGATTTAGAGTTAGTGCTCCAAAGAATACCTTGAACCTCGACATCAATAAACAATGTATAACCACGTGGCTATAGCCGAGGAATCTAGTTTGCTCGGCCTATCTGTCGACGGCCAGTAAATGTCAAACCTAGGGCCCACAACCTTTAAAGAAGGCTCATGACCATAAATGCACCTTAGATAGGATTGAACTAGGTACTTGTCTCTGGAGATGTAACTAAATCGGTCTATCTCGTCACGATTCGGTGGCTGATGCGACAAGAAGACAGTATGATCCTGAAATTCAGGTTATAATGCCGTGTTAAACCGCCAGAAGCATTAAATGAAAGGCACGGTGTATTAATGAGGGGTCTGAGGCATTAAATGAAGGGGAAGGGCATTTAAAGCAAGAGTGTAAAAGAGGGACACGGCAGTGTGCGTAATGTCGAGTCATAGGTATGCTGTAATCATTACTCAGACCACTATATATGGGATATACTACTGAACCACAAAGGTAAGCTGACTATTGCCAACTTAAACTTTGACTCCTTTATCTCCAGAAAACTTTCTTTCTTGAGTGACTTGCTGACTTAATCATCGGAGGGTTTTCCGGCCTGAGACCTCCTCTCCGGCCGTTACCTTTCTTTCTGTCTTTGTTCGGCAGGTCGGCGATTGCATTTCCGGTTGGCGTGGTCAGCAGTTCCGGCGGTAATTTCTGCTGCCGAACAACTCCCTTCACAGCACCATGAGAAGAGAACCTCTCAGCCCATCCCACCAGAGATGGTGTCTTGGTCTCATTAAGCAGCTTCACATCCGCCATCTTCTCTGCTACCCTTAGCCACCCCAAGAAGCTTCCAAATGCTATGTCAAGATACCCAATGTTATCCCCACCAAAGAAGTCCTTCCCTTTGCTGCACTTGACAAAAGCTTCCTCCAACAACACCAGCCCTTCCGTCACTCGTTCCGCCGCTGCCAATTTCGCCTCCTCTCCCTCAGCCGTCCGGACGTCCTTCAGTGTTGGAAACCACTGCACCCAAAATTTGAACCAAAAACTCCTTAAACGAGAGCTCGAGTCACCAATCATCTCAAAGTCTACAATAATCACAAATGGGCTTTTCAAACAGAAAAGGATAAAAGGCAAGCGAGAAATTACTTACCTTGTCATCAATGTAAGCAGCCCAGAAGCGGGCAATGGCGCGATCGTATGGATCGGAAGGGACGATTGAGGGGCCGGAAGTCCAGGCCTCGTCGATGTATTGGACGATGATGAGGGACTCACAAATGGGCTTGTCGGAATGGAGCAGAACCGGTATTTTCTTGTGAACCGGGTTGGATTTGAGGAGGAGCTCGCTTTTGGAACCGAATTTCTCTTCTAGGAAGTCATAGTCGATTGCTTTCAAATTGAGGGCGATTTGAACCCGGTTCACATACGGGCTTGGAGATGCTCCTAGAAGCTTTACATCACTTTTGGCCATGGCTGATTCTCAAGTAACAGGGGACTATTAATGCACTTTGAAATGGGTATGAATTGTGAGATGAAAGAATGAACGAACTCTTTGATATTTATGGAGGTGGTTTGCTTGACGGAGAAGCCGAGGTTTGAATTTTGAACATGGGGAGGCAAGCCAACAGTGGCCAAGAAAGTTCGAGAATTCCACGGAATAGTGTACTAGTCTTTCGAGAATTCCACGGAACAATTGTGGAGAAAATACAGCGAAGTTGTAGGTCTTCTGGCTGCCTTCTACGAGGGTGTTTGGCAATTCAAAAATTAATAAAAAAATATTAAAAATTAATTTTTATATATTTGATAAAATCATAAATTTTTTTATTTTTTTTATTTATTATAGTAAAAAGTATCACTTCATAATTACAACTTTTTTGATTTGTTACAGTAAAAAATATACCAAATACCCAAAAGTTATAACTTTTTTATTTTACTACAGTAAAAAATTTACCAAACACTTAAAAGTTACTAAAAAATACTAAAAATTTCACTTGTTTCAACCAAACACACAAAAAAAAGTAAAAAAAAAAAAAAAAACAACTAAAAAATTACCAAAATTTAAATTTTTTTTTAACTTCCAAACACCCTCTTTGTCTGCTTTATGTGGTCTTTATAATGACGTACTCCAAGTCGTCATAGCCCCGGAAAAAAGGAATGAATGAACTCTTTGAATGGTCTTTATAGCGTGTGGTTTGCTTGATGGAGAAGGGAAGGTTTGAATTTTGAGCACGACGAGGCAAGCCAATAGTGACCAAGAAAGTTCGAGAATTCCACGGACTAGCGTGCTAGTCTCAAGAAAGTCCGAGAATTCCAGCAAAGTTGTTAGGCCTTCCGGCTGCCTTCTTTGTCAGCTGTTTGTAGTCTTTATAAAAATTTATTTTAGGAGTTGATTAGATTTTTGGTAAAAATTTATAAAAATTAAAAAAAGTTGATAAAAGTGAAAAAAATGATAAAAGTTGAAAAAAAAGAAAAATTTTGATAAAACTTGAAAAAAATTAATAAAAGTAAATTTTTTTTAATGTGTCAAACGACACCATATTTTTCAAGAAAAAAATATTATATTAAATACACTTTTTCACTTTATTTTTTTTCCTTCACTTTTCTTCTTCTTCTCCTCTACTAGTCTTTGTTCCAACCACTTGGTCAACCAATATTCACAATAAACTAAAAGATCATGTTTGACTCGCGGAATTAAGTTGGTCGAGATTAATAGTACTAAGAAAATCTCATATTTTGATTGCCAAAAAAAAAGAACACTTTTAAACTAAGAATTCAAATCGAACTATTTACTCCGCATACATAGTATTATATTATCCCAATGAAAAGGTAGAACAGATTGTAGTAAAATACATATTGAATAAAGTTTAATATAATATATATTGTATGTGTTTGAAATTGTATAAATTAGTATAAATTTGTAAAAATTATAGTCTTATAATTCGTACTGTAAATAAAAATTTTAAATTTTATAGATGTTTGGTGTGTTCCAAACACTACATTATATAAAATATAACATAATAAAGTATATTAATTAGGAGTAATATAGTTGTTTTTCATTTTTATTCAAGTTACATCAAATAAACAAGTGCAATATAGATAATAAATATTAATAATTTCATGTTTAATCTTCTGTTGATTAAATATATGATATGAAGCATATAAAACCCTTAATTCAAGAGTAAGATGTCCCAAAATTAAATATCACATCTAACCCACAAGTCAAATTAATGAGGCCTAAAAGGTTTTATGAACCACTATTCATTAGAGGAAAAATAAAGCATTGATTCTTCTTTTTTTTTTTTTCCCGTGTGTTTAGGGGAAGAAATTTTTTTATATATTTAGTTGGTCTCTAATTAAAGAATTGAAATTATTTCTAATTTGCAATAATATAAGGTGTCATTTGGTATGCCTGTTGTGAGCCCATTTTTTATTTTGTAATTTTGAAAATAAGGAAAATAACTTAAAACATATTTGATCGCTTGTATTTTCAAAATATATTTTTGAAAATAGAAAATGAGTTTACATATAAAATACGAAATGGCAAAAAGTCATTTTGAACTTTTTTAACTCAAAATGAGAAAAATCTCAAAATATTAAAAATAGAAAATATCAAATCAAATACATCTTCTATTTTTCGTGTTTTGAGATTTTAAAAAAAATAAAACACATAAAAAATAAAAATACAACAAAATGCCCTCTAAGATTCTAAGTTTAATATAGTATTTGAAAATTTCGTGAAAAGCAAAACTATTTTATAAGCCGTGAATTAAATATTAACAAAACTGTTGTCATTAGTTAAATATCTTCTAAAAAAATAATAATTATGTCTTTTAACTTATGTCCTCAGTCAATTTTTAAATATATTCATATAATATAATAATTACACCAAATATTATAATTCTTTCGCTATGCACAGTTCTATTCTCAATCTCATTTTTATTTTCAACGCAATCCATGATATAACTTAGCATAAATAATGTTATTGAATAATATATGAGATTAGATATAATATAATATTGATTTTACATACATAAAATTAATTTTTTTAATAAATTTTATGAAATCACACATAGCATAGGACTAATTTTAACACTTAATCTTGTCACAGATGGTTCCATCTTTTTGTGCTTTGCTTGCTGCCTGTGGGTATTCGCTGTTACATGAATTACTAATGAGAAATCAACGTTCAAAGGTGCCTAGTATTGGAAGTGGGTAATCATGTGTCAGTATACTTAGTTGTATATTTAAAATCATATGCAAGAGAGTTATTAATTGTAAATAAAAGTTAGATCATATAAAAAATATTAAAAAAAATAAATGTTGATGAAGATTGTTCGAAAACTAAAACTAGCAAATACAAAACAATATGAAAATAGAAAAAAAAAAAAACACCTTGCGTAACTAATTTGATGATTGATTATCTGTACGAGCTTGACCTCATGACGTATAGGTATGAAAATATTTTGTTAAGATATAAAATAAGTCTTTATTTTAATTATTACTCTTAATTACATCTACATTTTCGTATAGCTATGACCATAGTGCAATTGTAAAGATCCCTTAAAAAAAAAAAAAAAAAAAAAAAAAAAACATGGCACCCTACCCCCCTCTTTTTTTTCTTTTCTTTTTTTTTTTTTTTTTTGTGTCAAACGCCACTATAGATTTTTTGAGGAAAAAAAAGTAAAGAGAAAATAAAATTATTAATTTTTTTACTTTTTTGTTTAGTTGAGTAAAAGCTATTTTTTTTTTGGCAAATATTGATTTATTTTCTTCTCATTTTTAATTCAATAAAAAATTAAATTAGATAAACTTTTTCATTTCATTCTGTTTTCCTTCACTTTTCTTTTTAGTTTTTCATTTTATTCTGTTTTCCTTCATTTTTTTTTTCTTTTCCCTCTATTTAATTTTAACCCATGTTCCAACCCTTTGGTTAACTAACATTCACAGTAAACTAGGATCACATTTGACTTGCGGAATAAGGTTGGTTTAGATAAAGAGTTCTAAACAAGTCTCATGTTTTGATTGGAAGAAAACACTTTTAAACTAGTAATTCAAATGGAACTGTTTATTCCACAAACATGGTATTATATTATCCCCGTGAAAAGGTAAGACGGATTGTAGTGAGACATACATTAAATAAAATTTTAACATAATATGTATTATATAAAATATAACAGGGTATGTTTGGCGCACTAATTTTAATTGAAAATCTCTAAAAATCTCTAACAATAATTTATTTTTTATCTCACAGTACGAATTATGAGCCCACAATTTATATCACTTTTTATCACTCTAAACATACCCATAATAAAGTATATTAATTAAGAGTAATATAATTGTTTTTCATTTTTATTCAAGTTCCATCAAACAAACAAGTGTAATATAGATAATAAATATTGATAATTTCATGTTTAATCCTCTGTTTTGATTAAATATATGATATGAAGCATATAAAACTCTTAATCCATGAATAAGAAGTCCCAAAATTAAATATCTCATCTAACCCACAAGTCAAATTAATGAGGCCTAAAAAAAAGGTTTTATGAACCACTATTCATTAATTAGAGGAAAAATAAAGCATTGATAACTCATGAGACAGGAAGGGAGAGCGGTGATAGCATCGCATTTCTGATGAGCAAAGAGAATCAATCCTGGTGATGTTCGTATGGGTATTAGATAATGTCAAACGGAGAATAAAAGCCATTCCGGATTCCTGTTACTTTGTTCTGATGCTTTTTAGTTTACTACTGCCAAGTAATTCCGACTCGTCATTTACCCTTACTTTAGTTAGTCGTTTGATTCGGATATAAAATTTATGCTATGTTTGGCTGCTCACTTTTTTTTAATTTTTATTTATTTATTTATTTATTTTTGTTTAGGAAGAAATTTTTTTATTTAGTTAGTCTTTAATTAAGGAATTGAATTTTTTTTAATTTTCAAAATAAGATTTTAAATTTAATATAGTATTTAGAAATTTCACAAAAAACCAAACTCTTTGTATAACGCGTGAATTAACAAAGATGTTCTTAAATATCTTTTAAGAAATAATAACTCTGCCTTTTAATTTATATTCTCATTTAATTTTCACATATATTTATATATTATAAATTATAACAAAAGGCATTTTCATTCTTATTTTTCATGCACCAAATGTTATAATTCTTTTACTATGCACACTTCTATTCTTATTGTCATTTCCATTTTCAACACAATAAATAATGCACCAAATGTTATAATTCTTTTACCATGCACACTTTTATTCTTATTGTCATTTCCATTTTCAACACAATAAATAATATAACTTAGTATTAGTAATGCTACCAGATAATATATGAAATTAGATATAATATAGTACTAATTATATATATATGAAATTAATTATTTAATAAAATTAATGACATTACATATGGTGATATAGGTAGATCTCGTACCACCTGCAACGGCTGAGCTTCCTGCTTAGCCCATTCTCAACCAGAGGCATCCGAGCTCCACTCATATTCGATCGGGGGCATCTGTTAGACTCCTTGCTTGACACACACCTAGCTAGGGGCATCCGTGTAACGATGCTATCGATCGAGCCTCAATCACCCAATCGAGCCTCAATCACCCGATCAATCTCCAACCAAGCACTTCATATGAATTGTTTCCACAAAAGCAACTTATGTCATGGGTCGCACGTATAACTCTCTCCTAATAGTTCTGATATATACGTTTATAAATGTGCTGTTGCAAATTACAATGAATACAATACATTAGATAACAAATTAAGGAATCAATCTTGGAATTAACAATATAGGTGGCATTACTCTAATGGAGAATGAGAAAACACAGTTATATGCAATTATATGCAACTTATACATGTTATTCCACGTGAGATTTCTTATATATCACTACTTTGTAAGGATACAGATACAACACATTTATTTTACTGAAACTCTGTCAAATAATTTTTTCAAACTCTCTTACTAAATGAAGTATCAAAGATTTTTGGAGAAGTATCATACCAGTGTTCTGGACAGTATTACGAGGTTGGATTGGACTTCCGGGAGCATACGAATTTACTAATTTATCATATGGCATAGGATTAATTTTAACCTGTGAAATTAATCTTTTGATATTTGATTGGTATGGTATAATTAAAGTAAGATAGTTGCTGTGATTTGATGAAAAAATTTGACGAAAAAAATTAAAATCTTTGAAAATTTTGATGGAAAATCACACAAAAAGAGAATACACAACCCATCTTGTCTAAATATTTCAGATAAATATTAAATTCAGAGTGTCTTACACTCTATATCTTCTCGCAATAATTGTGATTAGAATCTGTAATCATTTTGTAAGTGCGGAATATGAGATTGGGTGATTAAGTGTATTGATAATCGAATTCCTATTCCTCCTATAGATATGTTCTGCACGCCTTTATTACTAAAATTTAACTCTTGTTCTCTCTCTTTCCTAAAGCAAGCAATAATTCGTAATCGTGCTTCTCTACCAAGAGATAATTAGTACTCCTTTTTCTATCAAATTCTCTTCTTTTCCCAAAATCGTTATCCTCTACATTAGTGACGGGAGAGTGACGGACAGGGGCGCTCTTTCTGAATCGGGAAACCCATAATTGATGCGCCTCATAGACCCAGAAAACGACGGCTTTTGGAGTTGGAATACCCGCGACACCTCGCAAAGCTCTCGTCTTTTCTTCCCACTCTAATAATTAACTCAGGTGGCTTGTTTCCAGTCAAACTCCCTCACCGTTTATAGAGAAAGAGAGAGTAAATGCTGGAGATGGGAGGAGGACGAGGAGGAGAAGTGAAATTGGATCGATGGGGATACGAGGTGAAGACCTCTTCTGATGCTTGCATCTCTGCTATCAATTCCTACTATCAACAGGTTTTTCTTATCCGCACCTCTCTTCTCTCCCTTATGAATATATGTGTATTTGTATATATACATTATTGGTTTTTGAATTGACTGTATATCTTTGAAAATCGATCAATGAAGGTGATAAGTTATGGAAGGGAACGATCCGTGATTCTTCAAGCGCCGGACCACGACCCAGATTGTGTTTTGGCCAACATTTTGGCTGCCCACTTCCTCGCTTCCTCCAATCCGTCTCGCGCTCCTTCTCATCTTCAAGCTGCCAAGTCTCGGCTTGTAATTCTCTCTCTATCGTCACTTCCATTTCTATCTCTTTTTTCCACAATTTATTTCTAAATATTAAACACTGGAAGTTTTTTCTTACTTGCTCTAATCACAATTTGTGTGTCTGCCCAGGAACAAGCCACCCAATACGAGAGAGTGGTTTTTGATGCTGTCAATTGTTTGATTTCTGCGAATAGGGACGATGATATTGCTGTTGATTTGCACTTGAAGGTGGGCAGCCTTTTTACTGGGAATTTTGTTTTGTTTATCTAATTACTTGCTATGCTGTTTGTCGCCTTGTAATGAATTTGGGTAAATTTCATTGTTGCTTGAAAAATATCAACTTTTTTCAGCTTTGTTTCTTATTCATGATTTAGTTCATTTGCTCTATTCACCTGAATTGGCATGTCTTCTATAGAAGGAGAGAAATGAAATGAAAATCTCAATTGTTGTCAAAGTCATCAACTGTATTCTATAGAAGGGGTAAGAAAAGAAATGAGAATCTTTAATCAAATGTGGTCAATTTACCAGGATGTGAACTCTCCGAGCTCTTATCACTATTTGATTGGCCAAGCCTTCGGGACCGGTATTAGTGATTGGTTATGTAAGTGAAGTATGGACCTCAAGAACTTCGGATAGCAAAGGAAAATATTTAAAATATTTCCTGTGCTGTCATACTTATGAGCATTTTCCAAATATTTCTTGTGCTGTCATACTTGTGAGCATTTTCCTTTACTTTTTCTGCTTGTATATTATGAACTAAAAAATCAGCATTTTCCTTTGTTTTCTCTACTTCTATATGAGCTTAAAAAGGAGTTCAATGGTTTGGTTAGAAATGTATTCATTTACAAGTACTTTAGAGAGTTTAAGTTCTAATTCTTCTTCTTGTAATCACTTTGAGTATACATAAGTACAAATATCACATTCTAAAAGTTACCATACTTAGACTTTTAGGGGTTTGTTGCATTAGTTGTAAAACAATTGAAGTGCTGAGGACTTTGTATTAGGTTTATCTTTTGTTGTTTTTACAAAATCTATACTGATTCTGTTGCTGATGTCTATATTCTTGCAGCTTCTAAAAGATTTCCCAAGGGATCTGGCATCTCTAAAGAGGGCTCAAGTGCTCTGCTTTTACATGGGTCGACCTGACCTATCTTTGGATCTTGTTCAGCAGGTTATTTTGTATTAAGAATGGAATTATGTTAATGAGTTTGTTTGATGGGTTGATAATTAATTATGAATAGATCATGCAGCCTTATCTAAAGATTGATATTCTACCAGTAAATCAACACATCATGTTGAACTAGTTCCATGGAGAACTTCAGTGCTCTCATTTTGATTAGAGTTAATTATGTTTCTGAATTCTATAGGTTCTTCCCCAAAATCAAGAAGAAAATTACATATATGGAATGCTAGCATTTCCTTTGTTAGAGCTTGGCCGAATGGCAGATGCAGAGAAAGCTGCAAAGAAAGGATTTGAGATCAACAGGGAAGACAGTTGGTCACAGCATGCTGTAAGCAAAACCTATTAGGATCTGCTTTCATTCGAGCATATTTCAAACAATGTCTTTCACCATATTTTAATATAATACAACACTTTTCAGTTCTTATTTATTTATTTTTATCAAGTGTGCTATTTATTGCTTTAGTAGAGACACCACAGAAAGATGGATCATGAATACTGTTTGTACCTATCCTAGTATTTCTCTCCTAGGTTGGTCCTCATGCGACTGGCATTCTTCTGCAGCTCTGCCATGTCCTTCAATATGAATGTCATTTCAAGGAGGCAGTAGAGTTCATGGAACAATGCTCAAGATCGTGGAGTTCTTTGTCATCTTTTATGTATGCATTGAAGTCTCTATAATAAAAATTTATAATTAGTTTCCATGATTACATTCTTTTTATGTTCTAGATGGCTAAATAAATTTGAACTTCAGGGTCACACACAACTGGTGGCATGTAGCTCTTTGTTACTTAGAAGGTCATTCTCCAATGAGAAAAGTGCTAGCAGTGTATGATGATTGTATCTGGAAGGAGCTGGAAAGAAGCGATGCAATGTCAGCAGAGGTAATTGTTTAGTGTTTCTCTTCTACTTGAAAGCATTGATCATTTCTAGGTTTTCCTGTACTTAGGTGTACTTAAATGCTGTTGGTTTGCTGCTGCGGGTGTATGTACGAGGTGAAATTGACATCTTTGGGGACCGTCTCGTGATCTTAGCAGGATGTCTGATGGATCAAGTGAGTGAGAATGCATAGCGGATCTTTCTTCTTATTTGAAAGCATCTGTTTAATGTGGAAAGTTTTTTCCTTAGTTATAGCAGATTGTGAGGGAGTAATTTCTGAAAATGTTGATGCTTTAAATGCCATTGGAAGTTTTGGAGAACCGTTCCATGGGCATTATTAAAATGTTTGTAGGGTGAAAACCAATTTACGTAACTAGAGTACCCTCTACCTTTGGCAATCTCCTTCACAGCTAGTAGAACTGAAAGGTTCTGTTTGACATATTTTTAAGCAACCAAACATGTGTTCTAATTATTATCTTTATCTGTTAATGTTCTAACACCATGCAAATCGTTGAAAATGCAGTCTTCTCGTGAAAGTTTTCAAACCTTATGATAACATATCTTCTGATGTACTTCAACTAATTGTTCTCTACTTGTGCATGTGATTCAAATTTAGTCTTTTTGGTACTTGGAGTGGCACCTTGATGTGTTGACGCTATGGGCCCTAGCATCAACTGGAGAATTTGCTAAAGGAGAAGATCTACTCAAGGGCTTGAAATCCGGGTTAGCGGATCCTGTCCAGCTTTGTTTTAGTTTCTTGGACATAGCATTTAGCTTTCCATAATTGTAGTCTCTCTCCCTCCCAACAAGGCCATTATTTTTTCTATTTGTGTAGATTTTCTAAGATGAGCAAGAAGAAGCAGAACGTAATGCAGAGTGGAATGCTGGTTCGTTTCCCACTTCTTTTTATCTTTAGAATAACCATGGTTGGCTAATTTGCGTAAGTCTCCGTTTTCTGGTTTCATGATAAGATAGATATAAGCAAGCTCCAGTGAACTTGTACAATACTCCCATCTATCAAAATTTTTATCTGAAGGAGCCGAACTATTGATCCCTTTTGAAACAATTACATGTTTCTGTGATTTTTCCTTGAAGAGTAGAATAGATATCCATGACTATTTTGGACTGGAATTGCCATTGCAACAGTATTTAATCGAATCCATAGTGAAGGGACCTGCCTCGTTTAGGCGTATAACTGCCTAAATCATTGATAAACAGTTTTTGTTTGCCTGTTCCTGTCTCAGCTTGCAGAGGCCATGTATGAGTATGGTGTAGGCAACCACAAAAAGGCACTGGAATTGCTTGGCCCAGATTTTGATGCCAAAAACTGTAAGGTACTACTATGAAGAATGCTAATACAACTTGTATTTGTTTTTACAGCCTGTTCTTTATTTTTTGGAAAACATTTGGATTTCTTGTTGCTAGACAATAGGAGCATCTGATGAACAAGTTGACGTCTTCAATGAAGTTTGGTACATTATGATGCTGAATACTGGACAAGCTACAAAGGGTATAATCACCATTCTACCTTTCATTGAAAATCCATAGTATTTTGTTTACAAGTTGGGATTTTTTTTCTTGTCTTTCTTTTTTATTTTACTTTATTTTTTCCATTTGTAGTGACTGAAGTAATCGAAAAGCAGATAAAGAATAGGGAAGGCACTCCATTCATGTGGCGCTTGCTGGTATAGCTTTTCCATGTGAAAATATATATATTTTTTTAATTAACTGATTTTCACTATGTTTGGATTGATGATTTATTGAGGGAAAATGAAAGGGAAAGGGACTTCAAATTACTCCTCTCGAGAAACGTCTTTTATTTCCTTCTATTTTCTAACTGACCAATTAAGAATAGGTATTTGGGTTTAGGGCTGCAAATGAACTACGTATTCGACAAGTCACTCGCAAATAAACTTGTCTTTTATTTTCATTTAATAAGGTAAATGAGGAAGCTTATGTACAATTTTCAAACTCGACAAATAAACAAGTGAAGATCAAACAAGGGTGAGTTCAACTCAATAAGACTCACGAAAAAATTTATTTATTGTTCTTGAATATGCTTGTTTAAGTATTTTTGAGCATACTTAAATAAGTGCTTGAAAACATGCTTGTAGTTAATTAGTTTAACTCACAAGATTTTAATGGCTTAGCTTTTCTTATTAATAATTTAAGACTAGTTATAGTTTGTTGTTTGTTAATTTACAACTTGTTTGTTAAGTTAGAAAAGCCTATTTGTTTTTTAAAAATCCTATTTGCTTCTTAAGATTGTTCATTAACGTGCTTGTGAACCAGATTGATGAGAGGCCCAGGCGCAAGCTTGACTAGAACTTGAGCTTGCTAATAAACTTAACAAATAAACTTGAATACAGTATTTTAAGCTCATTTAAATATTAGCTCGAGATCACCAATAAACTTAATAAACAAGCATATACATATTGATACTCTCTGTGTGACTTGCCAATGTCAAAGCAGTTTTCTTGTTTTTGAATCTGGACTAAGGTCGGATCGAGGTTATCTTCTTCCTTGTCTAGGATCATTTCCCTGGCCCCTTTAGTGAGGTACCTTAACCTTGTATTAGCTTTCAATGTGTTGAGGTGCATTTGCTTTATCACCTTCTTTTTCCACTTCCAATGCTCATTTGCTTTGAAAGGAATCATTTTTCTTGCTCAGCTGGCTCGGCTCATTTGTAGGCTCCATTTGAGATTCTTTGTTTCTCCTTTTCCCCTTCTTTTTCTTTCCCCTCAATAAAATCTTGATCCAAACACACTACTAATGCATCAAACTTTGAAAGAAATCATTCCTAGGATTGGAAATATTTTTCAGTGTATACATATTATTCTTCTTGTTGAATCAGGGGAGAGGTTATTCCATGTTGGGAAGGGAAGAAGCTGCTGCCGCCGCCGGAGACAGGGCCAAGAATTTGGAGACTGCGTACTTCAAGTAACTAGTACAAGGCAGAGGAAGGTCTTCTACCTCTTTGCCTGTTTCTACCATTTGGGAGAGGCTTACTATTATCACTTTAAAAAAACATCTTTCAGTGTGGAATGTAATGAAAATTACTGTTGTACTCCTGCAGATAATATATGTGATCTGATATATTCACATAAACATGAATAAAATCAGTACCATTTGGGCTATGTATGTATATATGTGTGTGTGTGTGTGTGTGTGTGTGTGTGTGTGTGTGTTATAAATTGATGCAGTCTTGTGGTCCAATAAGATGCACTTAAGCATGTGAAAATGAACTGGCTTATGAAATGAAGGGCGAAATAGGAAAAAAATAAAATGAAGAAGAAAGTGTGGCAAATACAAAAAGCGATAGATCTATTCACATTCTGTTCTCTCAAAGCTTCCAAATTGACATCACGGGTGAGTACAAGCTTCTTGACACGTGTTGGTCAAAAAGTCAAACCCCCACATGTACACACTAAAACCCACACCAATCCCGGTTCTCCAAGTTCAGACCCCATCCTCAGGAACCACAACGTTCATCGAATTCGATGCAGTCCGCAAGACACCATTTCCTCCGCACCCGCCGCGTGTACGGCTGCGGATGCGTCTGAGCTCCGCCACCACCTCCCTGGCATCGGGACGGTCGTCCTTGTCTGCCGCCACGCACTGGAACGCCAACTCCGCCACTGACCCGACGCCGTCCATCGCCTCCCTCCCACTATCCACCACCAGTACGGGGTCCACAACCTGGTGGAGCAGCCCCATATGTATCTTCGACACCACCAGATCCGCCAGCGCCACCTCCCTCTTATCTCTCCTCTGGTCCACCGCCTTCATTCCCGTTATCAGCTCCAACAACACCACCCCAAAGCTATACACATCGCTCTTCTCCGTCAACCGAAACGACCGGTGATAGTCCGGGTCTAAATAACCCGGTGTTCCTTGTGGGCCGGTCCACACGCACCCCGAAGACGCCGTCGACGACGCCGAGTTCGTCTCCGGCAATACAAGAAGCCTCGAAAGCCCAAAATCACCCACTTTTATTCTCATATCCTTCTCCACAAAAATGTTCGACGAAGTGATGTCTCTGTGAACAACGGGCGGTACAACTGAGAAGTGAAGGTACTCGATTGCCATGGCTATTTGTAGCGCAATATCGACCCTCACGGGCCAAGTCAACGACCCTTTTCGGTACAATCTCTGAGTGCCATGGAGGTGTTCAGCGAGGGTTCCGTTAGGAACGTAGTCGTAGACTAAGAGGAGTCCTCTTGGGTCGCTGCAGTAGCCGTGCAGCTTGACTAGATTTGGGTGGTTGATTGAAGACAGAATCAGGATTTCGTTACAGAAGGACTTGGTCGAAAATGCTTTGGCTCCAGCCGTGGCGGTGGGGTGGTGCCTGTGGAGGTGTTTCACGGCGACGATTCTGCCGTCCTGGAGCTGACCAAGAAAGACAGAACCGAACCCACCGTCGCCGATTTTGCGCTTGGGGTCGAACCGATTGGTGGAAGACTCGAGCTCTTCGTACGTGAATACGGGCGGGAGGAGACTATCTGAACGGTGGCGGCGGAGGTAAAGCATTGTTGGGTCTTCTTCCGCCGGCGATGACTTTTGTTTTGACCGGAAAATAACCGAAGCGGTTGATACAGCAGCCAACAAGCACATAAACACGAAAATTATACACAAGATCGCGATTCGATTCGGGCCGTGTTGACGAATCCGTGCTTGCGTCATTTCTGTCAGAGATGGGAAACACACGAATTGCTTCTTGGGATCGGAGGAATTGAAACCACAGACTCCATTGTTGGCCTGGCAAACCCTGCAATCGGAGAAGTAAGCATCTCGATCTTCATCCCACTCGACTTCGATGCCCAGTGACAGAAACTTGTCAAGAAATCCCAAAATGTCGCCATGGCAACCCTGTTTAGAGAGCTGGCGATGCCCAGATCCACATTCCTGGAAGAGTTGAACTGGGCTCTTGATTAGCTTGCAGTCCCAAGGGCAGTGACTGCAGTTTGGTAGATTCAGAGGCGGACATGGTTTGAGAACGGACAGTCGAGAGCAAGAAGCGTCGGAGACTCGAAAGGGCGAGCCAGAGAGATTGATGGGCCGATTAGGAATGGAAGGTAAATCAGAACTGCAATTAGCATCAGACGAAGTGGTGGAGGGGGGTTGAGGAGAGAGAAGGAGAGACGAGGAGTTGGTCTGATAATGGATGAGAGAGAAAGAGAGGCTGTTAATGGTGATGAAGGAGCGCCGAGACGAGCATTGTATCTGAAACGAGGGGTGTCCACAGCCGGGTAAGAAAGAGAAAGGGAATGGGGGAGGGGAAGTGAACGGCGGACACAAATATCTAGCGGCAGACTCTGGGTTTGAGCAGGTGTTAGTAGCCGCCCGAACCGCAAACAGTTGGAGGAGTATCAGGAAGAGCGCCGCCGCAGCGACGGTGGCGGCATGCGGTGTTGGGGAATGCATTGACGAGCACGAGAGAGCACTGCAGTCATCAAGGGGTAATAGATTGAGATCTGAATCCTTGGACTCAGAGAGAGAGAGAGATGGAAAAGCGCAGTCACGTGAAGTGGGAAGAGGGTGAAGACAAAAACGAAGGAGCCCTAGGCTGTGGAAATGCTAGCCTAGCCCTTTTCTACTTCCCTTTTGAAAAGGAGGAATGATGGAATTTTCTTTCCCCAACTTTTAAATTAAAATTGTTCAAAAAAAAATGTATGAAAGATTTTAAATTCACTTTATTTATAATTTATAATTGTATTATTTTATAATTGTCTCACTTAAATAATTAAAATTAAATAAGTTTAGCTGGTTGAATATATTTTATAATTAATATTTTTGTTGAAAAAATGAAATTATAATTTTATAATATTACTCTTCCCTATGGTGTAAAAATTTGACTTTTTTTAACTAAAGAGATAAAAAAAAAAATAGAATGTTGGAGAACGGGATTTTATTAATTATTTTGTTTTTTTGTAAAAGTAAAAAAAAAATTTAAATTTTCACATCATAATTTCAAAAAATAAGTAGTTTTTTTTTTTTGAGGTATTAAAAAAAATTGAGGCATTATCGAGATCTTTCACACCTGAGGTGAGTTATCCCTTTGATTTTATTGATTATTTTCCTTCATTCAAATGATTTTGGCGGTATTGGTGGGCCGGGCCTGAACAGTGGTTTTGCAAGGTCAAGTGAATGTGTAAAGGCTTTTTCTATCTCCACGTTCTTTTCGCCATTGATTAAGCTGAAATTTGACACAGATTGCCACTCGTCCTATTTATTTTTTATTTTATTTTGTTTGAGAAGATGAATTGTTTGGTGTGCTAAAAAATAAAAAAAAAATTTCTAAAAAAGTTTTAAAAATCTCTAAAATTTATTCACTTTTTATTTTACTGTACGAATTATAAACTTATAATTTATCTCATTTTTTATCACTTTAAACACACCCAACTAAATTGGCTTGACATCACTTGTGGGGTCCCAGAATGTTTTGGCAGGCAAGTGACGAGTGATTAGAGATCAATCCATAGTACTGGCCCGAAAAAGGGTCTCATCATCGATCCACTGGTTGAACCCAAGATCACGTGATGTGATGCGGAGGCATTTTCTTTCGTTTATTTTACCCCCTTCAATTCTCAGCGCCCGTTTGCAAACGGAAATTTTTAAGAATTTTAGATAATTTTTTGATTATTTGGTAAAATATTTGGAGAAAATATTTAAAAAGTTGAATAATTTTTGAGCTGTTACTAATTGCCAAAAAAAGTCAAAAATTACTAAAACTTTTCTTTTGAATTACAAACTGTTCTTTAACTGCCCCCAAAAAAATTCACTTTCCTTAATTGAATTGTTCAAATTTGGAATATGTGACTTACACCAAGTAACAAGTTATCCCGGCCAAAGTGAAGACAAAATTATGACATTAAATATACCCTTGCCACTTGGCTAAATCCTAACCATATATTAAAGTTATGCTCGAGAATATGCTGTAAACTCAAAAACGTATTCTCGACCAGGTGAATGCAGGGTGAATACTTGCATTCTTATGAAAAAGGTATTGATTGTAATTAAATTATAATTATAGAGTTAAAAAGTAATTGAACTAGTCGAATCTGATTACTAGAAAAAACACGATAGAAAAAGTATTTTTCACAAATTGTCATATTTTATTAACTTTGTGAGACTTATCATACACATATTAAATGTACTCCAAACTGTCACTTACGTATGAAAAGAAATAGAGATAAATGGATTAATAGAGTATTACGATCAAACCATACTCTACTAATTTTTACTTTTCACAACTATAATTACCGAAGATGTATGTACAATTTAGATTACTCACTTCTGACATCTACATTCTCTTTCTCTCTCTCTAATTACTCTAATTTTCCATCTGACTTGATCTTGAAAGAATCCTTGGTCGAATTGTTTCTGTGTTTACAAGTACTAACTCTAGGAAAGAAAATTAGGTAATATGGAGAGGAAGCGGAGTTATACCCCGGCAGTAACAATAAATTCCAATTTATGGCCCTGTTTAGTATCATAAAAAATTATCAAAACTTACAAACTTTAATTACTTTTTATATTTTCCTTCAATCAAAATTGTTTATATTTCACTTTTATGTCATATCTTTTTATTTTTATTATATTTTTTATCTTATTTTTTTATCAACCAAACGCCCCCTACGTGTTCTAAGTCTCCGAATACATCGCTAAATTGGATAGCAGTTCAGCATATCTTCCATAATCCGAAAGAGCAATTTACAAACCATTGTAGGAGCAAATCACTCTAATTCTGTTTTGCTTGTCAAGAATATGTTACTTAGGGAGCAGCAGAACAGTTTTTTCTTTTGAAAGTACTAATATACCTTTCATACGTTGTTATAATACATAAATATTCCTATATATATAAGTAAATTACGCCTAGATCCCCTGAAGTTTTATGGAAAAACACTCAATTTTCTTCAAGTATCAAAAATTACACTTGCGCCTCTAATTTTTATGTTTATCGACAACTTCCCCCTTAAAAGGTAAGGACCGTTAACTACCCTGTCTGATTGGTGAATCGCTGAAAACAGATTTGCAATTGCAAAAATTGCCTCTTGCATTTTTTTTTTTTTTCTGTCAGTTATATTACTAAATTTATATTGTTTAGTAATTTTCACTAACAAAACAAATAAAATAAATAAGCAAATATATTATTCAAAATACTCATGCATCGTACTAAATTTATACCTTCTAATAAAAAAAAGTCAAATACTAAACAATCAAATAAAAAATAAAAGCAAAAAGCAAACTAATTTTTAAAAAAATATGCATAACATTATTAAATTTATGTCTTCTAATCAACAAGAATTGTTAAAAAATATTTATTTTAATTAGAAGTTCAAGTAAAATGAATAAAAAATACAATATTAGATATATATTATTAAATTTATATATGTTATAAATGAATATTTAAATAAAATAAATAAAAATAAAAAATTTTACGGAGGTGCTATCTTTTAATCTTGATGGCTTAAGAAAAACCAAAGCTTTAACCCAACAAATCAATGAAAGCCCTATTTAGCACTAAACAGTGATGCAAAAAGGGGCCGCTCGATTGCTCTTGCCCCTGGTCCTTTTTAATGGATTCATGGAGCTGACAAAATAATATTGTGTTAATTCGAGGACATGTAATTTGGATCGTTTATTTTAAATTTAAAGACCCAAATATATTCACTTTTATTTTAAATTAAAATAATATAGAGGACTATTAAATTAAAATTTAACAGTTCACAATCAATATATCATAGATTAGCATAACAAAAATTATTTTAGCCTTCCCCCTTTCTTTTTTAATGCCCCCAATGGCCAAACACAAAAGGTGTTTTATTTTAACTTGAAAGTGCACTAATGTCACCCAGTAATAACTCAGTAAATTCACAGTCAATTAATTTTAAATGGAGAAACTAATCTAATTAGCATATAATTTATTTCTCTCCGCTAGAAACTGTCTTAAAGTGAACATATCAATTTTAAAATAGGAATCTACTTAGACATCCCGTCAATTACCTAAGAGGTGAAACTGAAATAAATTAAATCAATTAAAATAAAGGGGCATTGGACTAATTAGGATTTGTCCATCCAACATGCTTGCAATGAATTAAAAAGAACGAACGTGGATTTCTCTTAGTATTTGAGGAAAACCACCTATAATTAGGCAAGTCATTGGATTACTTAGTCCTTTGGTGATTCACAATATTTATTTGCAAAGATAATTTCTTAGCATAGAAGAATATAAATTCAATTGAGCAAACATCGAATCATGTAACTACTAATAATTAACGTATATTCATAATTGCTTAACTAATTCTAAGATTACTGAACAAATTAATGAGAAAAAATCAGAAAATCAATTAATTCTGCAAAAAATAAGATTAATGTTGAAAAAACAATGAATTAATTAGGTGATATCTTTAATTTATAAAAATTGTTGTGTCGGTCAAATTAAATGGATGGTGAACATTTCATTCGTGAGTGATTTATTGCAATTAAAGTTCACTTTTTTGTTATAATAAGATATCGTTTGAGAACACCGAATTAGAACTTGCCAGTTAGTTAGCTATTTTTCTTTTTCTTTTTTTTTTTTTATACTATAGCAACTAATTGTTGGATCATTTTTAAATTACAAAATTACCTTTCTTATATTAGACACTGTAAACATGTAAATCCTTAAACTAATAAATAGGGTCAACCCAATCAAGAAAAGGGAATAGTCCCCTTTTGGCAATAGACATGTATATCCTTAAACTAAAGAAATGAGATCGACCCCATCAGGAAAAGAGGTCGACTCCTTTTGACAGTAAGCATGTGAATTCTTAAACTAACAAATAGAATCGATTTTGTTTTTTGATGGAGTCATCTCGTTTTAACAATAGACATGTAAAGACCTGGGGTATTTGTGCGTTCATTAATAGTTTTGAAAAATAACGTGAAATATCAAAAATACAAATGTCAGTATATAAATTTATTAGAAAAGTTAAGGTAAAAAAAATTAACTACCTTAATTTCTTAAATATAGAAAAAAAATACTTATTTTAATTGTCAAACCAAGCCTAAATTTGAATCATGAATAAGATCGAATCATGAATTTATCGAATTAATCCGACTAATGCAAAACCCTAGTCGTACCATCTCTGAACTCGCACTCAACCAACTTTTTCAATTGTTATGAAAATACGGAGGGTTCGGTGGGAAAGCAGCGACGACTGCGATATACGCGCATGGTAGCCCCCGGAGTCCACAAGGCCCGCAGCTTCTAGAGGGGAGAAGGAAGACTAGCACCGCTGGGGGTAATATAAAGTCCAGTCACCACAACGCGCAGTCCAACAAACTACTCATGGTACACGCTCAATCTCCCTCAACTTTCCCCCAATCAATAATAATGCTTAATTCACCTACTTATTTCCACTTCTCCTGGTGTCCTTTTATATGGTGGCTTTCGACTTCCAAGCATCATCATTCTGTCAAAAATAAAGTAAATAAATTAACAAAACTTATTCTATTACCCCCGGGGGTAAATCACTAGTTGAAAGGAAAAAATTACTCTAGACATATACACTAATTAATTAAGTTTTTTTTACTTTTTTTTAATCAGTTTAAAAGCAGTTAAAGTAGCAATTAGTTTGGAATCTTTGGAACGATGGTAAAAAAAAAAAATGGATGTAAATTATTGTAGAGATAA
Source organism: Vitellaria paradoxa (assembly GCA_019916065.1). NCBI lineage: Eukaryota > Viridiplantae > Streptophyta > Magnoliopsida > Ericales > Sapotaceae > Vitellaria > Vitellaria paradoxa. The sequence goes on along the minus strand of CM034233.1, from coordinate 18,287,849 downwards.
TAATGTATCATGGTTAATTATGCTTAAATAATAAGAATAAATTCTATAATAATTATGTTCTGTTCGGAGTGAGTATAACATTTCATTCATATAATTTAACTATGTTTTGCATGCATGAAAGGAACAATTAATTTAATTGTATAAAAAAATCACCCATTGTTATTTATTTTAATAAATATATATTGATTTTTTAATAATAAATTATTATTTAATGGTAATTAATTTAATTTTAATAAAATATTTTAATACTATGAGCAAGATTTTGTATTGACTAAAAAAAAAAATTGCATGATTTTGAGCAAGATTTTATATTGACTAAAAAAAGAAATTGTATGATTTCTTTGAAACTAAATTTTGTTTTAAACAATTTAGATTTAGGGTGGAAACAACTTGAATTTTTTCAAACTGTTTGAGCTCACGTTAGGAAACAAAAAATACTCAAACTTGAGTCTAAAAAAGCTCGATTCCAAAGTTTACGAGTTGGTTCTGTAAAATAATATATATATATATATATAGTTTTTATATTTTTAATAATATTTTATTTATTATATTTTAAACAAAAATGACATTGTTTTGGTTTAGAGTCCGTTTGGCACAATAAAAAACTTTGAAAAATATTAAAAATCTCTAAGAATTTCTAAAAACTTCTAAAATTTTCAACACATTTTATACTTATCGTACTTCATGAAATTTCTATAAATTCATATATCTACATATTCCAATAAATTTTTACAAACCCCAATAAATATTTTACAAACTTCAATAACATTCCACAAACTCCAATAACTTTTTTACAAATCCTAAAAACTTGTTAACTACTTTTAATAAATTTTAACATAAAATTATTCTAACGGAATAAAAAAAATGTTTAGATAATTTTTCTCTCCAAAAAGTTGACGTAAAACTCAAAAAGATCTCACTATTTATCTCTGAAAAACGTGATTTGGTGGCTATGTACCAAACGCTAAAAAATTCCTCAAATCACATTTTTTTTTGCTAGTTTTCGTTGTTTTTCGTTGCGTCAAATGGACCCTTAATCAATTACTCATAAACTGAATTTGAATTAAAAATTTTTTTTTAATGAGTCAAACGCAAGTTTATACCAAAGTTCATGCCCTCAATATAAATAAGTTCAACCAAACTCAAATAAGTTATGATATGGCCCTCCTCATTTTGTCCCTAATTTAGATTATTTTTAAACATATTGAGATTGGAGAGTTGTATCGTATGGAAATTTTCCTCTAGGTATGCAAGCTTTCATGTATGTTACTCAACAATCATCGAATCATCATCGATACATCATGTTTCAAATGAATCTAGGTAGAAGTGCAAGTAATTAGAAGTTTTCGTTGACTTGTGTAATCTGCTCATTTTGAGCAATTAATTGGAATGCGCTAAGTTCAAATAGCGTAATATTAAAACTCATTACGATTTCCCAATAGTTTCATAGTTAAGTTCAACTTGGACCAAGTCACTTTATTTTTAACAAAGAATTATAATTATATATTATATCATATTAAATATATATAAAGCATATCTTAAAAAATATTATTACGCTACGTGACTACTAAATAGTGTTATTATTATAACACGTAACACCTAATTATAATTATTTTAAAAAATTTTATTTATTATATAAGTTTACTATTCTAAAATCTTTCATATATATTATTTAATTTATAATTATTCATGGTGTTCTAATTTAAGTAGGATATGACTCTCTCATATTCTAATTAATCAAAAAAATTTTATTTATTTTAGCACTTATTTTGTTTCATAATAATTATTAAATGTTTTGGGTTTAGTTATTTCTTTCATACTACTTTTGGGCTCTCCTATATTCTAGTTTTTTTTTTTTCCCTTATTTATTGGAATTTGAAGGTAAACAAACTATTTTCCATTTAACAACAGGATTTAAAATTTGAATTTTTTATTAAACTTCTATTAGTATTTTGTAAATTATTTATGGTGTTCTAATTTAATTAGGATAGGACTCTTTTGTGTCTGCAATCTATAAATAGTTCCTAATTCTTCTCATGTTTAAATTTTTTTGGAACCTTTTATTATGAAATTTTTTTTGTAAGTCTTTGTGATTTGTTAACAATTTTCTTTTTGAAGTCTCTAGAATTGGTATGTATTTTAATCTTTAGTTTTAAAGTTTTCATATGCAATTAGTATATATATATATATATATATGATTGAATTTGTATAAACAACAGTATATATTAATTTAGAATAGACTTTTACAACTTAACTATTTTAACATATGTAAATATATATATATTTTTTAAATTTTCACTTATACAACACATCAACTTTATTATGCGAGTGATGTTCAAATAAGATTAATGCAATAATGCCAACTACCTTAATTTTAAATAAAAATATATAACCAATATTCCCACTCTACCACAATGTTAAAAGATTATAGTAATAGTGTCCTCTTATATCTTCCACCTCATTTTACTTGGCGAGAATGAAAGGTAAAGTAATAATAATAATAATTAAATTGTGAATCATTTAGTATTAATTTTAATAAAAAATTAATTCTTCACAATCTCTTTCATTATAGTTGTACACGTGTGTGATATAAAGACGAAAAGGGGAAAAAAGGGTCGGAAGGTAGAAAGTGGAGAAAAATGCACTGAATTTTTGTTTTATAATTTTTATTCATTTTCTCTTTAAATTTAATAATTACACAAGAAAATATAAAGACCACAAGGGAAAAAATTTTTTTTGTACCTATCTTCTACTTAAACCAAATACCTGTCAGTGTTAGAAGTACTCAAATGAATTAAGACATGGGAGCACTTTTTAAAAACTACAACGGTTAATACTAACTTACCACCCAAAAAAAAAAAAAAAAACAGTTAATACTATATTGTGCTAAAATTTTGAATAAAAGTATATTAATATTACATATGTTTAATTTTAATACACCATCAAATGCTCAAACGACACAAATTAATATTATATATCATTTTTTTAATTTATTAAATAGAAAAAATAATAAATATACATACATATCATTTTAAAATCGACAAGTATAATTAAAAAGATGTTACATCGATGATATATCAAAATTAAAATTATATTGATATGTTATCAAAATTACACATTTTTTTTAAAGCATGGGTGAAATGAATAAAAGAGTACAGAGAGGAGGAGTTTTACACGTACATTAGAAACCAATCAAAGACTAGTGGTGATCTATGCGATGCACAGAGTTATATAATAATTTTTTATTAACAAATATAATTTTTAAATATATAATAAAATATTTTAATAAAGTTATATAATTTTGGATGTTGGTTATTGAATTATTTTTTTATATTTATATTTTTTATTTGTGTCAAGTTTAACAAGTAGATAAAGTTTATTAAAGTCGAGCTTCTATATAATTAATAAAAATTATATTTTACCAAATCTTGATCTAACCTAATTTTGTTTAATTTTTTAACCAGATTGACAACATGACTAATTTAATTTTAAAATTATAATTTTTTAAGAAAAAGTTTACTCCAAAACCTCATTAATGTTTAGACTTTTTTTATATTTTTAAATTTAAAATATACTAAAAGTTGTTATTGCGAGAGAAATTAGAATTTTTAAATTTAATAATATTCAGTCATTTTTAACACATTTTCAATCCTAATTAATATTGGGTGTTTTTTTAAGTTTAATTTAAATATTAATATGCTCAATAAATATAAATTTTACAATTAGAATGTACCAATGGGCAAGTGGATTTCTATTTTAAGAAGTCATGAGCTCACTTCGTATTGTTTAAGATAACATATCATCATAGGGGGTGTTGGAGTTGTTTAAATTTGTAAAAGTTTTAATCTTACAATTTGCGCAACGAGTAAAAAATTTGAATTTCTAAAAAAAATTTGTAAAAACTTAAAGAAAAAAATGGTTCAAATTGACTTAACGTTAGTGGCTACATAGACTAGAAAAAAGAAATTAAAGGAAAGAATTGTGACCATGTATGGATGTATGACAAAAGGAGGTAAAATGAAGGAAGAGAGTATTGAAAAAATAAGAGAGAGATAAAATATTTAATTAAAAATTTTCATTAAAAAAGAAAAGTGAAATAATAAATAGAAAAAATAGACTTATTTGAATTAAATGAGAAAAAAAAGTAAAAAATTACACAACTTTAGTATATTTATATATAGATAATATAAATTTATAAAAATAATTCAAATATTTCATATTTGTTGATTTTTGAACTGAATGGTTAACATGATCAATTTAGATTTAATTACCACTGTATTTGAAATATATAATATTTTTTAACTAGGGCAAATCATTAATTAAGTGAAGTTCACTCTGAGATATTGAGAGCTCATTTTATATCCATTAAAATTACAGTTACAATTGTAGTGTTTTTATATGTAAAAGTAAAGTGAAGTTGTGGCCCTTAACCAATATGGGACCCAAAAAAAAAAAAAAAAGTAAATGTTTTGTAAATAAAAATTAGAGCAGAAAAAGAGGAATAAGGGGGCGTTTGGAGCCTAAAAAATCTCAAAAAATCTAAAAAAACTTCAAAAGCTGTCATGATCTCAAACTTTAAAAAATTTTAAAAGTCATTGGAACATACTAAAATGGTGCGTTCCAACGGATTTTGTTAGAATTTAAAAAAAAGTGATCTGACATTTGTACAAAAAATTACACAAAATTCTAAAAATTTTCAAAATCCCTCACTAAAATTTTGACACGTGTAACTTTATATAATTTTTAACAATTTTGTGTGTGTTTGGAGTGATAAAAAATGAAAAAAAATGAGATAAAATGAGAAAAATTGTGAGTTTGTAATGCGTGCAGTGAAAGAAAAAAATTGATGTGACAAAAAGTTTATAGAGGTTTATAGAATTTTTTGAAATTTTTTAAAGCTCCAAATGATACCTTTATATCAAATCAAATATAAACATTCAATAATTATTATATAATAATTTCAAAGTTCACTTTTAAAAAATTTTTGGTTTTTGTTAGGGCTCCAAACGCCCCTAAATAAAGGGGAAGAATGGCAAGTAAGATTAGACCGAAGGAGGAGAAGGGATGGAAAAATATTTTTTTGATTGTCGATATTAGATTAGATTGGATATTAAATTAGATTAAATATATATATATATTAGATAGATTTGGTTTGATTACATTAGAGCTCACTTAAAATAAAGACGGGCTTGGCTTCACGCTCTTTGAACGCGTGAGCATTGATTTCAACCTTCCTTTTAAAGCGCTCCAACCCGGAAGTTTCAAGTCAGAACACATGAAACTAGGGCACTTCCATGGACGTTTCGTTCAGACTCAGTGCAGTCTCGTCGCCCCTGTATAAACCTTGCTTTCTAAGAAAACAATCACGACAATAAAGTTTTGTATCAAAAACCCTAATTTATATTAGAAAAAACCTGCTTCTCCATTAAAATACGTAATCTTTTATCTTGTCTCTCTGGGTCAAAAAAACAAACACCTTCAGACAAATACCCCTTTTCCTTTCTGTCGAATATTTATATTTGTGTGTGTGTGTGTGTGTGTGTGTATTATTAATCTACTACAAATTCTTCTCTGGTTCAGTCTCTCTCTCTCTTTCTCTTGTGGTTATCACTGGCTATGGAGTTCTTTAACAAAGCCAAGGCCGTGAAACTCAAGAGTAATCACGACAAGTACTTGGTCGCCGACGACGACCAAGAAAGGGTCCGACAGAGTAGGAACGGCTCGTCACGGAAAGCCCGTTGGCTGGTCGAGCTCGTCGAAGGCAACGGCCAAGTCATCCGCCTGAGAAGCGTTCACGGCCGGTACCTCACCGCCTCCAACGCGCCGTTTCTTCTCGGCATGACCGGGAACAGAGTGCTCCAGACGGCGGCCGAGAACCCACAAGACATGCTGATCGAGTGGCGGCCGGTAAGAGATGGGTTTCAGGTGAAGCTGGGGGCGTTCGGGGGGACTTTCTTGCGGGCGAACGGCGGACCTCCGCCGTGGAGAAACTCCGTGACTCATGATATTCCGTACACGGGTTCGACCCATAATTGGATCTTGTGGGACGTAGAGACGGTGGAAATCCCAGAAAATGAGCCGCTGATGGATTATTTGTCGATGATTTCGAGCTTTTCATCGCTTTCGGATGAGCTTTCCGAACTTGGGTCGCCGGTGTCTGTGCACTCTTCCAATTCTCCGAGGTTGTCTACGAAGAAGGTACGATTTCTTTGTTTTTCTGTCAAATTCTTCACTTGGTAGAAATCTACGAAAATTCCCTTTTTTTTTTTTTAGCAATATTTTCTTTTTAAATTTGTACTTCTTTGTTAGATTTGCATTTCGTGAACAATTTTGCTAGATCCTCTTTCGGTTGATTGCTAGTGTGTACAAAATCATGTCAAAATTATTGCCCCCACGCGAGACGATCAATTTATGTCCAACACCTGAAATCATAGCGGAAAAGATAATAAGTTAGTTGACCAGAAAAGGGTAGTTATGTCATTTCATCTTTAGATACAATCACTCGCAAAATGTAGAATTTTCCAGCTCTATATCTTGTCCAAGTCTATTTATTCTTAACAAATTTATAAAATAACTAATTTTCTTTAGCCCAAAATAATAATAATAATATATAACTCTCTCCATTTCAATAAAATTTTTAGTTGAGATATTTTTTTATTCACTTATGTCACAAATTATATACTTTGTGAGATTATATATAATGAATAACAAAAACAAATAGCACAAGATATGAATAATAAGCTTATTTTTAATATTTTTAATTTCTATCTTTTAAATTATTAAAAATTTCTTTTTTGAGTTTTAACATCTCATCTTCAAGCACAATATATTATTAGTATTTTGGTATTATTTATTTATTAATATTATAATTAATCGTAAAAAATATTTATAATCTTGTAAGTTAACAATAGGATAATAAATAAGAAACAAATAAAAAATAAAAAATAATTAATAATATTTTAAAATTGTTATTTATAATTTTTTTAGTGCAAATGTTTCCGTTTAGTACAGCAAAAAACTTTGAAAAATAATGAAAATCTCTGAAATTCTTTTCTACATATTTCACAAATTTTTACAAATCCTAATAAATTTTTTATAAATCTCAATAACATTCCATAAACCCTAATAATTTTTTTACAAATTCTAAAAATTTTTTAACCACTTTCAATAAATTTTGACATAAAATCATTCCGATGAAATAAAAAAATTATTCAGACGGTTTCTTTTTCCAAAAAATTAACGTGAAAGTAAAAAAATTTCATCATTCATCTTTAAAAAACATGGTTTAGTGGATATGCACCAACTGTCAAAATTTTTTTTAAACTATATTTTTCGTTATTTTTTATCGCACCGAACGGATTTATTTGTGAAAATTTTCAACTGCAATTCTTTTATAAGTACAAGTACAATTCAACGTACTATAATTTAATTAAATAAAAATTTAAATTGTAAACTAGTTGGTATTGATTATTAGAAATATTTTTTATTTATTTTGATGAATCTATATTTTTGATGAGTCTATTAGAATGTTTGTTATGTAAATTGATTATTATATTTTTGATGAGTCTATTAGAGCGTATGTTATAATCTAATACTTTAAATTTTCATTGTAAAGAGAAAGCTAGAAAAAATTAAAAAAAAATTAAAAATATTTTTGCCAAAGTTAATACTTGAAACGCATATTTAATGTCTCCCATAGGAAACTTTGGCTCAGTTTGGTGGCAAATAAAATAAAATAAAATCTTACAAATCTCTATAAATACGAATTACGAGACAGTAAAATTTAAATTTTTCATTCATTGTACAAATTACGAGATATTTACTTTTATAATTTTATTTTATTTTATACACTTTTATATAATTCCAAACACACCTTTTGTCTTGGTGTAGGTTTACGTTACTTTAATCTGTTTACGAGTATTTTTGTGAATTGTAAGTTGTTTATTAATTTTTTTACACAAAAGAAAAAGGAAAAACAAAATAGGGAAGCTCCTTCCCACTCGTAGAGGATTAATTTCCTTCTAATGCTTTGGGAATTAAAAAATTAATTTTTTATTATTAACGTTTTAATTAATTATTAAAAATTTAATTTTTTTTTTATATTTAAGAAGGGAAAAGTTATGTCGAGCTTTGAAAAAAAAAATTAATTTTTTACTAGTTAGTTAGGAGTTGATTATAAAAAAAAAATTAACTTTTTTTTGAGAAAGGAGAAAAAAATTAATTTTTTTTAATTTCTTTGTTAAGTTGATATTTTTATCTTTTAAGATTTAAAAAATTTGATATTTTAGAAAAATAAAAAAAAACTGAATTGCTAGTTTTTTTTTTTTTTGCGTCTTAATTTTTAACTATTAATTTTTTTTTTTAACTTTTTGATTAATTTGACGTATTTAAATTTTAGAGTGTAAAAGGCTGAGAGGTTAATTTTGATAGTTTTATAAAAAAAGAAAACAAAAAATAGCACCCCAAAAAAAAAAAAAAAAAAAAAAAGCCTAAATTTTGGTGGCGCAAATGACGCGGTCGCTAAAAGCCGTGTCATGTCTGTGTAGTCTACCTAACGTGGCTGGCGCTGAGTGGGCAATGGCATCTCTGTAATTTCTCTTATTGGCAGTACCTATCTTTTGTAGTTACCATGTCGGACATTTTAGACTTCTTGGACTCTTCGCACCCACCTGTCCGAACAAACTCTCTCTCTCTCTCTCTCTCTCTCTCTCTGTTATCTGCAAATCCAGTTGGTGAAGTTTTGTTTTTTTCAATCGAAACGAATCCTAATAACTGTCTGATCTTGTGTAGTTCAGAGCGGAATGGATCTGTTCCGCAACGCCAAGGCGGTCCGCCTCCGCAGCCACCACGACAAGTACCTCTTCGCCGACGGCGACGAAGATTCCGTCACCCAGGACCGCAATGGCTCCTCCAAGAACGCCCGCTGGACGGTGGAGTTCGTCAACGACTCCGACAGCATAATCCGCCTCAAAAGCTGCTACGGAAAGTACCTCACCGCCTCCAACCTCCCCTTCCTCCTCGGCATGACCGGCCGAAAGGTCCTCCAGACTTCCCCGTCCGGACGCCTCGACTCTTCTTTGGAGTGGGAACCAATCAAAGAAGGTAGTAGCCACGTGAAGCTGAAAACCCGGTACGGTCAGTTCCTCCGCGCAAACGGTGGGCTCCCTCCGTGGCGAAACTCCGTCACCCACGACATCCCCCACAGCACTTCCCACCAGAATTGGATCCTCTGGCACGTCTCCGTCGTCGAAATAATCCCCCAGTCTCCCCAATCCAAGCTTCCTCCGATTCCGCCCGTCCTCCATTCGGACTCTTTGGCCTCTGAATCGAGCTCTCCTTCTACTCATTCCTCCAAATCACCCAGTTTTGGAAGACAAGAGGTCTCACTACAATTGTTTTATTTCAATTTCAATTTCAATTTCTTTTTTATTATTTTTATTTTTTGGGGTATTTGATTTTGATTTTGTGTGTTTTGACTGTTTGTTTGCAGTCAAGTGATTCTCTGGACACTTCGCCAACCAAGGTGGTGGATGGTCGGACTATATATTACCATACAGCAGACGATTACGGCAATGTGGATGAAGGAACGGAGGGGCTTTGTATCATGTTTAAAGGAAATGGAGTTGATGAGTTGACTCGGAGATTGGAGGAAGAGACAGGGCTTCAGGGCATTATTGTGTGTTCCCGCAGTCCTTTGAATGGGAAGCTTTACCCTCTTCGCCTACACCTGCCTCCAAACAATATGACTATGAACGTCGTCGTTGTTGAATCCTCCGCAAAAGGTGAGATTTTGTGTTTGATTTGGTGCATTTGTTTTATGGTATTTGGTTCCGGAATTTAGGCCTTGTTTGGAGATAAAACAAAATAATACAAAATCCTACGAATCTTTATAGCATGAATTACGAGATAATAAAATTTAAATTTTTATTCACAAAACACCAGATATTAATTTTTACAATTTTATATGATTTTATACAACTTCAAATAAACCCAAGTTGAATTTGTGGTCATTTGTTCTGTTTTACATGGATAGTTCATAACTTCTTTAAGTTAAATGGATGCCAGCCTGGTGACTAGATGCACAGCTGGGATCCTACTAATGAGAAAACAGTATTAGATAACTATTCCTGCAGTTCGTCTACCATGAACCTATGTTGTGAACTAAGGTGATTGTGGGATTAGGTTGAAAAGTCTTTTGCATTTTGCCAGGGTAAATGTTGGTAGGTCATTTTATTTTGGATGGGTTATGTTTGTAATCGAATAACTAGTAACAGTGGGATGTCCTGTATATAGTGTGTGGGGGGCTAAAATACTAAATAATAATGCATCAATGACATTTCTTTGTATTAAAAATTAATAAACCATGTTATGATATTTCTTTGTATTAAAATTTAGTATTAAATTAATGCATCAATGCCAAATAACGACAAAAAATTGATTCAAACTTCACAAAATAGTTGTTTTTGTCATACATTTTAACTTCAATCATCTTTCTAAGTGGATCTCAACATTCATATGTATAATTTGCAATTTTTTCTTTGAAAGATTTATTTATTGTAGATGATTCCCATTTTCTCTACGTTAGCCACAAATCACAACGAGATGATGCTCGTACGAATTGAAAAAAAAAAAAAAAACTTTCAAGCCTTAAGAGATGGAGACTTTGAGTATATTATGAGAATAAAACTTTAATTTTTTTATCTTTTTTTTTTTGTTTTGGGGGGGGGGAGGGCAGAGATTAAAAAATAAAATGTCAGTTTTTAGAAGTCAAAAGATTTGGTTTTTCCAAATTAATAAAAACATGATTTGACTTTTGGATATCGATGCAATATATTAATACAATATTATTCACACTTAGCTCACATCAACACAACCTTAATCCCAAATTAGTTGGGGATGGTTATGTCATTCCTCTTCCTCCTTTCATTTTGCCATGTGTTATCTTCTCCACAAAGTTGTATGAAATTAGCCATTTATTTATAATTCCGAGTATTTAATCTTAGATTTACGTTTTATCGTCTTGACCCCCCCTTACTTGTATTTGCTCACTTTTTCTTACTAATGCATCATAGATCTATATTGAAGATGATAAAACAATCTTAAATGACGTTTTCTCAATATATATTCATTTCATTTGATATTATATATTTATATATAGGGGGAGGAAAAAAAAAAGACAACTAATAGGCGATATATAAAGAAATTTGGAGATTGATAAATAGGGTTGGGGGGCCACTATTAAATAGAAGCAAAAGATAGTAGGAATTTCATATTGAAAAATTGAATATATATATAGGATTTTTCCCCTAAAGTAGAGTGCAATAAAATATACTAGGGAACTTTGGTTAGTTTGACATTTTATGTTAAGTTTTAATGACTGATTTTATCAGAAGAGGTTTAATATTAACAACATTTTCAAATAAGGAGGCAAGCATAACTTTTAAATGTTATGAGTGCTAAGTATAATTATCTACATGTTAAAAAAGAGGTAGATGTAATTTACCTTTTTCTCAATTTTGCGTGGTTAAGTGCTATTTACTCTATCAAACCACATCGTCATGCCTTTCTTTATTATTTATACTCACATTAGTTTTGGTCTACCGCGCTATTGCGTTACTTACGATTTGGATGTAATCACTCCTCCTAATTGGTCCATCAATTGATTTCCATTGTGTGAATGATTGCTAAAATCACAACCCAAAATGTAGGATCATCCCATCTTAGCTAATCCATTTGAAAAATATATAAATCAGCCTATACTTAGGTTTGCAGTAAGATCGATATATTAAGGGAAATTGGGAAACTACAACTTGGATTTGTAATATCATATTTAGTCCTCTTCTTCTGTTATTATTTTTTTCATTATTTTTATTTTTTAACTCAAGCCCTAGTCAAGTTAATGGAAAAGAAGTTGAATAAGTTCACGAAGTGACTGAGAACAAGGATACTGCTTCAATGCATTTTCACGACATTGATCATGTAATTGCCATTGGGCTGAATGAGATTATGAGAGAGTGGGGTGGTGTTGATAGCGGTGATCATGTTGATGAGGATGATGGAGAACAAGGCAATGACGTTGAGAACATTAATTGTAGCGATGAGGATGATTTTAGAGATAATGATGGCCTACATTACACTCTAGTTTTCCTTTATTTTGATTTCTAAAGATGGAGTTGTAATCATTCATTATTAAGATTTGAACCTCAATCTTCCCACGCTATATAAATATGACAAATTACAAAGTTAGTGTTAGAGCTCTAACATTTCAGTTACATATCCTGTTATTTTCCTTAGAATTATGTAAAACTTATTGGCCTATTAGGATCCTGATTTTAAAAACTTTGGATGTATGTGATCAAACCATCTTAACTGATTTTTTCTCAATTTATTTTTAATTGATTCTATCTCTACCATGTCACAAATCTTGTCTTTCCTAGTCTTATGTTAATATATATATATATATATATAAGATGTATGTCCATGCACAAGCATGCTTCATGGAGCTAGAATGAGGTGGGTATTCATCCCCATAAAATGGGGATTTAGCCTTTTTGTGAGCTTTGGAAGGAGGACTTTTGAAGGTTCAACGTCCAATTTTGATATTGAAGGATATCGGTTGAAATGCTAGTTTTGGTGATGTTGCCCAAGGATGCACGAGTTTTTCATTAGATTATGTTGCTCGGACCTTTTTTCTTTACTACTAGTCTGGTAATTTCTATAGCTACCTTCTCTTTCCCCATGTATCTATATAATGGCACCTCTATTTACTTTAATTTCTCATTAAATATTTATCCTGAGACTCAAAAAGGATTTTGAAGTTTGGCATTACATCTTTGAAATTTGGCATTACATCCATAAATATACATTCAACGCTATTCTGATTATCTCAAAATTGACATCCTAGTAAGTACACCAAGCACTAGAAGTTAGCAGCTCACCACTAACGCAACTGCTGAGAATCCAAGGAAATGAATGACATGTTTTGTCGTTTGCATCCTTGATTAAATGCTCTGCTCTCTAGCAGCTTCTGTTAATTTCGCTGCTTCTCATTTTTATCGTCTTGGACATATTTCTTTCTCAGTTCTCTCACTTCCCGTTGCCCTCTTTTTTGTGCATCAGTGGCAAGAGACTTTGCTAAGACTGGAATTCCATTGTGAAATGCGGGGGGAGCATCACCAGTTTTGCTTATGGTGGTATGTAAATACGTACGTGTTTTGTACATTCTGCTTCAGGCCCGTTGGAAAGAATTAGGAATTCGGTTTGAGGGGCTTGCACCTCTTTTCTTAAATTATCATACAGAAAAAGTGATTAATTTCTAGCCATCAGTGTAACGAACATAGCTAGCCCCCTTTGGTAACTGTTGATGATCCTTTCTAGTTGGGATTGACATTACTCGGGGAGCTTCTGCGGATGATTTGCTGTAAAATTTCAACTGCAATTTTTGTCACAAAACATTTGTGATTTTGATGGCTTGTGTTGCTCGTTAGTGTTTCTCCCTTCGGGTGCCTTACACAACCGGATTTTTGCTGTAAATTTTTCTCAGTATTTTGTGAATTTGAACTGTTTTGGTTCAATTGCTTTCTTTGGCAACATTTGGTGTTAAACAAAATAATACAAAACTATACAAATCTCTACAAATACGAATTAGGAGACTGTAAAATTTAAATTCTTCACTCACTGCACAAAACACGAGACGTTAACTTTTATAATTTTATATAATTTTATACAATTTCAAATAGACTTTTTGTCTCCAATTTCCATTTTCCTTGATTATCATAAAATCATGTTTAAAAAGTTTGAGTGTGGTGCATTAAACCCAATTTAATTTTAGTTTGAAGATATGATGGCTGTTGCTTGCATCAGAGAATGGATTTCTTGTTCAACTTCCCCGTATCTTTACTCAATCTGATGGTAGATAAGGTGAGTCAACCAGGGAAATGTATGTGATGGGGGATGTGAGGATTATCATATTGCTTAATATTGGTATATTAATCTGTTGCGCTGGCAAATCCTTTTGGCTCTGACAATGATGGCATGAAAAATTGAAATACTTGAATTATATTTTTATAAAATGCATTTGATTCGGCTGACTAATTTAAGTACATTTAATTTAAATTTTTTATTTAATTAAATGAATGTAATTTTATAAAACATTTATGCCTTAACAAGTTGTTTTAATAAAGAATATAATTTTTAATAATAAATTATTATTTATTACAAATTAAATTAATTTAATAAATCATTTGAATATGTAATTGATATCTATTAAAAAAGTAATTTAACTAAATAAATTATTATAACAATAAATTATTGTTTTAATATTAATTAATCCTACTTTTAATATGTAATCAGTATTTATTTTTAATAAAATAAATCATTTCAATCATAAATTATTATTTTAATATTAATTTTAGTAATATAAATCATCGTAATATATTATTTATTAAAAATAAATTTTGAATTAGTAAAATAGTTGAATATAATAAATTATTTTAACAGAATGAAACAAAAATTAATAAAGAATCTTGTTCAACGCCTAATTGACAAAAGTAATGAAATGAATTCTAATGTTGGTCATTTTCAATCATAAATTATTATTTTAATATTAATTTTAGCAATATAAATCATCGTAATATATTATTTATTAAAAATAAATTTTGAATTAGTAAAATAGTCAAATAAAATAAATTATTTTAATAGAATGAAACAAAAATTAATAAAGAATCTTGTTCAACGTCTAATTGACAAAAGTAATGAAAGGAATTCTAATGTTGGTGATCGTAATAATGACCAACATTAGAACTCGAAGTGAAAAGATTGAAAAATAAGGGACGTTGTTGTGATATCGTATATCATAATATTAAAGAGCCACTAGTAAATCTATGTTTACAATTATAGTCAGAATAGTTTCACTCCTATCAAGTTGATCTCATACCCCCTAACAAGCAATCAAAAAATGTCACCAATAATCTGCGCATGAGCATAAGCCATCTTTGAAGTGATGGAATCGAGCACGATCTCTAACAATAATCTCTACATCATAGATACTAGATATTAATTTGGTCACATTGTGGCAGTCATTGCAGACCCGAAGGTTCTTAAATACTCTGATAGGCACCCCTGGCTTCAAGTTTAGAAGCCCAAAAGCAATGGCAAGTCTCTCACTGTGCAGCTTCAAAGAGTGTTTCTTCCCATGATCAAACTCATCAACCAGAGGTGCTTGGGAACAGTCAGCTACATAACCGGCTGACTCGAGTCTTTCCTCAATTGCATCCAAAAGCTGGTATATTTCTTTAGTTTGAGGATGTGATGTATCTCCAGCAAAGAATTCATGAGCGACACCATCAATCTCTACTAAACTACAGCCAGGCTCCTTTGTCACTCCCTTGTCGGTCATCAATTTTCTGACCAACC